>JANHMN010000023.1:35828485-35864230 GCA_030674055.1 Rhabdomys pumilio | reverse complement strand
TCTATCTATCTATCTATCTATAGCTATCTATCTACCTATAGCTATCTATCTATAGCTATCTATCTATCATCTATCACCTATCTATAGCTATCTATCTATAGCTATATCTATCTATCTATCCCTATCTATCTATCTATCTATCTATAGCTATCTATCATCTATCTATCTATCTATCTATCTATCTATCTATCTATCTATAGCTATCTATCTACCTATAGCTATCTATCTATATCTATCTATCTATCATCTATCACCTATCTATAGCTATCTATCTATCTATAGCTATATCTATCTATCTATCTATCTATCTATCCCTATCTATCTATCTATCTATCTATCTATCTATCTATCTATCATCTATCTCCTCACAGCGATAACTACAAGAACAGAACGGGTCCAAGACCATAGTAAGTGCACAGCAGATAATTCATTGAGTGAATCCTAGTGTATTTAATCATTCAAGTCAGATGCGTGGGGACTTTACTCTCTTTCCTTCAGCCTCTCCAAGGGCTAATTCATCAAACCCTATCGATTCTGCCTTAAACTGGACTCTTCAGGCTCTCTTCTCTCCTACTTGGCTATGACCAGCCGACCAGCTGGTGTCCCAGTCCTGGCTTTTAACAACAGTGGGAAGACTGAATGGTACCCTCCTGTGATCTGAGGGTGGTTAATTTACGGGTGTGACCAGACTCAAGGTTTAGATGCCAAGTGGAATTTTCCTTTTCGAGCTCACCAACTGCACCATCAACTCTAACCCATCTGTATCAGCTAGGGGAACACATACAAAGAGGCTGTTGCCTCTCCCAGACAACTGTCTAGTATACCAGATTTATCAAACGCTGAGTGAGTGATTCCTGGATGCACACAATGAATTCTTTACATTACCAACTCATTTAATCCCTACAGCTTAAAAAAGATTTGTGTGTGTGTGTGTGTGTGTGTGTGTGTGTGTGTGTGCATGTATGTCCACCTACATGTATGTATGGATACCTGTATGTGTGTTCGGGCAGAGACAGTGTTGGATCCCTTGGGGAAGGGGGGTGGAGCTACAGGTGGATGTGAGCTGTCTGAGCTAGGTACTGGCAGCAGAACGGAGGTCCTCTGCCAGGGTAGCTGGTGCTCTTAACTGCTGGAAACTTCTCCCCAGCTCCAGTTTCTGAGCCTTCTGTTAGCTAGATGGTTAGGTATCCACTCCATAAATGTGAACATTTAGTATGACTTAGGTAAGAAGTCTCATGTAGGGTCTAGGTGGAGGTGCGGGGGTTTTAAGTAGGGTTAAGATATTTCTCCAGCATTCAATGGGCATCTTTGAAGCTTGTTGGCATTGCTCTAGTTTACTCAGGGAGGGCGGATTAAGACCTTATTGGCTGGTTGGAAGTGTAGCAGTGAAATCGTAATGACTTGAAACACTTAAGATGATATTGAAAAAACAAGGGCTCCCACCAGAAAATATAATGTACACAGCGCGGATTCTTGAGGGATATGCATTAGATCACTCGTCTGAACTTTCCAGGTCTCATTTCCGGAGCCTTGCTAATTTTCTTTTGAGAGCTCAGTTTGTTGCTCTCGGATGAACCTTACTGGCTGATAGCTTAGAGATGTGGTACCACCTTCTCTCTTAAGGAGCCATCCATGGGGAGAAAGCAGCTTCCCAGCAGATGGAGGAGAAGAGTCTGGATCCCAGTGGAGCCAAACATCTTCCCGATCTTTGCCCAGAGTTTTTTTTTTCTCAATAATTTATTTATTTTTATTCAGTTTACATCCTGATCACAGCCCCTCCCTCTCCTTACAAAGCTCTCTTCCCATTGGTCCTTCCCCTTTTTCTCAGAGAAGGGAGAACATCCCCTCCTTTATATTACCCCCCCCCCACACACATCTAGTCCCAGCAGGACTAGGCACACCCTCTTTCACTGAGATCCAACCAGGGAGTCCAGGTAGGGGGAAGGGGATTCAAGGGCAGGGAACAGAGTCGGAGATAGCCCTATTCAGATGTGAAATGGATACATTCTAGACAATCTGGGATGGAAGAGCTGCGTAAGAAAGAAGAGTACCAGGCAGTGGTGGCACATGCCTTTAATCCCAGCACTTGGGAGGCAGAGGCAGGCGGATTTCTGAGTTCGAGGCTAGCCTGGTCTACAGAGTGAGTTGTTCTAGGACAGCCAGGGCTACACAGAGAAACCCTGTCTTGAAAAACAAAAACAAACAAACAAAAAAAAGAAAGAAAGAAGAGTACCACTGAACAGTGACTGCCACAGTGACTGCCACAGTGACTGCCACAGTGACTGCCACAGTGACTGCCACAGTGACTGCACATACAGGGCGTGTCCCCTGTTAGCTTGCTTTCTAAAGGTGCAATTTTTCTTCACAAAAATGGGATTTACACTCCACTTCTCCCTTTTCTTCCTCAGTATAACCTGACTACTAACATCCTCTGGGGGGTTTTGTCATTGTCCCGTGATCTCCCACTGACCACGTGGGTTATTATTATTACCACCATGACCTGGTCGCCAGGGCTAGGTTGTTTTAGTATTTATTACTATTGTGGTTGTCGCAATTTGGAAAAACAGCAGTGAGTGTCCTTGGGACCCAAGTGTTTACATTTGTAATAATTGCGTTGTGGTTCATAACTGTACAGGATAAATGTCAGTCTTTTAAAACGTTTTTTAAAAAATGTCTATTTTATTCTTTATTCTGTGTTTTTGTGTGTACATGCGCATGCGTGCATTGCGCATGCGTGCACTGCGCACGCATGCACTGCGCATGTGCGCAGGGGCCCACATGTTGGATCTCCTGGAGCTGAAGTCGAGGTCTGTTGTGAGTCATCTGATATGGGTGCTGGCAACTGAACTTGGAAGATCAGTAAGCGCTCTTAGCTTATATTTATTTATTGACAGTTTCTCACATATATACAATGTGTTTCCATCTATTTACCCCTAGTCACCTCTCACACACCGCCCTGTCTGAATCACCTTCCTCCCTACCATCCTCCTCCTCTCTCATGTCTATCTCCTTCCCACACTCTGAGTTTTGTCAGGGTGGCTTGCGTGAGCTTGGGCAGGGATTGCTGGCTGGAACCCAGGCTGTTTTTGTAAGGGTGAGAAAAACACGGACTCGGCAGCTGAGAAGCCACAGTAAGATGTGAGCAGAAAACATTTAGGTTACACAAAATGACCATGGATTCAGCAGACGATAGAAAAGAGGTGCTTGGGATGAGATGAGAAGAGAAGAGAAGAACTCAGAGACTGGACTGTTCCTCACCAGAAGTGGGGACTCTGATATGCAGTGGGTCTGGTCGGTACTGAAACAGTGGGTGTGTGCTGGGAGTCCGGGTTTCAGACAGGAGATGTGAGTGAACAGGATTTCGGAGAGCAAGAGAGTGAGAGTGTGTGCACGCTAGTGAGAGTGGAGGGTGAGGAGGGAAGGGGGAGGAAGAATGGAGGGAGAGGGAGATGGATGAATGGAGGGATAGAGGGAGAAGGGAGAAGAAGAGGCAGAGAGAGCAATAGTGGGAGCCCCAGGAGTCTGCTGATCTATGAAATGCAAGAGTCCAGATCTTTAGGAAATAGTCTAAGAGGCCAAGATTATTTGTTGCCAAATTTCACATTAGCTCGAGCACCGGCCTTTAGTCACGGTAAAGTAACTGCTGTGGTCTCAGGGGCTTTCTGTAAGAGAACAGTGCCTTTTTGGCTAATATTATTAGAATACCTTTCCAGTTTCCAACAACTTTTCAGAGGGAGATACAAGGCAGCATCGAGAGAAAAGGATTCTGAAGACAAAGAGGTTTCCAGATGTGATTTCTTCAACTGAGCATTTTAGTGAAACCGGTTGGGGATGGCAGTGGAGTATAAAAACCAAACCCACTAACGCTCCAACTGTAATTCTTCCTTCGCTGGCTCTCCACTGTGTTCAACAATAAAGTGCCTGTCCATCCCGTAGCTCTGATTGAATGGTATAAAAACCCTGCATATTGAACCACACTCCGACTCTTGGGATGAGCCCCTTATTATAATAAGCCCAATAGAACAGTGCTGAGGGACGGCTCAACTGCCCGGTGCTAGTTCAATACTTGAGAATGACCTGATATTTAGTAAGTACCTACTGTGTGCAGTGATTTGGTTCCCACAGCAGCTTCTGTGAGGTAGATGTTGAGTGTCCCTCTTAGAGATGGAGCATCTGGATCAGATGGAAGAAGACTTAGGTAAGGTCCCAGAGGCAAGGAGAAGTTCCAGGATTTGGGGCTAAGACTAAGATGCCTGTTCAGGCGGGAGAACTGGACAGACAGAAATTACTCATGATGTGAGACACCAGCCACAGCTGTTCTCCACGCTCCCCACCATCTTTGTTTCTGGGCATGATTTTTTTGTTCCCTTGCAATAAAAGCACATGCACTAGGCTTTGTCTTGAATCTTTATAAGCCAGTCCTGGTCTCCCACCATTCTCTGCTTAGTCATGTTTAATGACTTTGCTATTTTTTTGTGATTTGACTTTTTCTTTCAAGTGGAAGAAGGCTGGAGTGTGTTTCCATCTGTCTAAAGTAAGGGTGGGGGGAATTTCAGAAACTCATCTCCTCCCATTCCTTTCCCTTCTTCCCTTACCATCTTATCCAGGACCCTGCCTTGGCTGCTCTAGGTGAAATGGTCACGTCAAAACAGGTTTTCTTGGGCTGACCACATTGGGAGGATAAAGGGGAGAGGCCCCAGGAAGCAGAGATATTTAAAAAGAAAGAAACATTTGCACTCCAAACCACTTATAGCCTTTTAGTGGACTTGTGAGGGTAAGGGATGGGTGAGCTTGGTGCAGAGGAGGCATTTGGAGGAGAGAAATGGAATCAACAAGAATTGTACTTAAGGGTGGCCCAGGGAGGGGACATTTGGTTTCTGCATTTGGGGCACATTACTCAAGGTGACCAGCTCTTCTGGATCATTGTCACTCTGGGTTATTATGTTAATTACTTACTCATCTAAAGATATTTATTTGACTACTATTGACCAGCCACTATTTTGGGTGCCAGTCATAGCAGAGAGAAAGAGACTCATATTTCTGTGCTTTTAGACAGACAAGGTACTTATAACTTATGATCTAGGGTATAAAATAAGATAATGAGGTATGGATAGAAAAGAGTACTGTATCCTGGCTTAACTGTCATCTTGACACACCCTGGAGTTGCCTGAGAAGGGAGTCTTAATTGAGCAACTACCAAGATCAGATTGGCTTGTATGCATATCTATGGGAGATTGTCTTAATTATTAATTTATGTGGGATGATATTGCCCACTGTGGGTGGCACCATTCCCTTGGCTATATAATAAAACTAGCTGAGTGTGTGTCTGGGAGCAAGTCAGCAAGCAGGACCTTCCATGGCTCCTGTTGTACTTTCTTGTCTGGTTATGATTTCCCTGTAACATTGCACAGAATAGCAAACAGCCTACTATTGGGTTCCTGTGCTGACTTTTCTCAGTTACGGAGTGTGATGTGGACGTATAAGATGAAACAAACCTTTTCCTAAGCTGCTCTTGGTCAGAGCGGCTTATCACAGCATCAGAGAGCAAGCTAAGGGATTTCTGTCTCAGTAACAAATACCCAAGATAATTAACTTATAAACTAGCTTTATTAAATCGCCAAGGATACCTTGCCAAGGGAATGGATCTCCTGGCTCATAGGAATGTGTGGCGGAGCAAACCCACTCATCCTGGGCATGGATGTAAAAGAGAGGAAGAAGAAGAGGAAGAGGAGGAGGAACAAAGTGGACATTGCAATCCTCTTTGAGTGCATATCTCCATCTCCCTAAACATCTCCCACAAGACCTCACCTCTTACAGGTTTTACCATCTCTCCATAATGTCATACTGAGGACCAAATCACAATGCATGGGCCTTTGTACCTTGAGAGCTTGTTTGGAAGTTCTAGCAGGGGAACACAGCATTCACATACCCTTGACTGAAGACCCATCCTCCTCTATTTGGGCTGTGGAGAGCTCTTGGTGCCTCTTCAAGGATGTGGGCAAGAATTTGACATTGGGCCAGGACAAGAAAGTAGGCTTAAGATCTTGATCGTCTTGGTAAGTCCCTGGATACCAAGGGACCCTTGTTCATGCCTTCTTTGTTCCTTGAGTATTGTGTCTTTGACCTAGAACTGATCTTACTCTTTGCATGTACCTAGAGTGGTATAAAAGCAGACTGAAAAAAAAGTAAACCCGCCTTAGCACTTACTGGGCTCATACTATAATATTGTCTAATTGTCTTTTCTTTCTTTCATCTTCATGCTCTCCTTTGAGACCCTGTTGACTGACTGAGCTGGCTTGGTCATTGGGAAAAGTTGTTCTCTTTGACCAAGCACTCAGCTTTGGGAGGGATGTGCATGGAGTTGTGAGGGAGGAAGGGGACACCCGCCTAGCCAGCCAGATCAGCTGAATCAACCCTGGTGATCAGTGGGGTGACAGATGTCTCAACCAGATCACTCGAATATCCTGCATGGGCCATTGGTAGATACTTAATGTACAAACTATAACCAGCGCTTTATATATGGTGGTTAGCTCAACCCCACAGTTACTCTCCATCTGTCTCTGCTCCAGAATATCACCTTTGATGTTCTACAACAAAGGCCTGCAAGCCATGGTCTAGTGTCTGCTGTTGTAAATAAAGGTTTGTCTCACAAAAAAAAGTGTTTTTACAGTATTCTTATTTATTCTTTGAGACTTACATATTCTCCCAACTACCCACCCAGCTCCACAGTCTTTCTATTCCTCCTCCTCTTCTTCTTTCTTCTCCTTCCTATTTAAAATCAAATGATGGAGTCCAGATTGTGTTACTATTCGTAGGCAGGAGGCCTGTCCTGGAGTATGGTCAATGAATGAGGTGTCACTTCACTGAAGGAAATGGAAAGTCCTTCATCAATCTAATGCCAACATCTCCTAGGCAAGGGGTAAGACTTCATATGTAGTGCCCTCCTCCAGGCTAGGATTTTGTCTGGCTTCAGCTTTGTAGGTTTTGTGCATGGTGTCTGAATCTTTGAGTTCATATGCGTATCTGCTGTTTTATCCAGAAAACATAATTTCCTTAAAGTCACCTGCCACCTCTTATAATATTTCTGTCTCTTTCTGCGTATTTTACTAATCTTTGAGAGTTTCATTCAATGTATTTTGATCACATTCAGCCTACTTGTCCCCACAACTCTTCCCAGCCCCTCCCCTACCTCCCTTTGTATCTTCTTTAAAGAACCCACTAATTTCAATCTGTGTTGCCCATGTTGTCATGGGTCTGGTGCTATCTGTCACTGGAATGTGGTTGACCTACTGGGGACCACACTCTTGGAGAGATCTGACTCTCTCTCCTAGAAGGTACCTGTAGTGGGTTGGCCTACATGCTGCTTGTATTCTAATGCTATTTGGGTCCCCCCAAAATGTCTATCCCAAAGACAAGAGAGTCCAAACATAAGACACTGAGGAACCCTACCACAAGTTAATTCTGATAGGTAAATAAAGATACCAACAGACAATAATTGGGGAAAAGAGACATAGGTGGGGTTTAGGTTCCTGGGTTAGAGACCATAAGGAAGAGATAGAAGAGGGAGAAGCTGCCATGGTAGAGGAAGACTTTGCAGGAGGGAGAAGGAGAGCCTCAATGGGTTAGCTGAGCCTTAAAAACGTGGCCATGTAGGCTGGCCAATTGGAGTTAAGAGCATATCAGACAGAACATAGAAATTAGTAAGTAGTTAACTCAGAGTTATCATTAGGAAACTGGATTCTAACAGCATGGAGGGTACAAAGCTGTCAATCTATTGTGCTGCTTAAGATATATTTAAAATTATAAGGCTGTGTGTCTTTCCTCTGGGAACACAAATGATCAAAGGTGGGAAGAAACCCCACGCTGGGATTTTTAAAATATGTTTTTACTACAGCTGCCAATTGTTAATAACATCGTCGGATGAGGGGGCCATGAGTCCCTTTCCCCTTCATGTAGGTTGCTGACTGGCTTGATCTTGTGCAGGTAACCACATGAATGCAGAGGTTCTGTCATGTCCAGAAGGCACTGTTGCAGACCAGGCTTTCCTGACCTCTGGCTCTTCGGTGTTTTTGCTTTCTCTTCTGTGATGGTCCGTGAGCCTCAGAAGGGGCGTATAGATCTCCCATCTGTGGTCCAGCACTCCATATGTACTTAATTCTTTGCATTTTGAATTGTGAGTTTCTGTATTAACCACTAATCATTGCACAAAGCAACTTCTCTGATGACGTCTGAGATCCGCACTAATCTATAATACTAAGTTAGTATCTAGAGAGATACTAACTTAGACGACATCTTGATACTATGTTACTTTAGGGGAATAATAATAATAGTAGGTTATCTTTGAGACCTGTGAACTCCTCAACCATAGGCTGCTGGCCAGATTTATAGTATCAGACATATGACTTCCTGTGGAGTGAGCCTTAAATCCAATTAGGAAGTGGTTCATTACCTCCATAACATTCGTAGCACTAGCTGACAGTTGATATTTTCCTTTAGAATCCTCCATGGTATCTTCTGGTACTCTGAAATCTGGCTCTCATGAAGGATGCTCTTGGGCAGTATCAACTTGATCTCTCCATGTATTATAACCAGAACATGCGGTTTCTTCAGGAACAGGGTCTTACCATCAAGCTCTGGTGGGCAGCCAGTGACAGCCAGCAAGACCACCAAGGGAAGGAGATAAGGCAAGGCAGATGACTGTGGCTGCTTTATGTCAGGTTTTTCCGGTCCTGGTGTGGTCTGGGTTTTATTCCAAGAACATCAGAATATCATTAAAGTATTTTAGACTATATTTGGAGATGAGTTAATTAATGTTCTCTTGTGCTAATTAGTTGCATTCATCAGCTGTCAGATCTGGAGAGTGATTAAACCTGACATTGGGAAACTTACTGAAAGGAAGATTTATTTCATGGGCTCTGAGGAGAGATAGACAAGCAGATCCCAGGACAGCAGACAGATTGCTTAACCAGTGGTTAAGCAGACAGAGCTAGGGACCTCACCAGAGGACTCTGTCTGCTGTCATCTGGCTCCTAGTGATTAGCCTGAGACTATAGATCAAACTCCAACCCCTTGGGAAAGTTTGCCTTAACTTGACTATTTTCTGGAGTCTGCTATTGAGCAGGTGGTCAGCCCAAGCAAGTAAGGAGTCACCTCTTCTTTGTATTGTTTACAAACACTACGAATACCTTGAGCTATGTTAGGAGTTAGGGATACATATCATAATAAAATAAGCATAATAAATTAAGATATATTTTGGGGAGTAAGTGAGCCTCTTTCTAAAAAATAATTGTGAATGAAATTATTTCAAAATGAACACATTACTCCAAAATGTTTCTCAAAGTCTGAGCTTTTATCTGGTCATAGCTGAATGCTCAGAGTCTAAACCATGCCTGCCATACAGCAGATATTTGTTGAGGTCTAGTTGACTGACAACCTGTCATAGCTTCAGTTGTCAACTTGACACACTTGGGAGGAGGGATCCTCGGTTGAGAAATCACCTCAGTGGGATTGGTCTGTGGGCACATCTGTGGGATATTTTTCTTGACTTAGTTTGAATAAGAATGGCCTCCATAGGCTCATATATTTGAATGCTTAGTCACTAGGCAGAGGCACCATTTGAAAGGATTAGAAGGATTAGTAGGTGTGGCCTAGTTGGAGAAAATGTATCATTGGGGGTGGGTTTTAAGATTTTAAAAGCCCATGCCAAACTCACCCAGCAAGTCTCTCTTTCTCCCCCCCTCCTTCTTTCTCTCTTTCTCTTTCTCTGCCTGTGTATCAGGATGTAGCTCTCAGCTACCGCTCCAGTACCATGTGTGCCACCATGTTCCTTGCCATGATGATAATAGATTAAACCTCTGAAACTGGGGCTGGAAAGATGGCTCAGAGGTTAAGAGCACTGGCTACTCTTCTAAAGGTCCTGAGTTCAATTCCCAGCAACCACATGGTGGCTCACATCTGTGATGGGATCTGGTGCCGTCTTTTGGCTTGCATGCATACATGCAGGCAGAACACTGTATACATAATAAAAAAAAAATTAGAAACCTCTGAAACTGTAAGCAAGCCTCAGTTAAATGCTTTTATTTTTCTCTTGAAATAAGAGTTTATGTGGCCATTGTGTCTCTTCACAGTAATAGAACAGAGACACTAATTGACCTAGGAGGGGCCAGCCCACTGTGGCTGGTATCACTCCTGGGCAAGTGGGCCAGGGCTATATAAGAAAGGTAGCTGAACACACTAGGGAAAACAAGTCAGTAAGCAGGATCCTTCATGATTCCTGTCTCTGTTTCTTATCCTGAGTCTTCAGCATTGGCTTCCCTGAAGGATAAGTTGTAATCTCTAAGTAAAGACAAGCTGTTTCTTCCAAAGTTGCTTTAGGTATGTGTTTTATCACAGTGACAGAAAGCTAATCAGAGTGTGACCTGTGATGGATGACGGTAACAGAGTGTGACCTGTGATGAGAGTAACAGAGTGTGACCTGTGATGGATGACATAACAGGCACTTTGTAGGACTGGAGGCAGCTGTACCTCAGTGGTAGACCTCTTCACCTTGCATTCACCAGGATTTGGGGTCCATCCCCAGGGCAGCAAGAGAACAAGTATCTGGGAAGTTCTCAACCAGGTGTTCCCTAAACACTTAAACGGAGACATATTGTGGGAAAAGGAGGTGTGGATAGATCCAGGGAAGACGCTCACCACACAAGAGAGATGGAGATGAACAGAGATTTTATTTATTTTTTTTTTTTGTAAGAAAGAATTTGGCTATAAGTCTGACATGCACACACTCACACACATATTCACATACACATGCACACATACACGAGAGAGAGAGAGAGAGAGAGAGAGAGAGAGAGAGAAGAGAGAGAGAGAAAGAGAGAGAGAGACAGAGAGAGAGAGAGAGAGAGAGAGAAGCTGGCATTACACTTCTTACACTTCTACAGGAGTGGTATTGAGTCCTAGAAATCAGGTCAGTGGGCTCTGGGGTAGCCTCAGACTCAAGTCAATCTTATCTGAGCCAACTATGGAGTGCCTCTGATGCCTTATCAGTAGCTAAATTGTCACAATTACCTTAAAAATGGGACTTGTACAATTAATTGACTCTAGTGTTTCAAAGTTAAAGTGGGGCATTTCCCTCCTACGCCTCTCCACCTTGTTTCTGAAACACGTCAAGGTAAAGTTACTCAAAGTTGGGGTCCAAGAAGTCCCAGGAACCCTTTAGTGTATGCGTGTGTGCAGGTGTGTGCATGCATGTGTATGTAGTGTGTTCACGTTGTATGTGCTTGTTTGTCGTATGTGTTTGTGTGAATGTGTGTGCACACGTTAAGTGCATGTGTATATGCATGTTGTACATGTATGTTACAATACACATGCAGCAGTCGGAGGTCCCAGTTTAGGAGCTGGCCTTCTGCTTTGTTGAGCAGGGTCTCCATTGTTTCAGCAGAGCTGTGTGCTTCCTCCAGGCCAGCTGGCGCGTGAATATCTAGGTAACTCTCTTGTCTCTGCCCCACATCCCTCTGCAGGATGTGTTCCACCGTGTCCGTCTTTTACACCTGAGTTACAGGGACGGAATTCAGGTGATCATGCTTGCACACTTGCTGATCAGTTTCTCTCTTGCCTCTGCTGTTTCCAGCTTGAAAAAAAAAATTGTCTCCCACTCTCTCCCCAGCCTCATGAGTTTGCCACTTACTATCCTCTCTGTTGGGTCTTTTTCTGACTTGACTCTGTTGATTTTAGGGCAGGGTCATTCTGAGGTTGCAGGGTATTCTGTGTTTTAGACAACTCAGGGCATCAGCCCTACCCACCTCTAGCCAGGAGCATCCCCCTCCCAACTGCGGCAATTAAACACGTCTGATGGCCCCGGAGAGGCACAGTCACCCCAGTGTTTTGCGCTTCCAAAGCATCCCAGATGCCCCTGGTCTGTGAACTAGACATGGATTGACTCTTCTCTAAGCCTAATAAGATAGCCACCCCCTCCCTGCTTTTGGAGACTCTGTGTGTCCTGGTTACAATGTAAAATGTTGTTACAGCTCATCTATGAACCAAGTTGGGTTTGGTAAGCCGAAGATGGGCTTCTCAGAGGTAAATTATTCTGGAGAGGTCAGGAGAGCACACACAATGCAATTTCTCTTCCTACACTCAGCAAACTGGAAACCAGCTGGATAATGACTAGGAAAGTCGTCTCCAAAGCAATCATTTTTTTGGGAGGATAAGAATTCCTGAGCCTCACCTACAGGAACAGGGAGGGCTACCTGAGGGAACAGCTGAGTTGAGTAACTCTCAAGCTGAAGTCAGTAACTCTCAAATGTGCTGTTGAAATCCACACAGACACCGTGATGGGCTGAGACTCGGAATTAGCTCTTTTAATTGCTGTGGAGAGTTCCATAAGGGAGTGGCACATTAGATGGAGAAGGCTCCACAGCCAGTCTCTGTGCAAGCAGGAAGGGGTTGTCAAGACATCCTAAATGTACTCAATTATACGATAAAGCGAGCTTTCTATCGAGAACCAGCAAGGATGCTCTTCGGGCACTCCTAGGGAATTTTGTGCATTAAGGATTTAATGTTCCTTGCATCTTTTTTTTTTTCTTTTTCTTTCTTTTTGCCAATGCAAGTACAGCGTGCTTTCACTTACAGGAAGAGTTTCTGTTGTTCATTTGAATACCATCAAGAGTGTTTTTTCCCCCAAGTCAGCACTATGGTCAGCAGAACCATATTTGACCTTTTCTCTGTTTTCTTTCTGTTTCTATAAGTGGCCTCCTCCTCTCCAGTCCACATACTGTCATCTGTCCATCCATCTGATTGTTCTTCTTTCTATAAAGTGAGTATAATGAAGATCAATACATATATTTGTCTGTCTTCTCATTTTACTCTAATGTGCTGTCTCTTTCTCTCTCTTTCTCCCTTTCTTTCTCTTTCTTTCTATCTTTCTTTTCTTTCTTCTTTCCTGTCTTCCTTCCTTCCTTCTCCCCTTCCCTCCCTCTCCTTCTTTGTCCTTCCCTCCTCCTCTCCCTCCTCTCCTCCCCTTCTTCCTCCTCCTCTTCCCTCCTCCTTTTCTCCCATCCTTCTTTGCCTCCTCCCCTCTCCCTCCTCCTCTTCTTTCTCTCCTCCTCCTCTTTTCCCCCTCCTCCTCTTCCTCTTTTTCTCCTCCTCCCCTTTTCCTCTTCTTTATCCTCCCCCTGCTCCTTCTGCCCTCCCCCTCCCCTTCCTCCTCTTCCTCTTCCTCCTCCTTCTCCTCCTTCTCCTCCTCCTCCTCCTCCTCCCCTGAGATATAATCTGTTTATATATCCCAAGCTGGCCTGGAATTCAGTATGTGTCCTAGGCTAGCCTGGAACTCTCCATCTCAGCCTCAGCTCTACGGTGCTGCAAGGCCAGGTTAGCACCCATCTCTCACTGCACTTGGTTTGTTTTCCTTATAAAACCCAAAACAAGTCACCACAGCTCCAGGAAGGGCATGGAGTCACCAGCTCTGTGTCCCACCCCAGGCGCTGCTGACTGACTGACTACATCTCCAGGCAGTATAAGTTTGGGGAAAGCAGGAGTTTAGGCAAAGGAGAGTGGGATTTCCAACCATTAGGCTCAGAGTGCAATGTTATGAGCCCCTGGAGTTTTCCTGTAGCGGGCTGTGTGAGACACTCATCCCTCTGGCTCCTCACCGGAGTTCCCCTGGGAAACTTTTCTAAGCAATGGATGTACTCTGTGTCTCATGCTCATCTTGGCATCTCTGGTTATTAAGAGCCTCCCTAGAGTCACCGGTGGAATCCACCTACATCTACTCTCAAAAGGCTTTGGGGGGCTGATAAAGGAACTGGAGGACTCTGAGATCCCCAGGGTTTTAACAACCGATTTAGGTTAAGTCTTGTAAATCACAGGAGGGATAATGGTATCCAGTACAGGCTGCCCACAACTGCAGGGCCCACAAGTGGATGAGTTGAAACCCCTCCTTTCCCATTACTTACTTGGGAGACTTGAACAAGTCATCAGTTTGTTGTATAAATTTTTAATCCTAATCTGGGGTTTCTGCCCCGCCTTTGGTCCTTTAGTTCCTAGATAAAAGACACACACAACCTTTTTATTTACAATAAGCCTTAACTGGCACAAGAGCTGGGCAGAGAGCTACCCTCTATGCTATTAAATTCTATTTCCTATGGTTAACCCTGAGTTATCCTCTTCTCTCCTCACCTTCTTCTGTCTCTCGTGGTTCTCCTCCTAACTCCCAAGCCCCAGAACCCTAAACCCCACCTATGTCTCTTCTGCTCAGTTATCAGCTGTTAACATCTTTATTTACCAATCAAAAATAATTTGGGGCAAGGTCATAGCATCTCTTGGATCTACGTGCAGACTCTCTTGTCTCTGGGGCAACCAGGTCTTGGGGGCCCACACTGAGCATTACAATACACAGCAACAGAGCCCACCTCGACACCAGTTCTCTAAGAACCTCGGTCTTCTTGCCTATGAAAGGGGAATGGGAAGTGTGGTGGATTGAATATACTTGGCCCAGGGAGTAGCACTATTAGGAGGAGTGGCCTTGTTGGAGTGGGTGTGGCCCTGTTGGAGTGGGTGTGGCTCTGTTGAAGGAAGTGTGTCATTGTGGGAATGGGCTTTAAGACCCTCCTCCTAGCTCCTTGGAAGCCAGTTTTCTCCTGTTTGCCTTTGGAACAAGATGTAGAACTCTCAGCTTCTCCTGCACCATGCCTGCATGGATGCTGCCATGCCCCCACCTTGATGATAATGGACTGAACCTCTGAACCTGTAAGCCAGCCCCAATTAACTGTTGTCCTTATAAGAGTTGCCTTGGTCACGGTGTCTGTTCACAACAGTAAAACCCTGTTCTGGAAGAGATTCCTTCTGAGGTTTACATGACCATCTCTCTTGACATTCAGGTTTTAGCCAATCCTTTCAACAAGCCCACTCTTGACATATGAGCTAATATAGACTCCAGGTTCCTGTCTGCTTTTTTATATTCTCTGCATTTTTGGGTCTTTTTATATCATCATCATCATCATCATCATCTCATTATCTATATAGTATCTGAGTCCTTCATTCATATTATATAGAAGAGTAATGGAATTAGGAACTTTTCTTGATGGTTATGTTCCAGGTCTTAGACTGGGGCCTGACATGTAGTAAATGCCCATTAAATATTGATTACATGAGGAAAGCGATATACTGATATCAAAGCTAATTATTATTTTTTATTAAGAATCTGGCTTAGCTAATGTAGCTTTAGGATTTGAAGAAACCATCGAAGAGATTTACTTCAAAACACTCATTTTGTGTATTTATCTTTTGAGACGAGATCTCACCATGTGGCTCTGGCTCGCCTCAGACATGCAGGGATCCATATGGTTCTCTCTCCCCAGTGCTGGGATTAAAGGTATACACCAACACCCTCAGCCTAAAACATTTATTATTATTATTTCTGGAATAGTATGTTTGTCATCTTGAGGCTTACATTAGTAGTGCTGATCTAAAAAACCAGGATAAATGGCCTTGGACAAGCCAGCCCTGTTCTACACATACAATGGTCAAACCCTTTCCTGGAATGGCATACATATACTTAAATGCTTTCTATAGTACTTGGGGATCTGTATGGTTGACTTCAAAAGATAAATTGGATTCAGGGAGCCTAGTATGACTTAGATCTGAAACAAGTTAAAGGTCATTTGAAAAGAAGAATCCTCTACTGAGGAAATGCTTCCACCAGAGTAACTTATGGGCAAGCCTGGAGGGCCCAGCACCTGGCAGGTGGGGCCATCCCTGGAAAAGTGGTCCTGGCATGGATAGGAAAGCAGGCTGAGAAAGCCATGGAGAGAAGCCATGGAGAGCAAGCCAGTAAGCAGCATTCATCCATTGCTTGTACTTCAATTCTTGCTTTGAGTTCCTGCCTCAGTTTCCCTCAGTGGACTGTGATTTGGAATATATAAGCCAAATAAACCCTTTCCTCCCCAAGTTGCTTGTGGTCATGGAATTTATCATAGCAATTTTTTATCATAGCAACAGAAACCCTAATTAAGACATGTCCCTAGACTCATGGATTAAGGGCTTGGTCTACAATATGGCTGTGATGGGGGGTGGAACTTTAGAGGTGATGATGGATCATGGGTTATCTAACTTTATCTAGAGGTTAATCCATCAGTGAGTTCCTGGTTCAGTGGGCAGTTCTGAGGAGGAGCTACAGAGGAAGGAGGTCATTAGAGGCATTCCCTGTAGAGTATATTATCTCCCTGGCTCTTTCCTCTTGCTTCCTGTTCTATATTCTGTCTCCACGTGTCCTCTACACCATTCCTCTGCCTTCTGGTGACCTTGAGTTGAGCTTTACTCTGTCTACCATGTGCTCCCCGCTGTGATGTTCTGCCTCATCACAGGTCCAGAAACAACCCAGGTGACCACAAACTGAACCATCTGAAACCGTGAACCAACAATGAATCTTTCCTCCTTCTGAGTCTCTCCCTAGTATTTTGTCACAGGGATAGAAAGCTGCCTGCCACTGAGCACTCCTAGAGAGGTGACATCCATTAGCTTAGCATTGGAAAACTGAAGACATCAGAGTAGTCCCAATAGCAAGTAGATTGTGTTACACTTAGCTTGGTACCTGATGGTCCTCTGGGATGGCTTCAGGGTGCTTGGATCACTGGCTGAAAGAGAGAGTTCAGGCCATCGTGGCTGTTGCATGCATCAGCTCAGGCATCTGAGATTGAAGTCTCCCACCACAAAAGGCCTGTTATAATAAAGGAATATATATCATATAATAGATAATAGATAATAGATAATAGATAATAGATAATAGATAATAGATAATATAATATATATACATTTATATAATATTGTTATGATAGATATTATATTGTGTGATAATAGAGGAATAATAATAATAGTATATATACAATATAACACAATATGATGTCATACAATGTTTAAACATATATTAAAAATTATATAAATATATAATATTAATATTATGTAAAGTATTATTTTTCATTTATAATATTAATATTATATAATATAAATATTATATAATACATTAAACATTCATATTAAATACAAATATATTCTAATATACAATATATTATATAATATAATAATATATCATATATTTATATAACATACATAATATATAATTATATATTAAATTAATATACAGCATATAACATAATATATGTATTGTAATATATATTAGCTCATTCAGCAATATTCACCTATTTGCTTATCATAGAGCCATCATATATATATATATATATATATATATATATATATATATATATATGTGTGTGTGTGTGTGTGTGTGTGTGTGTGTATACATATATACACTTATAGGCTAATTGTGTCCCCTGAAAATTTATATGTTGACGTCTTAACTCCAAATGACTATATTTAGAGGCAGACTCTTTGAAGAGCCAATGAAGCTAAAATGACATCATTGAGGCAGACTATGACATCATTGAGGCAGACTATAACATCACTGAGGCAGACTATGACATCACTGAGGCAGACTATGACATCACTGAGGCAGACTGTAATCTATTATGACTAATGTCTCCATTTGGACACAAACACACAAGGGAAGATCACCTGAGAACAGAGCCATGGACAGTTAAAGGATGCGTCTCAGAAGAAAGCAACCCTCACACTGAGACCTCAGGCTTCCTCCAGGGCCATGAAAAAGTGAATTTCTGTTGTCCTAAGCCACACAGCCTGCGGTGTTTTGCTATGGACGCTCTGGCAGATGAGCGCACCAATCCTATTCCAGTCTTGGAGAGCACGGCGTAACTAAGACCTAATCTATACCATGAGACATAACTTGATACTTCTCTAAATTTAGCTGGAATCACTCTCATAGTATTAGCTGGATGGCCCTCTGTCTTCTTAAGTTCACCCACACTTCCAGATTTCTTCTAGGGATGGCAGACCCTGGGTGTATGTCACATATACTTGATGGTTGTCGACTGTAGTCCACGGGTCGAGCTCCTGTGCTTGGGTTCTGTACTGACTGGTGGGGCTGTTGTGCCTTTTGTAGCTGTTTTAGAATACCTCCTTGCTGTTAGCTTTGACCCTGCAATCCCAGTGTCTGTGGGAAAGACACAGTTTCTCGGCCCTGCTAACAGCTGAGGTTCTATGCTCTGCTCTCTGAGGTCAGAGGTTGCATCAAGTGTTAATCTAAGTCTCATAATCCTTTGCAGAGACAGGACTTTTAAATTATAGCCTGAGAGAGTAGTACAGACACTGCCACCACGGGGAAATCCGGTGGAACCTAGTACCAGCATCAATGTCACCAATACATGTCCACATCCAGAGGGGTCTGTTTCATTTGTGCTTCTATTTGTCTTTCCTTGAAGAATTTTCAGTCTTAATCTCTGTAAGTCCACAACAGTCTTTTGCTCTTTATCTCTCCTTTAGCAAATCGGGTCCTCTCCTGAGATAAATCCTCTGGTGTTTACTTGTCTAGATGCATGAATGTCTCACCTTTCCTGTTTACAATGACTTTCTTTTCAAATGATTTCAAACATAGAGAAGAACACCCGTTTCTCCCTTCCTCAGAGTCCCAGTCTCTCTCTCATTTCATGAGAGTGGTTCAATAACTTCCCTCTTGCTGTATGTGGATGGGTGGGTGGGGTTTCCGCTGCTAAGGTCCTGTTCCCCAATTGGTTCTTGATCTGTCAATAAAAAAGTCAAGGGCCAATTGTGGGGCAGAAGCGATAGGTGGGATTTCTGGGTCCCTGAAGGCAAGAGACAGATGCAATGGGAAAGAAGAGTTCTTGATGCTTCTGGTAGAGAAAAGTTGACCAGCCATGTGAGAACTTGAAACAAAAATGGACACATAGTCTGCTCCTACAGGCAGGTGTTCAGGGGATGTTTAGCAGGGACTAGATGTAACTGGGTAATTGAATTTTAGGGCAGGTGGAGAGGGAAAGAGATAAGAATATTGACAAGGGCACGTTTTTCCAGGCGGGAGACAGTAGTGCCCAGCAATTGTGCCAAAAGGCAAGTTGAAATTGAACAACTGTGTGTGTGTGTCATCTGTGGATTCAAGGGAAGCTGAGTAGGGGCTGGTAGCATGGCCAGTTCCCGGAACTTAGGCGGGGTAGCCAAAGCTACATATAACAGCTGTATCCAGTGTCTGCGAGACCCTGTCATGAGCAGTGAGCCGATGCGTCTTTACCACATCTAAATTCTTTGGTGTACATTTCTCCTAAGTGAGAGCCCATGAGCTGGAGAGATGGCTCAGTAGGCAAGAGTGCTGACTGCTTTTGCAGAGGACCTGAGTTCAATTCCCTGCACCCACATAGGAGTAGTTCACAACCATCTATAGGTCCAGTTTCAGGGGATCTGATGCCATCCTCTGAGTTCATGGGCACCAGGCATGTGCATGGTACGCAGACATACAAAGAGGCCAAACACCCATACACATAAAATAAAATAAATGAATATATACAGACATCAAAATTGCTTTTTGTCATGTATGTTTCCTATCCTTTAAGTGCCAAGTAATTTATGTCTTGAGTTTGAAGTTCCTTGTAAGCAGCACGTAGCTGACTCTTGCTTTGTTATCGACCTTTCAATGTATTCACCTACTTTAATTAATGTGTTTGCAAAAGCTATACTTAAGGTAATTGTTGCTGTGCCAGGACTTAAGTCTGGCACTTTTTGTTTTGCTTGCTTTCTGTATTTCTCTTTCGGTTGCTTTCTGGTTGGGTGCTTGGCTACCTTTTAAGATTCCATATTGATTTTACTTTCTGCGTTTTAAAATCTGTTCTGTCTAGTTATTCCACAGTCCTTCTTGGTATTTCATATATACAAACACTTGCTGGCTTCTGACAGATGGGGTCATGTTCTGCTAAACCCATAGTTGACTAGAAATGTCACAAGGTAAAAATACATTTAATCTCTAGTGAGTGTAAAGTGTAAACTTGAAAACTTAGTGGGGTATGATGGTGCATGTCTAGAATCCAGCTGCCCTGGAGGCTGAGGAGGCTGAGGGTGAAGATCTTGGGGGCTAGCCTGGGCAACAAAGCAGGGCTCCACCACGGGATCTCATACTTCAACGATCTCTTTTCTTATTTTTGTCTGGTTTTGATGTCAGTGGTATTTTAGCTTTAAAATATCTGGGCTACGTTTCCTCTTGTTCCATTCTGTATAAAACTGGGATCACTTTTTTCCCCCCTCAAAAGTTTGGTGTATGTTGCCTGTAATTCTCTCTAAGGTCTTCTTTTTCCTTTGAGGAAATAATTTGTTTCTAATTTTCTTTGACCATTATTGAACTATCTACATTTTATATTTCTTTTGGAGCCAATTTTGGCACAGTATATAATTTTGTATTAGTTAAAGTAGCTTTCTCGTTAGCCTAACATTGAGTGTTATTCTACTATTTTGAGAAATTTCTCCTGTAGGTTGATTTAGGTATATCTATTTGTGATGTTCTCTCTTTACTACAGATGGATTTTTCTAGATGGTTGTATACAATCTAAGTTCTTCTCATAGACTCAATCTGTGGCTTTTTAAAAAATGTTTCTCTTCTAAGTGTGTCTCTGTTGCTCCTATAATCGTGTTTCCCATTACTTTGTGTCCTTTTGGTTACTTCCTCCCTTCCTGGAAAGGGGGACTCATTTCAGTAGCTTTTAGTCTTTTAAAAAATATAGTATTTCTAATGTTATTTCCTGCACGTAGACAATGTATTTTTGATCATTATCAGCCATTGTTTTTTTTTAAACACAAGAGCTTAAGAAAATACATTTTGCTCAAAATACTGCGTGAATTTTGTCTCCTAAAATTTAAACTGTAGCATTTTCTTCTCATTTTTTCAATAGTATTTTAAAATATCCATTATCATTTTCCTTTGGTTCATGAACTAAGAGATAGGTCCTGACATGTAGTCCTTCTAGTTTCCTCATCAACTTAATTGCGTTCTGATCAGAGGCTGCCATCTATATGGTATTGATTCTTTGAAAATTGTTAGAATATACTTCACTGCCTGGAATGTGGGCAGTTTTTAAAATAAATGTTTCATGTGTAACCGAGAAGAATCTAATTGTTAGAGACTGGCTTCTGTATACTACACCCCTCAAATCAAGCTTTTAGGTTGTGTTGTTCAAAGACTCAGTCAGTCTGAAGTAGGAGCTGAAACCCTCCCCTGTGCTTATGGGTGCCTCAGTTTCTCTCCTTGCTATCTCAATTTTTGCCCATAGATTTCAATGTTATTTTATTGACGGCTTACAGGTTGTAACAGTTAAAGATTTCTGATCAACTAAATGCTTTATCTTAAATATTGTTCCCTTACAGTTCTAGCAGGCACGGATAGCATCTTTTGTGTGTTTGTTTTAAAGCCTATTTTGTGAGATAATAGAATCTTGGCTCTGTTGTGATTGGGTACCACATTTGTCTCAGTCTTTCTCTAGTCTCTTGCTATTTTTTTTTAACAGATAAGATTCATATATTTTTAATTTGGTGTGTATGGGTGTTTTGTCTGAATGTGCACTATGTGTGTGTAGTGTCCTGAGAAGCCAGGGAGGGCACTGGATCCCCTAGAACTGGAGTTATACGTGGTTGTGAGCTACTGTGTGGGTGCTTGGAACTGCAATTCATGGAAGAACAGCCAGGGCCCTTAGCCAGTGAGCCATCTTTCTAATCCCCTTGTTTTAGCTCTTTGAGTCTGGTTTTCATTTAGCCCAGACTGGTCTCAGTTTTGCTATCTTGGTAGAGGCTGGCCTTGAACTCCCAACCTTCTTGCTCAAACCTTTCAAGTGCTGGGCTTGGAGGAGTGAGTTGCCACACCACCAGGTTATTTTAAAGCAGATTAGCCAGTCACAACACCTATCTTTTAAAATAAATTTATTTAAAAATAAATAAATAGATTTATTTATAGATTATTGTGTGTATTTATTTAAAATGGTTAAATAGATTTATTTTTATTTTATGTGTATGGATGTTTGGCTTACATTGTTCTGTGCACCTTGTGTGTGTAGTTGCCTGTAGAGGCCAGAAGAGGGCGTCAGATCCTTTGGAAGCAGAGTCACAGATTTTTGTGAGCTGTCACATGGGTATTGGGGATTGAAACTGGGTCCCCCTGGAAGAGTAGTAAGTGTTCTTAACCACTGAGCCACCTTCCTAGTTCCAACTAACATGTTTTATTGTCTATATATTTAGATTAATTTCTATTTCAATCTTTCTATTTGTTTCACATTTGCTGTGCCTCCGCCATATTTTTACCCTATTAGATGAAAGCATTTTTTTCCATATTTTTTTTGTTGTTTGTTTTGTTTCACTTTTCCTAATGATACTTACGTCAGACTAGAATGAGCAGTTCTGAGGAAAGGTGGCTGGTAGCTGGCTCTGAGTAGGCTGGGGCATCTCCAGAGTGTAGAGTCTTGAGGAGCCGTTTTCTTTGACTTGGGCATTCTTGCCAGCTGGCTGCAGCCAGGCAGCAGGCTTGGAACTCATGTGTTGTCCTGGGTGGGGTGACCCAGACCTTATACCACTCAAGGACAGCGCCCACACACTGGCTCTGAGAACCTGCCTGGGAGGACCCTGCAGGTCACAAACCTTCCTGTTCTGTCAACCCAAGCTTGTGTCCTGGAGCTGGACTGTTCGTCTTTTAGAATTTGGATCTTCATTTGATGGCTTCTGCCCACACAGACCTACATCTCTGTGACTTCCTGGAGAACCAGGGTGTTTAGGATGAGGAGGTGAAGTGCATCGAGAAGATGTATACACACAGAGACACGCACACACACACACACACACACACACACAGACAAATACACACACACAGACAAATACACACATACACAGACAAATACACACACACAGACAAATACACACACACACAGACAAATACACACACACAGACAAACACACACACACACACACACACAGACACATACACAGAGACATACACACACATACACAGAGACACAGCCACACACAGACACACACATGCACACAGACACACATGCACACACACACACACACACACACACACACACACACACACACACCAGCAATTAAAGAAAAATGAGGCCATGATTCTGAGACAGAGCAAGACAGGGCATATATGGCTGACCAGTGCCACCACGGCAGATTGGTACATTGCTGGGGTAGCTTTCTTCAGAAGCTCAGCCTCAAGCCTCACTAGGTATAGTGGGTTGATCTGATGCTGCTTGTATTCTAATGCTAACTACTGGTTTCTTACTCACGTGATGCCATGTGAACCTTCTCTCCAATTTAACTGATCAGGTCACTGTGGTTGGGCAGTAGAGAGCGAAAGAGACTGGAAGTTGCAGCGAGTGTGGGGCGCAGGGGATGAAGGGCGAGGGATGGGGGGGGGTAGAGGGTTGCAGATAGAGGAAGAGGGAGGTCAAGGAAGCTGCTGTGGACCAGGACTGCATGGCCAGGAGAAACAACAAGTAACAAGGGTCATATAGCTGGGGAATAAGTTAGACTAGCCCTTGATCTTCTCAATCTAAGCTCCTGGCTTATAATTAAAATACCTGAATTGTGTATCTTTTTAGGCAGGCTTGTTAGGACTGTGACGTCTTACTATAGCTAGGCGCTCCCTCTACACCCCCAACCAACACCCAGTGCTCTGTGCTAGCCTGCCTCAGAACCTTCTCCAGCCACTAGGCTGCTTTCTAACTGCCCACCACCCACCTCCAAGCCTTGGGCCAGAGTGAAAAATAAACAGGAAACAAAAGCCTTCTTAACACTTTTCTAGAATGTAATACATTGTTATAAACCTCAGCAGCCACAGAGCGCAGCAATGCTCCTGAACCCAGCCCAGAGATGTTCCCAGACGGGCTGCCTGACTTCACAGTCCCCCGGCCTCAGCCTCTCTATGCAGGAACCACAGGCGTGTTCCACAGTCTTCTTGAAAGCAGGTTTTACCGTGTGATATTTTAAGGCTAGTTTTATAGCTCAGGAATAAAGCATTATTTTATAGGTAGAACTTGTTCCTATTTACCGGTTTACTAATATCTTTGATAGTGCTCTTATATTTCAGACTTTGTTTGCGACATCATTTTTCTTCCCTTTTTTTTTTTCTTCCCTTGAAATCTCTCCTTGGAGCTGTGTGAGAGAGGCCTGTTGGTGGTAATGACCCCAGTGTCTGCCTTTTTGAAAATGCCTTATGTAGCTCATATTTCTGAAAGATGGTTTTTCCAGACCACACAATACCAGCGTTGACAGGCCTTTTTCCTTCATATTTTATAAATACTATTTCACTTGGAGCAGACTTTCAGGGCTTCTGGCAAGATGGTACTGTCTGCCTATTGACCATTTCTTTATAAATGTTCTGCGCTTTCTTGCTGGCTGCCTTTAAGCTACTTGTTTGGTTATTTGTAATTTTATTATACATATAACATTTTCATAAACTTATTTATTTTACATGGTTAACTGAGCTCCCTAACTCAAGTGTGCTCACTCACTCATTCATTCATTCATTCATTCATTTTACATCCGGACTGCAGTTTCCTTTCCCTCCTCTCCTCCCAGTCCCCCCACCCGACCCCATCCACGCCTCCTCCATTTCTCCTCAGAAGAAAAGGGCAGGCCTCTCATGGATATCAACCAGCCATGGCATATCAAGTTGCAGTAAGACTAGGCACCTCCTCTCCTACTGAGGTAGAGGTGAGACTGAGGTAACTCAGTAGGAGAAAAGGATCCCAAAGACAGGCAAGAGAGTCAGAGGCAGGCCCTGCCCCCACCGTTCAGAATCCAACCCACAAGAAGACAAAGCTACACAATTATTACCCAAGCATGCTTCCCTCATGAGATCAAGTCATCCAAAAATGCAATCATGGGCGGGGGGAGGGGTTTGTGAAGCCCCGCCCCCTAGCTGAGAAGTGGGAGGAGCTGACTGTTCCTGAGGAGGGAGAGTCAGTCTTCTTCACAGGTGAGGCCTCGCAGAGGCGACCTACCTATGCTCCAGCACATGATTCTACAGTCACAAACACAGAGGCAGTGCCAAGTGGACATAGTTGGTTAAAAAGGCTGGGAGGGAGAAGTGGGAAACCGGGGTGGGGGATATCATAGAGGAGAGAATGGGGGGGTGTGTGTGGATTTCATCAAAACACATTATATGCATGCATACAATCGTCAATTAAAACATTTTAAAATATCAGTTCTGAGGGCTGGAGAGATGGGTTCAGTAGTGTTTTGTTTGTTTGTTTCTTTGTTTTTGTTTTGTTTTGTTTTTTTGGCTCTTGCAGAGGTTCCTGGGTTCTAGTCCCAGAACTTCAATTGAGTAGCATCCGGATCTTCCTTCAGGCCTCTGCAGACACCATGTAGAAGGATGGAGGGAGGGAAGGAGAAAGAGAGGGAGGGAAGGGGGGAGAGGTGGAGGGAGGAAGGGAGGGGAGAAGTACTGACTTCCATGCCCCTTATTCTCAGGGACAGTGCTACTGTAGCCAAACACACTTACAGAGCTAGGAGACTTGAGGGAGAAAATACCTGCCAGGAACCAATTAGAACCACACTTACTTCAAAGCAGACTCTCTCCTTGGGTGTGCTAGATCAATTTCTGTCACTGTGACAAAATGCCTGAGGCCATCAAGTTAAAGGAGGGAAAGTTTGCCTTGGCTCACCGTTTAATTTTTTGGGGGGGGGGGTGAGACAGGGTTTCTCTGTGTAGCCCTGGCTGTCCTGGAACTCACTCTGTAGACCAGGCTGGCCTCGAACTCAGAAATCTGCCTGCCTCTGCCTCCCAAGTGCTGGGATTAAAGGCGTGTGCCACCACTGCTGGGCAGGCTCACCGTTTAAAAGGCCTCATTGGGGGGTGGGGGGTGGGGGGTGGGAAGGTGGTCATTTGGTTCTGTTGTCTCTGGATGCATGATAATGGGGTGGGGTGCACCTGTCTGAGCATATCAGATGGGGAGTGGGGTGCGGTGGAGGGTTGGCAGAGGGACAAGTAATGGAGAGAAAGGGGCAGGGCATTGATATATCGTTTTCGACACATACTCCATTATATCATCCAACAAGGCTCCAAGTAGGATATCACCATCGTCTGGGGATGAAGGGTTCTCTGAACCTTTCAGGGAACATTCTAGATCTAAGCTATAACACAGGGGATGGGTGTCTCCTAAATGAATGGTAGTTCTCTCTATCCCCCCTGTTTGTATCGAGAATATCTTGGGCTACCTCTCCGGTAGGTCTCGCGGGAGCTAACACTTCAGCTTGCTTGGCTTCCAGAGCCCCGCAAGTCCTCTCAACACAGAGCAGCCATTGGGACTGGGGCTTGCCAAAATCTTCAGAGGTCCCCAAAGAGCCCTTAAATTTCCCATCGATAAACAGCGCCGTGCGCCTTGCCCAGAAGCCTGTTAAACTTGCCTCTTCTCTTGGCCACGTGTTGCCTCATTGAGAAGGATGCGCTCCTGGTTTCCCATGGTCCCTTTCGCCGATTTGCAATCTGAAGCCTTTGGAGGTCAGGGGAAGTGGTGGTCAGTGGGGTCGAGAGAGGTGATGGACTGTTGGTTTTGTTTTGAGTGATTTTAAAAAGTTGTGCTGTTAGTTTTTTTATTAAGTAGCAAGCTAGGATTAGACGATCCCTTCCTATTCTGTATTGGGTGAGTTTGAGGCAAAGTGGCTAGGGAAGCTCCTAAAAATGTTATTATTGTTATAAATATTACCATTGGTGTGTGTGTGTGTGTGTGTGTGTGTGTATCTGTTCATATATGTGTGTGCACTCACATGTGTGCAGGCGCCAGAAGACAATCTCCAGTATAGTTCTTCAGGCTTTGTCCCAGGCTCTGGTCTGGAACTTAGCAAGTAGGCTAGGGATCTGTCTGCCTTTGCCTTCCCAGCATCGGGGTTCCAGACGTGTTACCATGTCTAGCTCTAAGTGTTCTGGGGACGAAACGCAGAACCCTCAGTTACGCTTGCAAGGCAAATATCTTACCGACAGAGCCATCTCCAGATCGCTTAGCATTTTCTTTTAAAAGAGATGGATGTAATGGTCGGTACTCACGAGGGTGACCACACCCCTAGTTACAGTCCCTTCTGGGAAAAGTAGCCAAATGCCCCCACTTTTCTCTCTCTTAAGACCAGCGCATTAGAGGGCTGAATTACACCTGTAATAGTATTGGAGAGAAAGACACTTAGCATAACACCAGATACTTAGCAACGTTCAAGATCATAAGCTATTTTTAATTATTATTTATGTTTTTGACTTAACCTTTAGCCAGAGTTGCCAAATTACGCCTCATGATCTAAATCCAGTCCTCACCTGTTTTTCTATGACCTGTGTGAACCAAGAATTGTTTCCCCATTTTTAAGTAGCCGTGGGTTATGTATAAAATACAAATGTTAAATCAGGCTCTACTGGAATACACAGTGTCTATTTTTTGTTATTTATTATTATTATATATTATTATGATGATGATGATGATGCATAAAATGATTGAGCCAAGGGGCTGCAACAGAGACAAAATAACTTGCAAACTCTCAATTGTTTATCTGGCTCCTTATAGGAAGAACTTGACAAAATGGTCCCTAGACTTTTACATTGATTGAGTCCCACAAGTATCATGAATATTGTGTCTGTGAGTTTTAGATCATGCCTGTCTTTTTTTTTTATAAGATTTATTTATTTTTATTCTGTGAGTATGTATCTTGCACACGTGTATGTCTGTGCACTGTGCTCGTGCAGGGCCTTTGGAGGACAGAGGAGGATTGTACTCTCCTGGAACTGGAGTTAGAGTTGGTTGTGAGCTGCCATGTGGGTGCTGGGACTCAAACCCAGGTCCTCTGCAAGAGCAGCCAGTGCTCTTAACCACTGAGCCATCTCTCGTTCCCCAGAATCATGTCTGTTGTGTTCACCATTGCTTTTCTGGTTCTGGATACGGAATTGTGATAGTTGCTTGGTTCTGTCACTTGTCTCCCTGGCAACCCAGGTGGATGGGACTCTCCAATGTGCCCACAATGATTGTATAACCACTGTGTGAGATCTCTTCCAAGATTTCCAGTCTTTGACTAGGCCGTCCTCAGGTGGTTGGGACCAGGGGCGGGATCTCTGAGGAATTCTTTGGGGGCTCCTGTTCCTAACTAAGTATTTTACCAAGCTTATCTGGTTATCTTAGAATCCAGCAATCCACTGGAAGCCTGACGGTGAATACATGAACATATATGTCAGACTTCATATGTTTGCTCATTGGTCACCTTGAAGCAGGGACCTCCTCCTACCTCTATGCTGTAGGACTTCCCTTCCTGAGTCTTTGAACCCCTCTCCTCCCTTCAGAGACCTTTTTGTTCCAGAAAGAGGAGAATCCTTTGTACCTAGTCACACAGACATGGTCTCTCATCCAAGGACTAACCAGGCCTGATGCTGCTTAGCTTCTGGGATGAGACAAGATTGGATATGTTTAGGGTGGGATAGCTGTAGATATAAGAGCTATGTTGTTTCTTCATTTGTTTCTTTGTCTTCTTTCCTCTGTGTGTATGTATGTGTATATGTGTGTATGTGTGTGCATGCATGTGTATGTGTATATATGCATGTGCATATGTGTGTATATGTTTGTATGTGTGTATGTGTGTGTACATGTATATATATGTGTGTATATATGTGATGTGTGTGTGTTTGTATAAATTTGTGTGCACAAGCGTGTGTGTATGTGTGCATCTGCAGGGTCCAGAAGAGGGCATCCAATGCCATGGAGCTGGAGTTACAGGCGGTTGTGAATTGCCTGGCACAGGTGCTGGGAACCAACCCTTCTAGAATAGTGGGCACTGTTTACCTGTGAGACACCTCCCAGCCTTAGAAGTTTTCTCTAGAGACCCACACGTCTGCTCTCAGTGGAAGCTTTTCCAGACTGGCAGTGTCTCCTCTTTTGCTTAATTCAAAGCCTTCTAAAAAATGGTGCTCCCAGAACCAAACACAACTCCTCACCTCCTTCCTCCTCAGATCCCTTATAAGGAGCCCAACCTTTATCCGGAGAGCAGCTGAACAATGCTCTGGTGGCTCAAAAATCTGTTTGCACCCCCTGGCAAACATTTATTTGCACCCCCCATGATGAGAATTTATTTGCCCCTCCTCCTTCAGCCTACAAGGTGGGATGACATATCAGAGCCCAGTTTTATATCACAAAACAATACATGAAGCATACCTATACATTATCTGACTTTTATATGTATCCACCCATTATATGGATTAATAATCTGTATGCTTTTACGTATTATAGACTCAGACACATACTTTTCTCTACAGAGCTCATCTTGAAGCAAAATGTATTCACTACATAGTCAATTATGTGCTAACTCATGGCAGGATCTTGAATGATTTAAAATCATTGGTACTTTTTGTCTGAGTAGCCTCAGAGGGATTCCGACTCCAGGGTGATTCGTCTTTGGCTTACAAATGCTGGGCTTAAGAGCTTGGTGCTAATGCCCAGATTTCAGATGGCTTTCTGAGTACGCTACTTGGCTTCATTCCGCTTTTCTATAGCCACAGCCTGGCATCCTTCTCTGGCATTAGCCACCTGTGATGTTTGAAGAGAGAACGCCCATAGTTGCCAGGACTGGGGCAAAAAAATAATGATGGTAGACGGCCACCATAGGTCCCCATGAATGACTTCTCTCTGGAAAAGTCTCCCAGGTGCGGCTGGAGTGATGGGCAGGTTATTCTGGGAGCTTGAGTCTCTGAGAGTGTCAACACGCTCCTCTGGCGTGGAAACACAGAGAGCTGGAGGAAGGCCGCCTTGGGAGGCCTCACTGAGGGAGAACAGTGCTTTCTTTGAGTTTTTACTAGTGGTGTCTGATGGTGCCCTGTGGCCCTGAGGCTTTTGGGGGGAGCAGAAGGAACTACCAAAAACCCCATTTTGTGTTGGTGGAGGTGGTCGTGGCAACAATCACTGTTTGTCTCTCTTCTTTGATATTTTTTTTCTTGTGACAAAACTCATAGATGGGTGTGCACACTGAAAATTACAGATAAGGAACCAGCTGGAGGCAGCAGCAGCACTGGTGCACGCCTTTAATCCCAGCACTCAGGAGGCAGAGGCAGGCAGAACTCTGAATTTGAGGCCAGCCTGGTCTACAAAGGGGGTTCCCAGGCTACATAGAGAAACCCTGCCTTGGAAAAAACAAACTGTGTCTGTCTGTCTATCTGTCTGTCTAGATGAGTTGATAAGGAAACAAACAGTTCTGCCTTCCCACTGAGAGAGAGAGAGAGCCATCAGACAGGCATCTGTGAAGTATCTCCTGCTCGAAGTGATGGGTCCCAGGAACTCGGGGGAGATTTCAGTGCAGATCTTCCTTCTGGCTTTGCCGACTGAGTCCGATGAGTCAGGTGTTCTCAGATGATGTCATTGATGGTAAAAAAAAAAAAAAAATCATCTTTTTTGGGAAGTGAGCTTGGTGAGACGTGGCCATTCTTCACATTTCCCAGTAGGCCATTTTCAAGGTCTTCTTCTCACCCACGTGGTCCCCTTCTCCCTCAGATGTAATTGTGCGCCATCTGCCTTAAGGGGGGACTGTGATGTGTGATCCATGTCGAAGCCTTATTTTTTTTTTTTTTTTCACTTACTATAGCGTGAGCAGCTTTCCGTCTCATGATTCATTCTTCCACATCACTGACTTTATGGACACAGAACCATTCAGCACCCAGGCTGTGATGAATTGCATCCTTATGTGAGCTCCCAGCGATTTCAGGAAGCCGCTGCAGTGTGTTGAATGGACACGTCTCTGGAGCTTGTCTCTTGTTAGTGGTGCTTTGTTATTTTATTAGAGTGGGGAGGTAGGTTCACAGTTAAGAGCATGTGTTGCTCTTGCAGAGGACACAAGTTTGGTTCCCAGCACCCATGCAAACATGCCTCACTTACTACTGTGTGTGTCCATGTGTGGCTGTGTGTGGCCATGTGTGTTCATATTTGTCCATGTATGTTCACGTGTATCCATGTGTGTCCATATGTGTCCATGTGTGTGTCTCTGTGTGCCCACCTGTGCCTAAATATGTCTGTGTGTGCCCAAGTATGTTCATGTGTCCGTGTGTGTCCATGTGTGTTCATGTGTTCCTGTGTGTGTCTGTGTGTACCCACGTGTGTCTGTGTGTGTCCATGTGTGCCCATGTGTGTCCATCTGTTCCTGTGTGTGTCTGTGTGTGCCTATGTGTGTCCATGTATGTCCATGTGGAAGGCTCAGCAGAAGGATGTCCCATTCTGTCACTTTCCACTTGTTTCCTCACACCAGCGTCTCTCACTGAGACTGAAACCAGGCTTACAACCAGAAATCCCCACGCCCCACTGTGACCTTCCCATGTTCCCACAGTAGGGCAGTCACAAGCAGGTGCACACCTACAGAGGCCAGAGAGCAGAAGTCACAGGTGCTTGTGAGCCACCTGCAGTGAGTTCTGAGGTCTGAACTCTGGCCCTCTTCAAGAGCAACGAGTTCTTAGCTGCATTGTTCCGGTCCCTCCACTCATTCCCACCCTCAGGCAGGTGTCTCACTGGCCTGTAACTCACCAAGAAGGCTGGACTGGCTGGCCAGCAAGCCACAAGAATTCTTGTGGCTGTACCTCCCCAGTTCTGGGATTATAAACACAGTGCCTCCATGCCAAGTGGTTTTTGTTTGTTTTGAAAGTGTGAGTTCTGGGGCGTTGTGGTGGGGGTGGAGAAGGCCTCCTGTTGGCAGAGAAAACACTTTCCCAACTGAGCTATCTCCTCCGCCCTCTTTTTTATTTGAATCAGCATCTCAGATAGCCCAGGCTAGCCTCAAACTCACTATGTAGCTAAGGATGGTCTTGAGTCTTTGATCCTCCTGCCTCTGCTTCCCGGTTGCTGGGGTTGGAGATGTAGTCTGTCACAGGTGTCTCGTAGCTAACTACAGCCGTGTGCAGCAGAGCACAAGGACTTATTGTCCCGTTTGCCTGCATTTTGTGTTTATTAACCAGTGTCTTCTCCTGCCTCCCCTCTCTGCTCACTTCCAAGCTGCCGATAACCACTGTTCTTTGAGCTTCTCTGATGATATTTCTAGTTTCCATGGATGAGCAGGATCAAGCAGGTTTTGTCTTTCCATGCCTGGCTATATCCCCTTGGCTCATGCATGTTCCTGACATGACAGGATTTCAACCTTTATGGACAGGTCATATTCCATCATGTATATTGATCTCCTCCTTTTGAGTTATCCGTCTGTTGATGGACACAGACTGATGTCGTGTCTCGGCTACTGGCAAACCACACTGCAATAAGCACGAAGCTGCAGGTGTGGCTTTCACATGCAGGTGGTGTTTCATTTGACTATGTCTCGGGCAATGTGATTGGCAGGTCACACTGGAGGAAGCAAAGGTCAGTTTATGTCTAGACATGCCACCAATAGGAATATGCACCGAGTCAGCTAAAAGATGGCGGACGTCACCGGGCAGTGGTGGCCCACGCCTTTAATCCCAGCACTTGGGAGGTAGAGGCAGGCGGATTTCTGAGTTCGAGGCTAGCCTGGTCTACAGAGTGAGTTCCAGGACAGCCAGGACTACACAGAGAAACCCTGTCTCCAAAAAACCAAAAAATCAAAAAAAAAAAAAAAAAAAAAAAAAAAAAAAAAAAAAAGATGGCAGACGTCAGACATCTGGAGAACCACAGTGGGACTCTGAAGGCTAGCACCAGATGTCCAGGGAGCCCCAGAGCAGTAAGTGATGACTTTGTTAGACTGCTGATTTCTGCCCAAATTTCCACTGCTGTCTGGGTTTTATATAATATGGTCCTCAGGTCAGAGGTGGGTGTATCACCTTTACAGCTTGTGTGCTGGCTTGTGTGTGTGTGCATTTGCTTGTGCACGCAGCCCAGAATGTGCCTGGATGCCTGTGTGTTGGCCTCCCTGTCAGCCTATGCTAGTGAGTAAACCATGTTCTATCTGCCTGTGTCTCCTTTTCTACCTTCTGATACCCACCACTGTCCTTCTTTTCTGGTCTTAGAGTTTGGACTTCATATACATGATAATTTTTAGTTTCTTGAGGCACATCCATGCTGTTTTCTGAAACAGCTTATACTAATTTACATCCTGACTAGCTCTGTAGGATCCATGTTTTCTTGATCATTCCTACATTGACATATATATATATATATATGTGTGTGTGTGTGTGTGTGTGTGTGTGTGTGTGTGTGTATGATATATGTATTTTCTGATTTTTGTTGGGACAAACCAGTAGCTTGATAATAAAATACCCCCCAAGTCAACACCCATGTAGCATAAGAAGAAATGGTTTTGCTTCTGTCAGCAGAGTTGAAAGGAGAAAGGCCGTTTATGTGTCTTTTCCCTTGGTGTCCCTGTCCGACCCATATACATCTGTCTGGTTGATGACAGTTGGGTTCTGGAGGCCCCTCCCCATTTTTAGTCACTTCCCTGTGAGCATCTCCACAGCAGGGTCTGAGACATGGATGGGTTTGTCCCTTTGGCCACCTTCCCACTCCTCCAGCTGGCAGGCTCTCAGCGTGCCTCTTTATGGCTTAATTGAATTCGGCTTCCTTCTTGCCAAATACGGAAACCCTGTTGGAATTAAGTGTTTGGGAGAAATTATGTTATTTCACCAACCAAAGCTACAAGAAGTTGAAAGTACTAAGTGAGCTGCCTAAACTTGGTCTGCAGTTGGCCCCCCTGTGCAGACTGGAGAAGGCAACATTGACGTGTTCAGTAGATGATCTGAGAACTCTCTTGGAAGAAGTCTTGGCTCTGCCACCGCGTTTCGTGGCACCCAGTAGGTCTGGGTTGTGCATTTTAAATATGCCGTGATTGTTTTCAAGGCATTAAGAGTATAAGAATGGCAAAGGCTTACATTATGGTTACTGTATGCCAGATGCTACTTGTTCTGAGCAGACTCCTTATTACTAAATGGTTTGCAAGCCTCAGTATGCATTTATTAGACTTCTCGGAGCAGTTCAAGCCATTCCTGATGCTCAGAGGGCACTTGTCACCTCTGAGATCAGAATCTCTGGGCTTGGGGAGTTTTGAGAGGTCCCTAAGTGATTCAACTGTGAGGTGACGTGCAAGAATATTTTCAGCCGCGCAGAGAGAGCGGTAAGGAGGGGTTCGCCACCCACACTCCAGCATCCCAGCCTGTTACAGTGACTTTTCCAAGGTCACACAGATGTTAGATATCACAGCTATGATTTGAATCAGGCTGTCTGGTCCAAGAGCAAACATTGTCAGAACCCGAGACCTGTGGGAACACGGGGCCTGAATGAGTCTGTCTCTCTGTCTGTCTGTAAGTCTATCTGCCTGTCTGCCTGTCTCACTTAGCTGGAGGTATATTGAGCCTCGAATCAGTGGCTTATCTCACTGTATCTCGTGTGAGGAGTAAGCAGGATAGGTAGTAATAGCAGACCCTGCAACAGATCCGTCTGCAGAAGGGAGATACTGTCTCCCTATCACCAGGAACAAAGAATGCGAGCGTCCTGGGGTAAGAAGAAATTGTAGCCGATTGGCTGTTGCTGGGGAGTATCCAGTCTCGCGCAGGCCGTTTTCCTAGGCAACATGACTTCTGTTTGGAGATAAGCTAGAGTGCCCAGGAGGCGACAAAGGAGGGGTGTAATTAAAAAGCCGCCGCTGCCGCCAAGTGAAGGGCAAGCAAAGGATCCCCTTCTGGTTGCACCGCTGGGGTACAGGGGCCACAGTGCTGATTTCATAGGTACACTTCCTGCTTTGGGATAAATGGGGCAGGGATCTTAGAGGGACAACAGAGTAAGACCTACGGCCTGGAGTGAGGGTGAGACGGAGATCACCTCACTGTCTCCATAGTGTGACGTTCACATCCACCTTGGGCTTTCTGCTTCTATCGATACCAGCCAAGTGAAGTTATTCTAAGTGCAGAACCAATAGAGGGCGCCAGAGCACAGAGCCAATAGGGGGCGCCAGAGTGCAGAGTCTGAATGGCAGTGCTCCCCCACAGGCTCATGTGTTTGAACACCTGCTCTCCTGATGATGGTGCTGTTTTGGAAGATTGTGCAACGGTGGCAAGGCTGAGCCTTGCTGGGGGGAAGTGCATTATCAGGGACGAATCTTGATGTTTTAAAGTCAGTTCCACTTCCTGTCTGCTCTGTTTCCTGACTGCAGAAGCAGTGTGACCAACTGTCAGACTCCAGCCTCCATTGCCTTTGCCACCGTAAGGGACTGTGCTCTCTCAAGCCTTCCTTCTTTCCCGTTGTTTTGCCAGGCATTTTGTCGCAGCAGGGAGAGGTGGCTAATGCGGAGTGAGTTCCTGTCTTAGCTGAGAGAGCTTAAAATTCCTCCTCACTGAGATAGCCTTGAATGCTGTCTGACATGCTCCCTAATGGGCCATCCTGGGCTTCTCCTCTTCTCTGGAGAGCATTCAGCTAGAAAGTTCATACACCGAAGCAACTCTTCGCACAGAAACACGAGGGTTGGCATCCACAATAATCCCTACTATGTGGGTCTCCTGCTCTTTTAAATATAAACTGGCACCTTCCGCACCTGCTGCAAAAGCAAGCCACAAACTGTTTGCATTTCCTTCTTTTCCCTTGTCTCTTGATCGATGTGGTGGATTTAACTCTGGAATTTCCTCTCACCTTCACTTGCATGATCGGAGGAAGAGTCTCCTCTGCTATTTTGCTAGACTGTTAGAAGAAAGGGCCTTTATCAGGAGGGGATGGGAGGGTGGGGGAGAGTGTCCTAGGATTCAGCTATGCTCATACATACATTTCTTCATTTCTCCTTTTCTCCTTCCTTCTCCTCCTACCTTTCCTTCTCCTTCTCCTTCTCCTTCCTTCTCCTTCTCCTTCTCCTTCTCCTTCTCCTTCTCCTTCTCCTTCTCCTTCTCCTTCTCCTTCTCCT
>JANHMN010000023.1:35805128-35824739 GCA_030674055.1 Rhabdomys pumilio | reverse complement strand
ATCTATCTATCTATCTATCTATCTATCTATCTCTCCTATGTATCTATGTATTTATGCATCTATCTATGTATCTATGTATCCTTGTATATATCTATGTATCTATCTCTTCTATGTATCTATGTATCTATCTGTCCATGAGTCTATCTCATGTATGTATGTATGTATGTATGTATGTATGTATGTATGTATGTATGATGTATGTATGTATGTATGTATAGGAGATCATGAATTTGAGAGTGAGTGGGGGGCCACAGAAGGTGTTGAAGTGGGCAGGGGGATGGGTGGAAACAGTGTAAACCTAGGACACATGTATGAAATTCTCAAAAAAAGATTTAAGTTGCAAAGGCCAGCTGTGTTTTTCTCATCTCCGGGCTGGGAGCCTGTGACAACCCTGTGACTTTGGCTTTACAGTCAGCCTTTATGTTCTCAGAGGCAGTGATGAGAGGACTTGGGGTGCAATTAGCCGGAGTCAGACACTGATGCTTGCATGTGGGGACAGTGACTGATGAGCCGTCCTCGACATGCAAGACCGGGGACGTGGGACCATGTGCTCCATGCACACCCCATTCCCTGTCCCCCTTCTCACTGTTGCCATCTCTAACGTGCACGGAGTTCCTACCATGAATTGGATGCTGCACACGGGGTCCTTGTGGCCTCTTTAGTGGTCTCCACACCTGACAGATGTGCTGTCCTTTGAGGCTGTGTGGAGGGTAGGAGCACTGCTGGCATCTGGACTTCTACCACACAGAAGCAGAAGCAGCATTGTTGAGCTCTTTTCAGGTTCTTGTAAGAGATGCCGTTGCCATCTCTCACATGGCATGGAACGTGCTAGCTGTGTTTCCCAGGTTCAAATGCTGTACAAACAGTCAGGACTTGCCTGCCTCCCACACACCTCATCTCAGCCCTCTGTCTTATCGGTCTCTTTCCTGCTTGCTACCTCCAGAATTTGTCCATTCGTTATGAACCATTTTTACTCTTTCCACAGCTGCTCCCTTCAATACATAACCTTATAAGATTACATTTTATTTAGCATGCGTGTGCGTGTGCGTGTGCGTGCATGCACATATGTTCACAGAGGTCAGAGACCAACTTTTGAAAGTCAGTCCTCCTCTTTTACCATGTATAGATCTTGGGAATTGAACTCAGGCCATTGGTCTTGGTGGCAAGCCTCTTCATCCATCTTGCTGGTCCCTAACACCTTAAAACCAATATTATAAATCTCTGATAGCCTGTTCTCCCTTATCTATGCAAGACCGGGGATTCGGGATTTATATTTACGTCTAGACTCTTGGGGACTTTGGGGCTGAAGATGTCTCTGTCTCAAGGAGGCACATGCACTTAGTGTGTCCTCTACCCTCCTTCTAACCCAGTGGTTTTTAGCCCATGGGTGTGACCCCTTTTAGAGGTCATGTGACTCTTGCACAGGGGCCACATATCAGATATCCTGCGTGTCAGATATTAACATCACAATTCATGAACAGTAGCAAAATACATGAATTATTTTGTACCCGAGGTATATACAGAAACAAAGTAGCACTGAAAATAATTTTATGGTTGGGGGAGGGACGTCACCACCACGTGAGGAACTGCATTAAAGGGTCACGGCATTAGGAAGGCGGGGAACCACTGGGTTATTGCAATGCCTGGCGTGGGGCACACGTATACATCCTGCTGGCTCTCTTGCACATCACCATCCCTTGCTGGAGCTTGACAAATATCTCTGGGAAGACCCCAAGCTACTGGCTACAGTGTAGCTGCTACTCTCAGTGAGAGAAGGTCTGAACATTAGAGGGGATACATACTACCTAGTTTATACTGTGTGAAGCACCCCCTTCCCACATGTTCTCTCCCCATAAAAAATAGCCAATGCCATTTTCTTTTCTTTTTTTTTTTTAAAGATTTATTTTTATTTATATGAGTACATTGTAGCTGTCTTCAGACACACACCAGAAGAGGGCATCAGATTGTATTACAGATGGTTGTGAGCCACCATGTGGTTGCTGGGAATTGAACTCATGACCTCTGGAAGAGCAGTCAGTGCTCTTAACCACTGAGCCATCTCTCCAGCTCCTCAATGCCATTTTCTGAATATCTAAATAAATTCTGAAGTCATCACCCTTCATCTGCCCTCCCGGTGTATTCTTTTGGAAAGAATAGAAAACTCGTCGTCTTTAAACTCACCCCCAAGCAGGAGACCCCAAACTCTGACTTCTTAGACCTAAATATGGCCTGTGGTTTGCTCTTATAGGATTTTGTTATTTAAAATAAGGGCATAGTGGTACACACACCTGTGATTCCAATGCTTGGCAAGTAGAGGCAGGAGAATCAGTTCAAAGTTGGCCTCAGATACATAAGCAAGTTCAAGATCTGTTCCCACAATGCTAAGCTTCAAAACCAAATAAACAACAAAAGAACTGTTTGTATAGACAGAAAATTCCACTGGTATCTACCGGAATGTTTCTCTAGGGAAGATGACGCAGTTTTAGAGACATCATAACAGCCACTTAGATGGCTTGGGAAGTCTCGCAGGATGGTGACTTTGGGAAGAAGATACATTTTTGCTGCTCTCTCAGATTCTGACAAAGCTGAAATAATCCAAAAATATTTCTTCCTGGGGCTCTTGAAGCCCAAGAGATGGGAGATGACGCGTGTGTTGCTGCTCCTTGCTCCTGGTCATGTTTCAGTAACAAATTGTTTTCCTTGTCTGAGCGGGTAGGTCTTGTTACTGCTGTTAACCATCTCTGCCTTCCTTTTTGGCAGGCAGGACAGTTACATTTAGCTCAAGGGCATGGTGAAAGTGGTACTAACAGTCGCCACGAGATGGCGCCATAGTTCCAAGCAATAGACCGACCAAGGAGGAGCCTGGAGTGGAGGAAGCAGAAAGCCTTGTGAATTCAGGCTATTTCCTGCCTTAGACAAGACTTCATTCTAGACTCTGCTTTGCCACAGGTCTTCTGTGTCTGTCTTTATATGCTTAATAACAAAAATGGGGATTTTAGTAAAGTTATACTCCCTTTTCCCCTAGAGAGATGTCGTGGACATCAGGGAGACCAGACTGCAAACACTAGGTGTCTCAGTGTACACGTGCTTACTAAAGTCATTTCATGACCTCTTTGTATGGCAACAGTGAGACCCTGGGCACAGGGGTGGCAGTGGGGAAACCCACAGTTGGGCAAGGTTGACCAAAGGGTTCCAAGCTAAAGCTGAATGAGGGCGAGAAGTTCTAGGTTACCGCGGACAGCTGCAGCTACCGATGCTACAGTTTAAAAAAGATAACAGGGAAGGATTCAGCCGGGCGGTGGTGGCGCATGCCTTTAATCCCAGCACTTGGGAGGCAGAGGCAGGCAGATTTCTGAGTTCGAGGCCAGCCTGGTCTACAGAGTGAGTTCCAGGACAGCCAGGACTACACAGAGAAACCCTGTCTCGAAAAAACAAAACAAACAAACAAACAAACAAACAAACAAAAACAAAACAAAACAAAAAAAACAACAGGGAAGGATTCGGAACGTTTCTTATTATACATGTTAAATCATTTGAGAAGTGAGTTATGTTTACCGTGATTGAACACAGTACAATGTACACATAAAAAAATCACCTAGCACAGTATGCACGGTTCTGATGTTTTTGTGCAATTATCAATCAGTCACAGATAAGTGTAAGGTCTGGGAAGATGGCTCAGTCACTACTGCGCAAGTGTGAGGAACCGAGTCCAAATCCTTAGCAGCACTCATGTCAAAAAGCCAGGTAGGGAAGCACCTGCCTAGAATTCCAGCACTGGGAAGCAGAAACAGGAGATCTTCGAAGCCAGCCAGTCTAGCTGAATTCACAAACCTCAGGTTCAGTGAGAGACCTTGCCTCGAAATATTAAATGTGAAGAATGTTTGTCAACTTGACCCAAACCTGGATACTCCAGGGAGGATGGAGACTGAGCTGAGGCATCTCTCTTACCACCTTAATGCATGTCTGCAGAGGGGATGGGGATTGGGGGGGGGTGTTGTCTTGATCCCTAATTGATGTGGGAGAGCCCAATCCACTGTGAGTGGTAAAGTCCCCTGGCAGGTGGTCCCGGGCTGTAGCAGAAAGCTAGCTAAGCAATTCACAAAGAGCAAGCCAGTGGGCAGCGTTCCTCCATGGCCTGTGCTTCCTTTCCTGCCTGGACATTTTTCATGGTGATGGACTGTCCCCTGTAAGCCAAATAAATCCCTTTCCTCTCCAAGTTGCTTTTAGTCAGCATTTTATTATTAGCTTTTTGTCTTTTTTGAGACTGGATCTCGCTGTATAGCTCTGGCTGGCCTGGAATTAAAGGTGTACACTACCATCCCTAGCAGACAGAGTGTTTTCTATCACAGCGGCACACGAAAAAGACAGAGTGGTGGAGGGCCACTCAACATTCATCTCTGGCCTACGGGCACCACGTGTGGCACCATGGGTGTGCACACACGTGTGCACACAGGCACATGCATGCATGTGTGCACATGCGTGAACACATGCACACTTATGCACATACACAAGTATGTGCACACACATCCATACACACACAAAAAAACAACCATATACAAGCAAAAATAAATTTAATTTAAATTTAAAAAGAGTGCAAGAATTCTTTCGAGCCTCTGTCTCATCGTTGGCAGAATAGGAACACTAAACGAGTCAGCACATAGGAGCTGTAGAGAGAGAATTGGATAATCCGTGTCGGGTTATTTCCACACTGTGTAGAAGGGAGCAACCAATCAGTAAATGTCTCGTGAGCGAGTGGCTTGTCTGTGAGTCTGTCTGTCTGTCTGTCTGTCCCCAGGGCCCCCTCTCTCCTTTCGCTTCTTACTTTACCTGAAGACATCCTGGTGTCAACCTCTGCCTTCCACACGTGACCATGCACAGCACGTATGTATGCATGAGCACACATACATGCCATTTCTTTATGTACATCGCAGGTGTCCATCCATCTCTTTTTTGAATCTATGCTCTACCTGTCCATTCTTCCATCCTCCCATTCATTCATCCATTCATTCATTCACCCATTCATTCATTCACCCACCCACTCATTCATCCATCCATCCTCTCATTCATTCACCCACCGACTCATTCATCCATCCTCTCATTCATTCATTCATTCATTCACCCAACCACTTATTCATCCATCCTCTCATTCATTCATTCATTCATTCATCCACCCACCTATTCATTCATCTATCCACCCATTCATTCATTCATCTACCCATCTATCCCATTATCCATCTCTCTGTCATCCATTTATCCACCCACCTGCCCGCCTATACATCTACCTATTTATCCATCTCTCTATCCATCCATTTAGGCATCCGTCTGTCCATCAAAACGGTGTATGTGATACTGAGAACAAGACTCTGGCTCCAAGGGTACGGAATAGGGACACTATTAGTATGTACTCAGGAATGTTAGGTGCTAACATAAATAATTATGCAGGCACAGCACCCGCCACTGGGTTGTCACAACTACAAAAGCTCACAAGAGATAATTTGTTTTATTAAGATCTGACTGCCACACCCAAAGGCCACACCTTGAATTCTTCCTTCGGCAGAGGTTAAACATCCAGCCCAGTTTAATTATCTGGAGTTTGGGGGGAAGGGGAACGGTGATGGAGACCGGGAGAGATGGCAGAGTCGGCTCTGAACAGTGAGCGGAGACAGGGAACCCAGTGGGGGAGGGGAGGGCCGCCTGGGACCATCCTCTCAGGCAATCTTACTGCTAAAGTGTCTTCAGCTGATCTCAGTGCTCCGCGCTGTGTGTCCATGAGAGAGGAGAGGAGGCGATGGCACAGGCTGGGCTTAGGGACATGGTGCTGTCTGGCTTTCCTCCACGGGAACAGGCCCCCTCTATGTCAGGATAGTACGCTGCCGGATGGGCATATTGACCCGGCTCTGTAGCCAGTTGATGTAGTCCTCTTGTGGCATATGGATGATGTGTTCTCTCACAAACTGTGGGGTAAACATAGAGTTACTCTCAGAGTCTGGTTTGAAAGCTAGGCTAGACCGCCATTCCCAACCTCTCCTTGACATCCCAGAAGCCTTTGTAAGTGAAATCCAGGATGCCCCCGACGACTCAGGTTGGTGCAAAAGTAACTGAGATTTTTTTTTTTTTTTTTTTTTTTTTGCATGGCTGAGAAATGTATCATTTGACGTTGGAATACATACGTAAATAAATATGGCTATGTTAAACACGGGTTTTAATGCACATTTCTTGATTTACATGTTTGGTAATGACTTATTGCCTTGACGTTTATTTTGTACTATGGAAATTTATGTTAGTCAGAGGGCAAATTTGAGTTACTTTCTTTTTAGAAAAAAAAAAAAACTATTTTTCATTTTATATGTGTGAGTGTGCGTGTGTGGAGGCCGGAAAAGGGCATCGGATTCCTTAGAACTGGCGTGACAGGTGGTCGTGAATGACCATGTGGGGGCAGGGAACTGAGCCCGGTCCCCTTCACATCTCCACAGCCCTCTGCTGTTCTTATCTGAATTGAGCAGAGACAATGTGTTTGTTCTAGGGGCTAACGAAAGTCCAGTGCAGGGCGGTTCAGGGAGACAATGGCTCGCTGAGAACCACCACTGAAGCTGAACCCTTTTACAAGACTCATGAAAGCTGCTGTTTGAACTATCAGTTTCTCTTATTGTGCCTGGCAACACCCATTTCTTGATTTGAGTTGTGACAGGGGCCAAAAGGTGGACGGGGTAAGACAACCACTGGTTGTCTCTGTGGCTGGACTGAAAAGGGCTCTAAAGCAGTTATGGAGGCCAAACTTGTACCAACACCCATCATGGCCACTGTTTGTTGGGCTGCTGGTCTGATTCATTACATCAGGGAATGTCCCGGGGGATCTGGCGCCCTCTTCTGGCTTTGGTGGGCATCAAGCATGCATGTGGTCCTTCTATGTACACACAGGCAAAACGTATACACGTAAAACAAAAATAAATCTCAGAAAGAGAGAGAAAACCACTCAGATTTGCTGTGGTGCCTCTTCTTGGTTGTCAACTTGGCTACCTCTGAGATCAACTAAACCCCAAGCCTCTGGGGGATTATCCGGGTGAGGGAATTTTTCTTAATTAAATCGTTTGAAGTTGGGTGGGGGAGAGAAAGCCACTTTTGATCTGGATCTTTCGAGGTGGGAAGATAACACCTTTGATTTGGGCCACACCTTTCTGCTGGCAGCCTATACAGAAGACATGGAAGAAGGGAGCCCCTCTCTCTGCCAGCTTGCTCTCGCTTTGGTTGGCAAGTCCATTCCTTCCCTGGCACCAGAGCCTGCTTCTTTGAAGACCAGCTCAGACATCCAGCCTTGGTGGGCTGCATAATGACTGGACTCTTGTACCTTGCATTGGTAGACAGCCATTGTTGGGGTTGGCAAGGCTACAGTACATAAAGCATTCTGATGAATCTTTTTTCTGTATATACATATTCACTCTATGTGGTGTTGGAGAGAGAACCCCGACTGATGCATTTGCCTTTTGCCAACAGACTAGTGTTTCCAAGGTTGAGTGAAGTGGGCTGAGTTTGGAGCTCTGGACCAATGGGGCTATGGTGGTGCTTTGGTCTACAGACGTTGGGGCTGTGGAGTTTGGGGCCATGGAGCTGTGGGCCGTGTGTTCATCCAGCATGTTCCTCTGACTTCCTTCCGGCTCATGTCTGCTTCTTCAGTCACCTAAACAACCCTCTTGCTGGGAAACACTTCTGTAACCAGCTTTGTGTAGACGAAGCTTTCCAAGAGTTCACTGGATATGAAAGCATGGGCTTTTACAGTATTGGAAAAACCAAACATGTCTCACCGGGATTAAAAAAAAAAAAATGTATCCATCAGAACGGTCCCTGTTCTGGCTCACAAGCGTGTGTCTGAGCCTTGCCGGACTGATGCAAAACTCACTGTCTGAAACCTCAGTTAGTCTGCGCTGACCTGTACTTCCGGCCAGACTGTCGTTTGGGGAAAGGGCCGCGCTTCAGTTTCTTGCTTCGATTTTAAACTAATCTTGTTTAAGCTCGTCTTGTTGCCATTCACCCAAGAAAATTTGAGGAGAGCAAGAAAACCCAGCTAGATACATATATATATTTTTCTCTTTTACTTCTTGATATCTTAACATTTCATCAATGTATATCCATTATATAAAGAGATGGGTTTATAATGACTCAGACAGAGCATGCTCACTGGCCATGTCTCTTGCCAGCTCCCCCTCCTGTCCCCACTCCCGTTAGTCCCCTTAAATTTTCATGTCGTGTGTGTGCATGTGTGTGTGCATGTGTATGTTTACGTGAAATCTAGGGTCTACAGAGAGAAATTCTGGTAATCTGGCTTTTAAAGCTTACTATAACAATGCTAAGTCATGTCCACTTCTCTGTAAACGGGCCGTGTCTTGCTCGGGGCCTTCACATGGGTCTTCTTGTGGCGTGTCTTGTGCCTTCTCGCCATGATTCTGACTTCTCAAGGTTCACGTCGAAGATGAAATCTTCCCTTTGTCAGTTGCCTTGGTTAGCTAGGTCCTCCCTGCTTTACTTTAAACCTGGATGGATTACTGGGCATCCAATGCACCTACACACCTGCATCGGCATGCATCCAGCACGCCTGGGCCTTCATTGACATGTCAATTCTCTGTTGGCAAATTTGGTCTGGTGTCTGAGGCTCCACAGTTTCCCCTCAAGCACCTGGTGAGGGCCACAGTGCTGGCCCATGAACTCACCACACGTTTGAATGTTCGGTAGCATGCTTTGAGATGCTGGTTTCAAGGACCAGCCCACTTACATCCCCTCCAGCCTCTCTGTCTCCAGGGAGTACCACCAACATAGACTCTAAGGACCCAAGGCCATGAATAACAGTAAGAGGTCCTGGAGGGCGGAGTCATGGAGGGCGGAGTCATGGAGGGCAGGGGTGGGGGGTGGGGTCTTGTGCCCTGGGATGACTGGGTCTACCACACTTAAGCAGTGATTGACTGAGAACACCCAGGGTGCTGTGGGGGAGGGGTGCTCATTACCTCAATGGCCACCGCAATGTCGGGGGAGCACAGCTCCCAGATCCGCAGGTCCTGGAGCACCTTCAGGAGGACGTGGGGCCGGATCCTCAGGTCCAGATTCTCTCCAAACTTCTGCAGTTTCGTCAGGATCTTTTTGGCAGGCCGGAAGTTCTTCAGATCCTCAGGGAGTTTGGACAACAGATCAAAGTACCTTCCGGCCCAAGAGGAGAGAGGCAGTGAGGGAGCCCAGGAGGGGGCCGAGTCCCTTGGTCCCTCTTCCTTTTCTTTTCTACTCCTCTTGAGTTGTTATGGAGGCAGCCTGAGGCTCTACCCGGGGGACCTGTCACCTAAACCCAGTTTCTGTAGGGTCACACAGGAGGCAGGTATTAACTTTTAAGGGGAAGAAAATCCAGGCAGGGCTAGCTTCTGTTTCACGGGTTAATGAGGAAAGAAGGGTTGCTTTAAAAGGCCACACTCATAAGATAGCTTTCTATAAAGCAGCTAGTGTAGAAATCCAGAAAACAAAACGGGGACAGGCATTTAAGGTTCCTTTTTGACTGTTAATCATGCCGGGATGGACATGGACACATCTGGGGGGTGTTTTCTGGGTGACATCGGCAGCAGCAATGATGATGGTGGTGACGGAAGTGATAACATGTGCATTTTTTTGTCACCGTGATAATTAGCTCAGCTGACAGGCTGTGTCTCGTGCCACCCCTGGGAATGCGATGTTGAGATGGTAGGACAGGCGGGTTCTAACCCATCTCTGTCTAACATGCTAACCTACCTTAGCTCTAGGAGCCTGCTTTCAGTGTGGTCAGGGCTTACTTGGGACAAGTGATGGATGCCACGGCCTTACAGAGTGTTCTCAGGGCCAGCAGGTACAGCGTTTGCCACCCATGCCTGACCCCCTGAGTTTGATCCCCAGAGCCCACAGAAAGGTGGAAGTCGAGGAGAGAATCCACAAAGTTGTCCTCTTACCTTGATGCATGCCCCCAACTTTCTCAACCCACCCCCAGTGCACTAATAATTCAATGATAGAGTTACGTAATTTATGCTGACAAAGATGAAGAGTGCTGTCCTCCATCGCACATAGGCCACAGTAGAAGGCTTTGAAGGAGAATGTCGCCCAGCCAACGTTCTTGGATTCTCGTTTTCATACTTACGGAATGCATTTGTCTAACACACAGTGGGTGCACAGTGGTTAGTATTCAAAGAACTAAGAAATGACTGGACGAGTAAGGGGCCCAGCTGAGCACCCTTTGTTAGCCGGCAGCGCTTCATGTGACTTGGTTTTAACCCTGCTTATGGTGGCCCCTGTTACTCATCAAGACCAACAAGGTGACTGTGAAACCTGGGACAGGTTTCATGACATGTGGTTCTGAGGCTGACAGGTGTCCCGCTGACTGTGCTTGGATCCGAGTTGTGGCGGGCAGGGGATGGGGGAAAGGGTGGACCCAACTGGTGGCCAACGGTAGATGGAAGGTGATATCTCTAGGCTACTAAAGATACACTGGGACTGACTGGACTGACCGTGATTCAAGCCCCGGAGACCGTGTTGTCTGGTCTGCAGGGTCTTACCAGTGGTCGGCAATCTCCTCCGCATCTCCCTTCACTACGGAGACCTGGTGCCTCATCTTTGATATGTCCTTCTGGAAGTTCGAGGCGACAATAAAGGAATGGAACTTCTGGAGGCCTCGTTCCTCCTGGCGCCTGTGGAGTCATGTGGAAGAGGGGGAGAACAGTCAGACACACAGACGCCCCCCTCCCTCCTTCAGCCACCAGGTGGCTCCCTTGAGAGGTATCCACTTGTGAATCCACCTCTCCTTCCGCAGGGCTGTTGTTACATTGTAAATTATGGCCAGGCCGGGGTGGGCTCCTACAGAGGTCAGAGATCGACCTCTCCTTTCTCTGGGCTGTTGTTACATTGTAAAGCTATGGCCTGGCTTGCCTGACAATCGCTCCCTTCAATGCTCTGAAATGATTTTGCTGCCCCTAAGAGATGACGATTAAATTCTGTGTGCGGAGCACTCTGAATGTACTGCCAGGCACACAGTAGGTTCTTCTCTCCTCTAGTCTTATCATGTGCACGTGTGCCCTCCCTCCAAAGACGATTCACACTGTGAGCATGTCCGTGGCTGACCCCCCACCCCCAGCACCATACTTTGCATCTTAGAATATTCCTTGAGGTCCCACATGACTCAATGGTCCTACCCTTTCCAATGGCATCATCACGCTTAGCATTTCATGCCTCTTCCCCGTGATGAGAGTGACCTTTGGGACAAAGTGTGACCTCTCTGGCTCTCTGATCGGCTCTGCCTTCGGGGATTTTGCTTTTTCCATGGGAGTTCCTTCCTTTTCTAACTTCCTAGCTGGAGTCTCGGGTCTGGGTCCTCCTTTTCTGCTTTGCCATGTACAGAGCTCTTGGTACGAGACTTCGCTGAGCGTGCTTGCGGTGGTGTAGGGGTCTAAATAATGCCCCTCACCCATGGGGTTGCTCTGCAGCATGAATGGTGAGGAACAGCAAAGTCCTTAACTCAGTGGGAGAGCACGCTACGTAACACGGTACGCTGGAGATGGCCATCACTGCCGTTCTCTAATCTGAGAATGTTTCCTTTAAAAAGATGTTCACATGACTTTCCCAGGTCGGGGGGGGGGGGACCAGCTCTCTATATCCCCTCAGCCCTCTTCTCTCCCCCAACCCAGGATCTCCCTGTGTGGTAGATTCTTAGGTACCCATCTTTGACTCTAGACAGTGAGCTCTGAGCAGGGAGGGAGGGTGAAGAGTCACCTGGGAGCTGCCATGAGATGAGCGAGCTTGGGGGGGGGGCAACTTAGTTAGGAGATGGGCTCAGGTAAGGAGAAGGAGCACAGTGGCCACTTAACATTGAGCCCCACGGTTGGCATTCTGACTGCGTGTGACCTTCTTGCCCCTACCAGAGTCCCCAGGTACGTTCCTGCTTTGAGAGTTTGGATGTAGTTTCCCTGCCACCCGGGATAATTCTTTTCCCAGTTCCTTCTCTTCTGGATTCCTCGACTTCTGTCCTGAGCATCCTAGAGCCACCTCCTTAGAAAGAACCGCCCACCTGTGTCACCCAGCCTGACTCAGGATCCCTGATTTCTGGCTCCTCCCCTCCAGCTTCTCTTCTCACCCACCTCTTCCCCGCTCCTGCTCCTCATCCTCCCCTTCCTCCCCATCTTCCTTCGCTCCTCCCCTCCTCTTTCTCCTTTGCTGTTTCTCTCCCCTCTTCCTCCCATCCTCGTCTCTTCCCACACAGGCTGATTCTAACTTGCTTGGATGATTCTAATTTCATTTCTGCTTTCCCAGAGGCAGAGTCAGCTCCCCAAGGAGCGGGCGGGGATGTCTCTCTTTGCCATTACTCTCAGCCCCGGCCACTGGACACATGCTGAACATGCAGTAAGTGCCAGGTACCGGTCCCTGCAGTGAACTGGACATATGTGAGCTCTTACTTCCTGAGGATTTCCATCTTGTCTTGTAGGCAGAAGCCAGCCTCCTGGGCTACGCTGTAGAACTTGGCCCGCATGCTGTTACACACCCCGGTCTTGCAGTAGATGATGTCACGGTTAGCTCGGCTGTTGACAAGAGAACAATTGGGGAACAGGGCCCAGTGAATTGGAGAACAGAGGAACGGGACTCCTGGTAGCTTCGGGACTCCTGGTAGCTTCACGACTCCCATTGGCCTCCCCTAGCTCAAGATGTCCCAAAGTGGGAACTGCTGGTGTCCAACCAGGCTCTCCCTTTACACCGTGAGCCTCCCTCTGCATCCCCTTAGGAGGCTGGGAGAATGGGTGTTACCCAGGCCTTATACATAGTGAGGCAGTTTCCACAGGAGCCCAGCAAAGGCAAGGGCAGTGAGCTCTACCTCCATCTCTACCCCATCTCAGCTGTGTGGCCTCGCATGGGACACTTCACGTGGCCAACTCTCTGCCTGTTTCTGTGTAAAATGAGACAGTGTTCCCGAGAGGCAGGAGACCTGGGGACTGTACACAGCCACAGGTGTAGGACATGGCCTGTGCACTGCCGAGGGACCACATGTCACTTTCTACAGTGCTGTCCAGTGTCTGCTCTGTGAGACCCATCTCCCTCTCTCCTGTCTATGGCTTCGGGGAATCTGGTCTGCACTGAAGCTATGCCTATGGTCCCAGGAGACAGAGGATGCCTTTACTACAGTGATGTCTGCCTCTGGCCCACACAGTCCACTTTCCCACCTGGCTTACCTTTTCGACTTCTTCTGGGTCACCTGGATGTGGCTTTCTCCGCTCGTAGTGCTAGACCGCTCGCTGAAACACCAAGGGGGGCAGTTTCTAGTTGTTTCCATATGAGGTCCCTCTGAAGCCCTCCTGACATGTGCTAGGGCCCCAGAATTCAGGCACAGCAGAGACTCTTAATCTGGGCACCAGGATCCAGCACCCATCGGTGTGATCCACCTCTAGTCTTGGACCTTGTGCCTGTCACGCTTTCTGCCTGGAGTGTCCCCCTCACCCCTCTTCTGCCATCCCTATGGTTGTTTTGTCTCATGGTCGGTAGTGAGCCCTGCACCCTCAGACTCCTCACCTTTGACCTTTTGCCTCAGCATGCATCTTCATGGACGACATGCATCTTCACAGGTGCATGCTGGGAAAGGGGTGGCCGAGACTCCACCCCCACCCCACCCTACGCCGCCTTTGGTGTTCTTCCCTGCAGACTCACTTTATCCATGGAGCTGCTTTTCTGCTTTTCTAAGCCCAGTCCCAGGACCGATAATCCAGGTTGTCAACTTGACACCTGGAATGAGCTACAACCGAAGCAGCTGGGCACTCCGGAGAGGGCTTTTACTTGATTGGCTCATTTGAGGTGGCAATAACCACCTTAAACTTACACCACACCTCCTGGTGACATGCTATGCAGAAGGAGGAAGGAAGCCTGCTTGCCCTTACTCTTTCTGGCAAGTTCATCTATCCTGCTGCAGGGGCATTCCCTTCACTGCAAATAGAACCCACTTTCTCAGGATTCCAACATAGACTGAGGACAAGCAGAGACTTCCAGCCTTGTAGACTGAAGGCATACTGGATTCTTGGCCTTTCCTTAGGGAGACGGCAATTGTTGGACTAGCCAGACCACAGCCTTAAGTCACTCTAATTTGCCTCCCCACCCCCCCAGCCTTTAGGATACAGCCTTTGACTCTTTCTAGTTGTGGAGTGATTAGGTCCCTTGCATTAGGGTTCTGCCCGGGGATGCTAGCTGAGCCAGCTCTCATGAGTAGATGATCACTTTCTAGATCAAACCTACCTCCCCCTGCTGCCTTCCTCCCAGGACACTTGAATATCGGTGTGTGTGTGTGTGTGTGTGTGTGTGTGTGCGCACATGTGTGTATTATATATGTATGCAGCCACCTTGCTTTTAATGTAGGTCCTAGAGACGCAGACTTAGCCCTCCTGCTTGCATGACAAGCGCTTTTTACCAACCGAGCCGTTTCCATATCTCTGACCATCATTTGCTTTTAGACGAGATCTCACTGTGTAGTCCTGGCTGGCTCGGAACTCCCTGTGTAGACCAGGCTAGACTTGAACTCACAGATACCCCACTGCCTCTACCTCTTGAGTGTTGGGATCAAAGGTGTGTGTCCACCACACCTGGCACTCTGAGTGACATTTGTCTTATTGGCACTTGCTTGCCTCCTCGTCTCCCCTGGTTTCTTCCAAATAACTGGACAGTGAACTGGGCCACTTTATCAGTGAGATCTGGGGGTAATGCCATCTTACCCTCTATGATGGTGGTTTCTCTGTGAGGCCAGGAGGTGGGGGGAGCTAAGACTGTGTATCCTTCTGTGATGTTGGCTTCTCTTTGAGGTTTGGGGGGTAAGGCTCTTTTAGCCTCCCCTGATGGTAGCTTACATCCTCTCTGGTTTCATGGCTTGGGGGACTTTTGGGAGGTAGACCTGGCTATCTCTCAGAGTCCTTCCTGAAGAAAAGACCCCGGCATTTGCTGCTCTTTCTAGAAGCTTCTGGGTTTGGACCTAGAGGTCTTTGCCCCTTTAGGTGATGAGAAAAGTGTTATCCCACCTGGACAGGATAGGGCCCCACTAATAATATAAGACAAACAGGGGACATTGTTATCAGACTCCAACCAGCTGCCCTGACCCATGCAGAAGAATCACAGGGAGACCATGTTGCTTTTGGGCTTTCTCCTGTAGACTGTTGTCTCCTCACAAATGTGTATGTGGGAGGTGAGGGGTGGAGTGTCCCCAGCTGCTGAGAAGCAGATTAGCTGCAGAGACCCCTTTTCCCACCTCAGTCTCCCCTGCCTTGGTCCTCGTGGAGGTCTTTGCTCGGTGTCCCCAACTTTCCTCCCACCTCAGGCCCTTTGCACATGCTGCTCCTCTGCTTGAAGCCAGTTCCCACATTTCCCCTCCTCATGGGTGGGCTGGCTTGTCCCCATTCTGCAGGTCTCAGCTTAAATACTAAGCTCAGCCGTGGTTACGACCTTGGTGGCCAATGGAATTTCCACCCCTTCTCCATTTTTTCTAGAATTCTTTCCATGGCCATGGCTCTGTGGCCAATCATGGTGCTATTCAGGGGATGCCTGTTACATTCTCAATTCTCAAGTATGGAAAGAATTCAGGGATCCGTGGAGACAGACTGTTAGCATTTCTTCTAGGCTCCGCCCCACCGCTACCTGGCAACAGGTGTGTGTGACTCAGTACAAAAGGGGGGGCTGCTCATTCCCTCCTCTCCTTGCTCTCTTACCCTCTTACCCTCTCTGTCCCTTCTCTCCCCATTCCCCCACTCCATGTGTTCATAGTGAGCCTCTACTCCTGTCTGTCTGTCTGTCTGTCTGTCTGTCTGTCTGTCTGTCTGTCTGTCTCTACTGTCTTCCCAACTCCTCCTCCCCATGCCCAAAATAAACTCTACACTTTACTATACCCATTGTGTGGCTGGTACCTCAGGAGAGAGGGATACCTCAGCATGGGCCTGCAGAGGCATCCCCTCCCCCACACCATACCACACCTCCACCAAACAGATTCCGGGTTCATATATATATATATATCACAGCACAGACAGAGAAGAAAAACCTCATGTCTATTTTACCTAGCCTTTCACTGAGGAGGGAGTGATGGACATTTGGATCTCATGACAGCTGTGGGAGACGATCTCCAGAACCATTCCTGCTCAGGGCTAATCTACAATCAGTGCTTGTTAGACCCGCTGTGAGGGCTTACTCTATAATTCAGGATGGAGGAAGCTCAGAGCATGCTTCAAATTGGGAAGCAAAGTAATCCAGCAACCTGTACCGCCCTCGATGCCTTCAGAATCCTAATCTATCGCTTGCACTTAGCCTTCTGAGAGATCTCCCTGGGCTTCCTTGTACTTGCTAAGGGCCCAAGGCACAAGGACGTCCCAGTCAGATGTCTGCTTATTGAAGCTTCCGGACCTAGTGCAGCTCCTGACCTACAGAGGGGACCTAGGAAGGCTCGAATGAGGGGGACCGACTCCATGTCACATGACAGTCTATTCCAGGAAAGCCAAGAGGTAAAGTCCCCTCAGAGTAAGTCCCTCTAGTCCTATGTGTATTTGCCCCACGGTATCGTGCTGCAGATCTCGGGTAGGCAAGATGAAATTTAATTTTAAAATAGAGGGCAAGGAGTCACGGGGCATGCTTTCTCAGCTGTGTCTCTTCATGGGTGGGAGAGTTCAATGAAAATCATGGGATAGAAATGTCGGGGAGAAGTGTCTGGATGCTCACTATCACCCCCTGGGGAGGGGAGGGAGCCTGTTTTCAGTTATGTTAAAAGAAGGGAAAGGTGTTCCTCCCAGACCTTCTCCCTGGGCATCTGTGTGGTAGTCCTCAGACAGGACCTGCTTCCCTGCCTCTGTACCCCCATCCCCCCTTTCTTGCCTCTGTGCCCTGCCCCTCCCCCCACCCTATCCCCCAGCCGCTGCAGGCTTCAGAATTTCTTACCTGGACTTGTGTGTGGTCTGCCATTCCTTCCACCCACACTCACTCTTGATTTGCTTGACTAAAGACAGGATGCTGCAAAGCAAGAGGAAGCTTTTAACAAAGTGTCAGATGCTGGGCGCCCTGTAGCAGCAGGTGTCAATGGCGGGACCAGAGGCCTCCTCCCCAGGGAGCTACAGAGCAAGGAGGGCAGTGGAGGGAATGCTTAGGGGGTTTGCTGAGAACACAGATTCTGGGCCACATGACCAGAGATTTGCTGAGCCAAGGATTCCCTCCCTTCCCTAGAGTCACACACCAAAGGCCAGGGTGATCCGCCCCCTTTGGAGAATTGCAGAACCTCAGAAACACATACATAGACACTGGAGACCTGCACCTAACTCAGGAACTCACAGTCAACTTAAACACTCTCTCTCTCTCTCTCTCTCTCTCTCTCTCTCTCTCTCTCTCTCTCCACAATTATATACACATTTCTAGAATTAAAAATGTACCTAGAATTTTACATACGCACAGGAATTATACACACATGTATAGACAGATGGGGCATTTGAAAAGCACACCCAGAATTCCACATTTAGCTAGAATCACACGCTCACCCCAAATCACACACACACCTAGAATCACACACTCATCCAAAATCACACACTCACCTAGAGTTCCACACACCCCTAGAATTCCACAGTCACTTAGAATCACTCACCTGGAATCACACACTCACCCAGACTCACACACTCACCCAGCCTCACACACTCACCCAGCCTCACACACTCACCCAGACTCACACACTCACCCAGAATCACACACTCACCCAGAATCACACACTCACCCAGACTCACACACTCACCCAGACTCACACACTCACCCAGACTCATACACTCTAACCTACAGTTTGACCCACACCTAGAATTCCACACATATTTGTAATTTCATACCTATAGTCTCAATGCTCCTGGAACTACACCCCGCCCCACGCGCCCCATATGAGCCCAGAACTACATTCCTCATGGAATTCTATATCCAGTCAAATTGCCAGGACTTGGAGATAGAGCCCACTTGAAGGGTTTACTGGAAACCAGAGCTGCTTTGGGGGTTCTGCCTTGGTAGGTCTGAGATGAAGTCTAGATGCTGGTGTCTTCCCAAACACATGGTTGTGGTCCCCAGCATCATGTAGAAGCCATCAGTACATGTGACAAAGAAGCCATCTTCCTACAGCCTTGGGGCTGGGGTTTGGTGGTGCTGGTTTCTTAGAGAGGTCTCTGAACCTCTCAGCCTTGTCAGCTGACCTCAGGTGTTGTGTGAAGTGAGGGGAGCTAAGGCTTTTCCTGTCTCTATTAATCTCACAGAAGCTTCAGTATCTGATGTTTTACTGAGTTGGTGAGATTTCATGTTTTTCCAAGAAAGAATTAACAAGGAAAGGTGATTTCTATAGTTTCTCTGTAGCTATGGGTATCACTGAATCGAATGCAGCGTCCACGTGAAAGATTTCTCAGGGTCAGATGCTTTGTGAACCACATGGGGGAGTCATCATGGATGTTCAACATCTGTGAGGTGAGCTGTGCTGGGTAGGTTTGGTTTTATTTTATTTTAGTTTTTCAGCTTGACAGAATTTTGAGCAATTGAGAAAAGTGAGCCTCGATTGAGAAAATTCCTCCATAAGTTTGGTCTGTGGGTATGTCTCAAAGGAACTGAATTGATTAATGACTGATGTGGGAGAGCCAAGCCCACTGTGGGTAGTGTCATCCCCTAGGCAGATGGTCCTGGGTAGTATAAGAAGGTAAAGCAAGCCAGACACAGGGGGAACAGTATTCTTCTGTAGCCTCTACTTCAGTTTCTGCCTCCAGGTTCCTGCCCTGACTTCCCTCAGTGTTGGACTATGTGACCTGGGAGCTGCAGGCTGAAGTTAACCCTTTCCTTCCCAAGTTGGTTTAAGTTGGTGTTTCATCACAGCAATAGAAAGCAGACTGGAACACGTGGCAATGGTGACAATAGACACACTTGCCTTAGCACAGTGCTGCAGAGGTTTGTGCCTCTTATATAAGGAATAAGAGTAATGACTGTCCCCTGCCCGGCATCCCTTGGTTGCTAACTCTATGTCAGGAAGAAGCTGGCATGTTAATAAATGCGTCATCTCGCTAAATGCTCCAGAGACTCATTGAGACAGGCATAATTTCCAGCATACTCACAGTGCTTTACAAGCTCAGTATGGTTTGCTAATCTCACCATGGCCATTTTGGATAGGTTGCTAAGGGGATTCATTTTACAGAACTGCGACAAGACTCCGGAGAAACAGCGTGCCAGATACACAGAAACTGAAGGATGGGGATGGAGACATTCCCTAGTCTATTAGGTTTCAAGCCACACCTTGATGCTCCACATGCCTAGGTGCTCCACATGCCTAGGTGCTCCACATACCTTGGTGCTCCACATACCTTGGTGCTCCACATACCTAGGTGCTCCACATACCTTGGTGCTCCACATTCCTAGGTGTTCCACATACCTAGGTGTTCCACATGCCTTGGTGCTCCACATACCTAGGTGCTCCACATGCCTAGGTGCTCCACATGCCTTGGTGTTCCACATACCTAGGTGCTCCACATGCCTAGGTGTTCCGCATACCTAGGTGCTCCACATGCCTAGATGCTCCACATGCCTTGGTGTTCCACATACCTAGGTGCTCCACATGCC
>JANHMN010000023.1:35779819-35805118 GCA_030674055.1 Rhabdomys pumilio | reverse complement strand
AGGTGCTCCACATGCCTAGGTGCTCCACATGCCTAGGTGCTCCACATACCTAGGTGCTCCACATACCTTGGTGCTCCACATACCTTGGTCTCATTTTACAGATGGGAGAACACATGTTTAGGGAGGACGGAGACACCGGTCCATCAGGCTTTGGATCTGTACCAACTTGACTTAGAAGCCTTTACAAGAAGGGAAGCCTCTGTCTGAGTGGACATTTGCCACCTTCCTTCGCCTGTCACTAGTGCTGACTGCGCAAGCGCCTTATGGGCCGGCACTGTCTCGGAGGGCCTCCACGTCGTGCCACCTTAGGCGGTGGGTTTGAGCTAGGAGGCGGCAGACGGATTCATCAGTAACAGGCAGGGGTGGGGTGTGATGTATTTGAAAACATTGGGCCGAGTATAATTACAGTGATAACGATAACCAGTAAGTCACGGCTGGCGTCGGGTAGGCTGAGGCTGGTGATGAACCTCTCGTTTCCTTCATTTGTTTTCCCTAAGTAATTTGCTTTCTCAGAGGGAGCCGCAGGCCAGGAGGGAACTCTTGACTACACCCCCGGCATTTTCTCTGGAGCAGTTTTAGAGGCCGCAGGTCCGTGGATGAAGCTTCTCCCCAGAAAGATGGATACCTCGGAGAAACAGCGTGCCAGATACACAGAAACTGAATGATGGGAATGGAGACATTCCCTAGTCTATTAGGTTTCAAGCCACACCTTGGTGCTCCACATGACTTGGTGCTCCACATGCCTAGGTGCTCCATGTCTTGGTGCTCCAGCACAACTGGGAATGTCCAAAGACGCCTGTTCTTTTAGGGTAAGAGTAAAAATCCTCCAGGCGAGGGCTTCCAAGATGAAGTCCCTCACTAGCGCGTGCTTTTCTCTATCTCGATTCGGCTCTGTTTCCGTTCCCTGCCGGTGCTGTGGTCCCTCCTAACCGTGACAGCATATGGCTGCCCGCACGCTCCTCCCCCATGATGTACGTCTATTTGCATATGGCTGCCTGCATGCTCCTCCCCCATGATTACATCTATTTGCATATGGCTGCTCGCATGCTCCTCCCCCTCCCCCAATGCTGTAGCTGTACGTCCATTACCTTTGACAGTTTATCCCAGAGAAAGAACAAACTGATTCTCATGACTATCCTTCCCTGACTGGATCTGTACCCCAACCCCACCCCGATGCTTTCTGAGCCAGGGTCTTGCTGTGTAGTCCAGGCTAGCCTCAAAACTCAGGATCTTCCCGCCTCATCTCCCGAGTAATGAGATTATATGGATATGTCACCACGCTTATCCTGTGTTTATATTTCTCTGACTTTTTCTCAAGTGCTGGGGATGTAGTCCAAGGTTTTGAACACACTAGCCAAGCTCTCTACCCCGGAGCTGTCTGTAGCTCAAAACTCCCATTTTTTTTTTTTTTTTGTTCATCTTTTATTTAATTTTCACAACTCCATGCCTGTACTCGATGTGTCTTGATCATATCCATTCCAATCCCGTCCTCTCTGGCCTGTAATTTTAAAACTATGCTCTCGCCTTTGCCCAGGAGCTCTGGCCCCTCCCTGCTTAGTTCTGTGATTGGCAGCTGCCAACTTCACCAAGCCGCCATCACCAACCCGGCTTCTACTTCTACCTACCTGTGCTCCATGAAATGAAAAAACACTCAGACAGTTTTATTACTTTCGACTTTACTTACTAGCACAGTTGTTGGGCACAGAATCTCCTGCCCTAAACTTATCAGCTAGCCTGTATCTACTAGCCTCTGCCGACCTCCTTGGCTATTCACCTGTGTTGGAGTCCAATGGTGTTAGCTTCCCCAAAACCTTCCATGATAGCTGCATGGTTCTCATTCCAAAGCCTGTCCAAAAAGCGCCCCCCCTCCTTCTTTCCCTGTATCTCCTTTTCCTCCCGGAACCCGGAAGTCCCACCTGTCCCTTCCACCCAGCAATTGGCTCCTGGCCTCCTTTATTCACCAAATCAAGAACCAATTAGGGACCCAGACCTTACTATCAGCGCCTCCCCCTACACTCCACCCAACTGTCTCTTCTAACCTCTGTGTTTTCTCTCTCCCCTCTTGCATAACCCACAGAATCACTGCCACCCATTGGAACGTTGACTTATCTACACGCCTGGCTCTTGCTCAGATCTTATGCATGTCGCCACGACAGTGGTAGATTTAAGAGTGCAGCAGCCATGTAGTATCCATGAGACAGCAGTTCGAGGCACCCCACCATACCCTCCAGGTCTTACATTCTCTCTGCCCCATCTTTTGCCATGTTCTGTGAGCCTTGCGGGGTGTTGGTAGCGCGTCTAGCATCCAACAGCCATTTGTCCTCAGCATTTTGATCGGTTCTGAGTCTCTGTATTGACAACTGCCCTCGGCAGAAGCAGCTTCTCTGGCCGTCATTGAAAGTAGTGCTATTTTATGTAAAAACCCCTAATTTTTTTTTTAATACTTACGTCTTTTAATACTTACTCAACTCTCGTTAAGTACATAGTTCATACATACTCATGAAGAAGGTGGGTAACAATACGACCCCAGGCGGGCCGAGTGGCGATGTGTCAAGATGGCTGCTTTTGGAAGTTAGAATCATCTAGATGCAAGCAGTTTGAGTCACCTCACTGTTCACCAGCGGCGTGCCTGTTAGCTTTAGCCTCTCTGATCCCTGTTCTTTTATTTGTGAGGTAAAGATAGTAGCTCCCACCTCGTGAGGTTGTTTCAAGAATCCAGGGCAGTCGCACACACGCACAAGTACACAGCTCAGGGTCTGGCTCCATGGTTGGTAACTGCTACTGTGGCGGCGCCATCGCTCTTTGACTGACACCCTTTAGCTGCCCAAGGAATTAAGGTGGCATACCTGGGGGCCTTCCTCTGTATCTCGTTCTCTACCAACATGGTTCTTCGGGCGTCTTCCCGGACCATCTCCAGCAGTTTCTGCAATTCTGATGGGAACAGGAAAGGTTACCCTTGACCTGGAGACGGGATGGTACATGGATCTCATGCCTGGCCTGGGGATGCCTCTGCCTGTGGGAGCCAGGGGCCCTGACAGGGATCCTACCTGGCACTAGAAGGGGCAGCTCCTGGGTCTGGCAGGTTACCTATCTGTCTTAGGGTTTCTATTCCTGCACAAAACATCATGACCAAGAGGCAAGTTGGGGAGGAAAGGGTTTATTCAGCTTACACTTCCACATTGCTGTTCATCACCAAAGGAAGTCAGGACAGGAACTCACACAGGGCAGGAAGCAGGAGCTGATGCAAAGGCCATGGAGGGATGCTGCTTACTGGCTTGCTCCCCATGGCTTGCTCAGCCTGCTTTCTTATAGAACCCAGGACCACCAGCCCAGGGATGGTGCCACCCACAATGGGCTCTCCCACCTTGATCACTAATTGAGAAAATGCCTTACAGCTGCATCTCATGGAGGCATTTCCTCAAGGGAGGCTCCTTTCTCTGTGACAACTTCAGCTTGAGTCAAGTGGACACACAAAACCAGCCAGTACACTACCCAATCACCACTCCTTGACTTAAACCCACCCTATGACTTCCTATTCTTTTCTTGGCAACAGTGCTCCACCTGACTGAAGAAGCCTTGAAAGATCTTTTAAAACGGACTTTTTTTTTTTTTGCATGTGGTGTATACCTGTTCCTGTGTGTATGTGTAAGTGGACATATGCATGTCTGTACATGTATGTGGACATACACGTGTATGTACATACGTGGGATCAGAGGTCAAAATTGGGTGTGTTTGATATCTACCTCATGTTGTTGGGCGGAGAGTCCGTTTCTGAAGCTGGAGCTCACTGACTGAGGAGACTGGCTGGCCAGCAAGTCTTTGTCCCATGTCTCCCTGCTGGGCACTGAGATTGCTGGCAAGCATCACCACATCTGTTTTTTTATGTGGGTGAGGAGACTGAACTCAGGCTCCCATGCTGGCATAGCAAGCAGTTCACCGACTGAGCTATCTTCCTGGCCCCCCTAAAGATCTTATACTTTGCTTAGACCAGAGAAAGCTGTCTCAGGTTCTGCCACGAAATCTTGTTTGGGGAACTTGGACCTATCATTTTCCAAACGGGTGATTTGCAGGCTGAATCCAGACCAAAATTGCACTTTGCGTGATTTGAGCACAGCCTTGGGAAAACAAGCTTTTGTTTGCATAAATATCCAGACCCCTAATTCCTTCTCTGAAAGGATCTAAGACGTGACTGCGCTGTCCTTGTTTCTGCTACACACCGACTGGGTTTCAGACAGGTTTGTGATTTCCGGCCCGAAGCACCGTGTCAGCTGACCCTCATCATGGTTTCCTGTGTTGGAGGTTTTGGTTTCCGGTTCCTGATGCTTTGGGAATGCTGCCACGAGTCTCCAGGGGGCTAACTTCACCGATGTTGAGTCTGTTCTGGACGAGCTGCCAGAAGACGGGGTGCAGCCGGAGGAAACAGGGTTGTGGGACCATATGTCTTAAAGGGCTTGTTCTAGTCTCTTCCTTTCTACTCACTCGGGCCCTTGTGTCCTTGAGGTGGGAGCTCCCGGGCATGCTTTCCCACACCATGCCCCGGAAGTGATGATGCCAGTGAAACCCCTGCAGCTCAACAAATCTCCCCTCTCTCCAGAAGTTTCCTCAGGTGTCTTAGCGATAAAGAATGATGGAAGCAACTTTGACTTTTCTACTTAATGTGTTCTGTTTCATATGCCTTGCAAATACTTTTTGATGCCTGGCTCCCGCGAGTTGGAGCTTGTCTCTCAAAAGATACGCTGAATTCCTAATCTCCAGGACTTCAGAATGTGATGTTGATCGGAAGCAGTTACGGTAATTGTGATCGGTAAGGATGAGACCACACTGGAGGGTAGCGTAGAAGGCTCTCTCATGCTAGTGTGACTGGTGTCCTTGGAGGAGGAGGAGGGGGCACGTCAGGGTGAGCATGGCCGTGCGGTCCCAGAGACAGGCTAGTGGGCGTGTCTATGATCGGAGGGATGTCAGCCTTCCTAGCATCTGCCAGCTAGAGAAGGCTGGCAAAAGGAAGAACAAGCATCTCTTCAGTGACCCCATGATTTTGGAAGCCAGGTCCCCACGAGTTTGAGGTGATATATTATTGTTGCGTTAAACCTCACATACTGGCATCCCTAGAAAGTCACAGACACTGTAAAAATTTAGAAAAGATGATGCAGAGTGAGCTGTGTGTTTCACAAAAGACGAGGGTGAGGTGTAAGTGAGCAACAGTGTTCTACAGGGTCACGCATTTGTTTGATAGTAGACCACCAGGAAACACCGTGTCCTGAAGCATGCAGCTGTCCAAGGTGCTGAACCAACACTTGGTTGGGGCTGGTACAGAATTTGGGGGGGGGGGGGGGAATGAGGGAAGGAGGGGAGGAGGAAGGGGGCGGCCTTGGCACAAGGGGAGTAGAGGACACAGATGGGCAGAGCCACTGACATAAGGGGAGACTTCTGAAGTAGTTTTTCAATAATTTGGGGAAACAAAAGGGAGACAAGGAGAAATGAATGAAATTTGAGCATTTGAAGGGAGAATCATAAGACTGTGCTCTTGGATTTGCCTCAGAATAAACATATTACATGGCTGGCCTCATTGATACACATATATTGATATACATATGTATCATACATATAAAAGATATATCAATGTATAATTTTATTGATATATGTTAATATACTAACGTACACATAGATATTTATTTATATTTGCTTTGTGGTCCCTTTGAAGGGAGTGCAGCGGATGGTATCAGACTCACATCTTTCTTCTCACAGTCCCAGGCCTAAGGGGGGAGGAATGAGTTAGGCTTTGGGGGAGGGGTCAGTCAGTGGAGAGGTCACAACCCTGCTGCTCTGGGTGGGAATCAGGAACTCAGCATCAGTCCGAGCAGGTTTTCAAAGGCTGGAGAACTAATCTGCCTCTGTCAAGGCTGCGGCAAATGGGGGTGGGGCTGAAGAGGTAAATAAGAGAGAGGGGAGGGGCTGAAGGAGAGAGGCTCCCCCCTACACACACACACACACACACACACACACACACACACACACACACATATATATATATACATACACACACAGACACACACACACACACACATATATATACACACAGACACACACAGACACACACACAGACACACACACATGCATGCACACACACACACAGACACACACACATGTATACACACACACAGACACACACAGACACACACACACACACACACATATATACACACACAGACACACACAGACACACACAGACACACACACACAGACACACACACACAGACCCTGGCAGAAACCTTCCTTAACAATGGCTTCACATCTAGTGTGCACCAGGCTGAAGGCATGAAGCGACACACCCAGGCCTGCAGGAGTCTGATCACTCTGCATCTTCAAAGCTTCTTAATCTTGGGAACTTTTATTCTTTTTGTTTGTTTTTCATCTGAAAGGCGAATTTTTTCCAGTTCATTTTCCCTGCATCCTTTGCAGTTAGATGTAGTCCTATGCCTGAGAGATCTAGGCAATGAGGTTTTACTATTCTCTCTCCCCTCCCTCCCTCCCTCCCTCCCTCCCTCCCTCCCTCCCTCCCTCCTTCCCTCCCTCCCTCCTCTCTGTATGTATGTGTGTGGAAGTTCGGTGTAGAGTTGCAGAGAAGGTTGCTTAACCTTCTCTGGTATGACCTCTGGGTATGGGTGCTTTTATACCCTGCCTGCTGCCTTCTGCTTCAAACCTGAGACATGGGTGTGATAGTTAGAGCTCTGGTGGCCACTCTGGGCCGTGAGGTGATATTGGGGTTGGCCAACTGAAAATAAAATGGAGTAAAGCAGACCTGTGGTGACACTTATCTGTGGTGACACTTATCTGTGGTGACACTTTTGAGGGTCATTTTTATCCACTCTTGCTTGCTCAACCTTCTTTAATCTGTAGGAAGATGTAAACGTTGATCTTTTTAAAGTCACTGCCCCCCTAACTCCAACCCCCCCCCCCCCGCCTCTGTGTCAACCAAAAGAAGTGTCTCTTTGACGCCAGCAGATAAAAACAGTAAACTAAAATTAAATCTTCAATAAGGCCTGCTACAAAGTATCAAGAGACTTTGAAGAGAGAGGACCCGGTTGGGTCGGGTCAGGTTTCACAGGGGAAAGATGCAACAGAATTGGGGTTTGAAGATCAAGGGAGCATCTACCAGCCCCAGGTGTGTGTGTGTATGTATAGACAAAGGAAGTGACATAGGATGACTCTTTTCCTGAACAGAAGGTCAGCTGGTGAGGCTGGGCTGCTCTAATGAACCAGCAGGATACTAGCTCTCAGCGTCCTGAATAAAGTTGTCTTGGAGGCCAAGGACATGACTGAAAGGTGCTCCACTGAGGGTGGAGGCCAGGAGGTTACTGTGTCCAGCATCTAACTCTCAGGATTAATGTGAAAAAAAAAAAAAAAAAACATCGAGTAGGAGCAGGGCAAGCAGCAGAGTCTGTTAGAAACTGTCGGAGCCTTGATCCCTCTCCCCAGCCTCATCTCTTCGGGTCTCAGCTCAGTGGTCGGAGGTGAGAAAGGCTTCTGTGGACCAACCTTGCTTGAGTTGTAGCCACTCCAAGCTGATGAGAAGACCGAGCCTGCTCTCTAGATCCGGTACTGTCACTGGCCTCTGATGACTAGAGATCTTAGTCGTCTTGTGCCTCATGGCTTCCTTGTTTTCCTGCCTGAGTTTTCCTTCTTAAATGCATGATCGCCTCATTCCTCTTATCACGGGTGCTTAGCACACACACACTGAGGGAGGAAGCTTCCAAAGTTCTGGAGAATCCATGTCTTGCTCTCTCTCTGTCTCAAGTAATGCCTCTGCCCAGAGAGCATCTTTGAATGCTCCAAGTCTCCCCTGGGCCCCCATTGACTTGTCCTGACTCCTCCTTACACTTCTGGAGTTTTGCTTGGTTTTGATTCTGATAGAGCTGGTGCGATCCAGACTATAGGTCCACTCTGACCTCTTTGAATATAAACAGTACCCAGTCCTTGTCAGTTCTTCCTGGGCCAGCCCCAGCTCAGCTGTCAGACTTCATCTTCACCTTGTGACAGGAACTCTGCCGTTTTTCTACTGTGTTTAGGAGGCTCAATGGCTCATAAGCTCCTGGGAATTCTTGCCTTGGTCTCCCGTCTCTTTGCGGGAATGCTGGGATTATGGACACTTGAATTCCACATCTGGCTTTTTTTGTGGTTCTGGGGATTTGAACTTGTGTCCTTGTGCTTGGCCACAGAGGCCCTGCTATGCATCTTATTATATTTGCCCAATGCAGGGAATACTGAGAATGAATATTTGACATGATTTGTTGAATAGAGCCTTGAACAGTATTTATTCATGGTTTTAGATTTCTTTCTTAAAAGAAGACCCATAGCTTTCAGGAGATTCTTAGGAAGTCTAAGACTGACTTGTGGACTGATACAAAGGTGGCTGATATGAGAAAGAATTCACTTCTGTGCAAACATGTAGATCTATGGCCCTTCAGGTTCGGACTTGGGAGGAAGAGGGTCAACCATGGGCTGTGTCTTCTGCTGGGTCGATGGGAGCCTTTTAAAGTCAAACTGGGACAATGGATACACAGGTACGGACTCTGTCAACTTCATAAAATTGTTGGCTCGTACATTTAACCATGCACAGTTAAAATGGATGGTGCTTCATGAGCTGGGGGCGGCAGCAAATGTACGTCTTTAAGTCCAGCCTTCGGGAGACTGAGGCAGGAGGATTGTGAGTCACAGGACATCTTGGGCTATTCTCTCTCTCTCTCTCTCTCACACACACACACATACAACAATGACATGTCTGTAAATCAGTATAGACATCAGGTACTGAATTTGAGGAAGGAAGAATAAAATAAGATAATCTATCTCCATCATAATTTCTTTCTATACGAAGTGTGGAAAGGCTAAGATTCCATAGAGATTGAGGTAAATATGATATTTTAAAGGTGTTATGGGGGTAAATGGTGATTGTGGCTGCATCTCTGTGAGGAATGGCCCTTAGTGACATAACTTATGGGGGGGTATTTTCAGTCTTTTGGGGGCTGTGGGTGCAAGGAGTGGAGTCAAGGGAAGGAACCCAAAGGCTTTGAAACAGCCAGGTGATGGAGACCTTTGACCTCTGCATCTCTGCTGAAAGGACTAGGAGGTGGGTCGGGAGGGGCTCAAGGACCTAGGAACATAAAGGCAGACCTCGGTGGGCTCTTCAGTGGGACTTACGGAAGTGGAGGATTTCCTCTTCTGGCTTAGTGGAGGATGACTCATTGTCTTCGACGTCTTTGCTGCCTGTGGGCTCATCAGAGCTGGGGTTCACCGACATCATGCTACTCTGGGGAGAAGAGCCCCCACTGGTCCGAGTCAGGCTGAGGGTGGAGCCTCGCTTGCTGGGCTTGCGGCTGGCTGTGCGGATGGCGGGGGCTTTGAATTTCTTGGTCTGAAGGAAAGAGAGAAGAAAGAAGGATGTCAGAAAGAATGTCAGAAGATGGGAAGGGAGAGGGATGGGAGATGGGAGGGGGAGGAAGCCATAGGGTGGGGGGATAAGGGGAAGGGAGAGAAGGAAGGTTGAGGGGGAAGTGGAAGGGGGAGGAACAAAGGAAGAGTGAGAGGGAAGGAGCAGGAAGTAAAGAAGGAAGTAGGGAAGGGAAGGGAAAGTGGTATTTTGAATCCCTGCTGAGGTGGAGGTGAGGGTCAAAGGATGCTGAATTCCTCCCGGGCTCCTTCTGAACGCCATGGGCTCATGCTGGACCTGGAGTGTCTGTTCATCATTGATCATCAACCAAGCCTATCAGAAGACACCGGAAGTGCCCTTGTCTTTATAGTGATGATCCTGCGAGTCTCTTACTGAGCCAGAGCTCGGCTGGCAGCCAGCAATCCCCGTCTCCACCACCCTCCCTGAGGAGCCGAGGTTAACAAGCACACAGCACACCTCACCATGTCAGTCTTTTGATGAAGGTGGCGGAGGATTTGAACTCAGGTCCCCATGTTTGTGCAGCAAGCCCTCTGACTCACTGAGCCAAACTCCTCAGCCCCAGAAGTAATTTCCCTTGAGAGCTTTTAAGATGAAAGTGCTCGAGAGACTCTCGGGTTGACAGCGTATTTATAGGTCCCAGGGAGGAAGGTGGTGGGGGAGAAGCCGGGGTCCTGTAGGCCTTACTGAGATTTACCACCATGACGCTCAAGATGGGGAGAATTGCACTCAGCAGGTTTACTTCTGGGAAGTGCGTTAATAATGCTTTGCTCAGCTTCCTTGCAGGGTCCTGACTATGAGCGGAACTTCCCTGCACTGGAAGCACGGAGCGGGGAGAGGAATTTTTTGGTTGCACAGAGGAAGGGAGAAGGTGGGGGAGAGAGGAGAGGGGTGATTCTTCACCTCTCATCTCTTTCTTTGCTTTGTTCCCTTCCCCAAGGTTTTTTTTGTTTTGTTTTGTTTTGTTTTGTTTTTGTGTGTGTGTGTGTGTGTGTGTGTGTGTGTGTGTGTGTGTGTGTGTTTGTGGGCAAAATTTTGAAGGAGGAGGTTTCATTTAGGATGGGACAGGCAGGGAAGGCTGGAGTTTGGGTTGGGTTTATCCAGTTCTCAGAGGCAGCACACAGAAAGGCTGGTGATGGAGGGGAAAGTCAATCAACATCGAGACCTTATGTCAGCCAGGACGTCAGCCAGCAAAGTCAGGAAACTCCCCTGTCCTGACCTTGCAGCTTGGCCAGGAGCTTGTCTGCCTGACAGGACGATCCTCACCCCCTGCCACACCCCGTGAGAGAAGATGTCAGAGCTCAGGGTTGGCCCACACGGAGGCCCCGCCCCCTGCCCCTCCCCCCCTGCCTGCTTCAGCAGGCACTTGGCAACACCGTTGTTGAAGGTTTAACAGCCTGTGTTTGGGGGGGGGGGGCAACCTGGAGTCTGGCAAGAAGCCCCGGACTAATAGCCGACGGACTAGAGCACCCTGCCTCAGTTTCCCCATTTATAAAACATTGGGGACGGACTTCGAGGATCACAAAAGGACCTTTGTGTCCTCCGCAGCCCTACTCGAACCTTCCCTGAGCAGGGGATTTCATCTGGTGTTCCTAAAGTTGTTGTTAATTAACATTCAATTAGCCACCCGGGCCAGGGGACCCGGAGCAAAGGGCTGACACTTCTGATTAATTGAGAGCATTGGGGAGGTGAAGTGTGGGGGAAGGCATGACCTGCCCCAGCCTGCTGTTTGCCCTTTGTCGAGCTGACTCCCCCTGACTTACATCTCCATGTTCTGCCTCAGGAGGGTCTGGCTTTTTGTTTGTTTTTTCCTTTTCTGTAATAGGGGAAGCTTGCCCTGAGTGAATCCTTATGCTTTGTAAAAAGCAGGGGCTGAATACCCATAGGGAGACATATTTAGCCACTCTTTTTTTTTTTTCAAGACAAGGTTTCTCTGTATAGCCCTGGGTGTCCTGGAACTCACTCTGTAGACCAGGCTGGCCTCGAACTCAGAAATCCGCCTGCCTCTGCCTCCCAAGTGCTGGGATTAAAGGTGTGCACCACCACCGCCTGGCCACTTTTTTTTTTTAATTACAAATTTGGAGAAAAACCTACATGTTTTTGGCTTTTGTTCAGAATTGAGCCCTGGGCCTCCATTTGCATGGGGGTAATATGGGTCCCCCCAGTCTTCCCTTTCAATATGCTTCATTTTGCTACAGACCTCACCACTCCCTGCTGTGTTTCAGTCAACATGATTTTTTTTTTCCATTGACAAGATTTTCCATCTTCAGGAACATGGCATGCTGTGGATGAGGTCTGTGTATACTAAAAACCCACTGTTGGCTAGGGTCTGTTTCTAGATCCCCATTTTATAGATGGATAAACTGAGGTCAGGGGAGGAGAAAGGGTTCATCCAAGGTCACAAAGTAGACAGAACCAGAGTGGCTGCTCCAGTGTCCTGCCAGGCCTGGAGTGGACCGCACTACTGCCAAGGTCTGACCCATATACTCCTCGGGGGATTCGACTGTGAGAGTTCCATGGTAGCATTACTGAACATTCTGGAAGGACACTCCCCTCCCACCCCCCTGCCTCCAGGCTCATGGCTCCTATTGCTTTGTGTGTCTCTAGAGATAGGTGTACACCATGTCTCCATAGCAACTTTGCGTGAGAAAACAAAGGCTCTTGCTTTCTGGGTCTTGCTGAAGAAAGAGGAGGAAGCAGTAAAAAACAGTCCCGTCATGGGGAATGTGACTCAGAAGAACCTTAAGTTTAACACATAGGTCCAAGGTGAACCCCCAGCCCAGCTGTGTGACCCCATGCAAGTTGCTCAGCCTCTCTGAGCTCCGACTAATTCTCCCGTCAGAGTGTAAGAATGGTGTCCTGTGGGACATTAAGAAGGCAGTATGGAGGAATGTTTGAAGAGGTTGGCCCATTTTTCAGTGTATTGAAAAGTGCTTCTCATTAACTGTTCATCTTAGGTTTGTTCTCTCTCTCTCTCTCTCTCTCTCTCTCTCTCTCTCTCTCTCTGTGGTGTGTATGTGCAAATGTGTCAGAGGACTCTCTCCTTCCACCATGCCAGTCCTAGAGATCGAACTCCAGACATCAGCCTTGGCTGCAAGCCCCCCTACTTCTGAGCCATTTCGCCTGCTCCCATTTTCATGCTTTCAAGTGCGTTTGCATATCTTTCCCTGAACTTCTCGATGGCCATGTGGTAGGTGGAGGTGGGCACTGTTTTGGTTCTGTGGGTGAGGGGACAGGAGCTCTGTACACCCAGCTGACAGCGGCTTTATCTGTGCTTGTGGACTAGATGGACTCGAGAAAGGCATAGCTTTGGGTTGAAGATAACAGACCTCAAAATACCCTCCTGACAGCAAAGACACGTGTGGCCTGAAAGACTGTCTGGGGAATAGGGGGTGAGGGAGAGAGAGAGAGAGAGAGAGAGAGAGAGAGAGAGAGAGAGAGAGAGAGACAGAGAGACAGAGAGACAGAGAGACAGAGCTGAGAGAGCCTATTGGTTAAAGAGCAAAGTGAGCCTGTTTCCTTCTTGACATCTCACTAAGCAGGTGCCCATCAAACCCTTCCTCCCCTTTCCTCTCTTCTTCCAGTGTGTCTGGCCAAATGTCATTTTTTTCCCTCTACAATCCTCAGATAACCACTCTAATTAAAATTTACAAACAAACAAACAAACAACAAAACCCCAACAAAGGTGGCATATGGTATTTCCTTTGCTTGGAGAACCACCTAGACAGACACCTAGACAGCCTTCTAGACAGACACATAGACAGACACCTAGACAGACACCTAGACAGACACCTGGACAGATACCTAGGCAGACACTTAGACAGACACCTAGATAGATATCTGGACAGACATCCGGACAGATACCTAGGCAGACACCTAGACAGACACCTGGACAGACACCTAGACAGACACCTAGGCAGACACCTAGACAGATACCTAGACAGACACCTGGACAGACACCTAGGTAGACACCTAGACAGACAACTAGACAGACACCTGGACAGACATCTACACAGCTTCCCAGACAGACATTAATAAACCTTTCCCGTCAGAGACTGACTATGGGATGCACACTCCTCCCCTTGCCTGGGGCCTGGGCTTTCTCAGGAGTGTGGGCTCTGGTTACCTTGGGTGCCGTGACAAAGTGATCCCACCTCTGCCCCATGGACTTGTCCTTGTTAATCTTCTTTATTGTGCTCTTGCTGCCGCCTGGGTCCCTGCGTGAGAAACAGATTAGTGAGTTTTCAGTTTGCAGAGTCTTGGTGTATTACAAGGTCCCCTTCTTACCGTTTCCCTAAAGAAATGTAGATTCAGGCTGGTCTCTGGTCTGATTTTCTGTCTCTGCTACTTTTGGAACGTGGAGGGGCGTAGTTCTCCATAGGTGTGTCTTTTGAGGGGAACAAAGTGAAGGCCGAGAAAGACCCATTTCCTGGGTGAGGACTGAGGGAGATAGGATATATTTGCACGTATTCTGTACCTACGTGTGTTCTGGACGTGGATGCTCTGGAGTCCAGGGTGTGAATGCAGTTATGTCAGGGGAGGACCAAGAGGTGTGCTTGTTTCTGGCCGTGCCTTGTGTGTTGTTCACAGGCAGCAATGTCGGGGACATTCCTGAGCCTGGCAGAGCTCAGAACAGCTGGGCAGGAGCAGGGAGGGTGGCCGAGGGTGTGGTGAGCTGCACGACGAATCCCCTGGTGTGAGGCTTACTGACGGGAAGTTGTCTGAGATGCTCTGTGTCAGATGCTTCCGGGCACTCATGGAATCATCTCCATCACTATCATATAAACCAGACTCATTATCTCCCCCTCTGCAGCCAAGGAGAGGACCCTGCCCCAGGGCTGTGCATCTCTCTTACACTGTGATCTTGAACTATTATTATAGTGCCCTCCTCCTCCCTGTGAGTATGTTTCAGGCCTTACAACACCATGCCCTTCCCAGGTGGGAACTTTCTGGATAAGAGACAAAAGCCCCAAAGGGCTCTGTGGGTGATTGTTCCCTTACAGACATGTCAGCAAATTTGCCATGGTGGCATTTTTCAGTGGGAAGTGCTGCATGCGCCATGTATAATTATAACCTTTCCAGTGGGCTCGGGGAAGACTCTTACAGTGAAACACATGAGCACGCCTTGGAATATAGCATGTGGATATTTATACTTAGTGAAAGAGAGAGAGACTCTAAAGTTGGGGCTCCATGTCAAGTTTCAGTGTGGTTCATTTTGGTTTTGGGTCTGACTTTATGGCCAAATGAGGTATGAAAGAGCTGAGTTTTTGGAGCCTTTTAGATTTCCAAGTTAATGGTTATGGGACCTTGGGTCTTCATTGGTTCACAAGTGGGGAATCTCACTGTGTGAGCTAACTACCTGTACGATCAATTAATTGGCTTATCAAAATTTCCATCCCCTTATTCTTTCATTATCTATCTTATCTATCCATTTACTTACTGTATGTCTATCTATCTTTCCATCCATCCATCCATCCATCCATCCATCCATCCATCTATCCACCCATCTGTCATCATCTATTCATCATCTGTCCATCAACCCATCCACCCACCCATTCATCCATCCATCCATCCATTCATCCATCCATCCATCCATTCATCCATCCATCCACCCATCATCCATTCATCTACCTGCCCATCCACCCACCCACCCATCCACCCATCCATCCATCCACCCACCCACCCATCCACCCATCCATCCATCCACCCACCCACCCATCCACCCATCCGTCCATCCACCCACCCACCCATCCACCCATCCACCCATCCACCCACCCACCCATCCACCCACCCATCCATCCATCTACCCACCCACCCATCCACCCATCCATCCATCCATCCACCCACCCACCCATCTATCCACCCATCATCCATTCATCTACCTGCCCATCCATCCACCCCCACACACACACCCACCCACACACACACCTCTCCGTACTTCCTCACTTACCCCTCACCGCACTTACCACTTCACACCCTCATCTATCCATATTCCTACTCATTCATAAATTTCACTAGTCATACATCTGTTTTTTAAAACCCCATCTTCTCTGCAGGGTAGTTTCGGGTGCGTGAGACCCCTGATGTACTTGGCTGGCTCTCAGCCTGTATGGAGCAGGGATTTGAGGAGATGAAGCGATCAGAGCGACTTTGATGACAGGGGTTGGGGGCTGGCCCTCACAGTGTCCAGGCTTGTCAGAGGCTGCCGCCCGCATGATGGCTGTGGACCACAGTATTCAGATACAGGGGACAAGAATGGCTGGGTGAACTGAACTTCAGGCTGGCTTCTTGTGAGAAGGGCAGAGTAGCAGATCCACAGGCTGTCACCAAGAAGGACAGGGACTCTTTTGCCCCTGAGGCAGGGACCCATTGGTTGTCTAGAAGTTCACAACCATGACATAAGAAACAGACTCCAGAATGGGAGCCAGGCTGGGGGGGTGGGGGTGGGGTGGGATGTGCCTCCAAGCCTTTTGTAAGACTTTATATTTGATTACACAATAAAGAGTTCTGAATAATTAACAGAGAAGCTCATTTGAGTCGGTTCTGCTTGCTTTTCCCTTGAGTAATCAAATTAGGCGATGTTTAAAATCCAATGTTTAAAAGCCCCTCTCCTGCCTCACGCACAGTGTTTAAGCAGAGGCCCTTTCTGAAGCCTGGTTGCAGGCTAACCAATAGGCGGCCTTGGTGTTCCACGGTGCCTTTCATGACCACAGGGCTTTTGGCTTTCTTCTTTGCTAAGGCAGTCTCCCCCCCCCCCCCCCCACTGAGCTGCCTGCTCCTTCTTGAAGTTCAAAAGCAACCCCCCTTTCCCTTTCAAAATTAAATCTGGGCCCAGCTAAGCTTTCAAAATCTTAAATATTCAGGTCCAATCGGGGAGATGGAAGCCTTCCGCTAATGCTGACTTCCAAGGCGACCTGAAGTCTATTGCGACTTCAAGCGGCAGGCTAAATGAACTAAAGACGCAGCCGGATCCCTGCAGACCTTAGGCAGCCCTCAGTGCCGCCTCTGCAAAGCCGTTGATAAAGGAGAGGCCAGGTTAGACAGGATCGGGCTCTCTGATGTTTCCTTCTCCGTAGCAAATAAACCCAAAAGGAAGATCAATAGGCGAGGAAGAGAGATTAAACGCAGCTGGAGCCGGGAAGTCCACTGCTCACCTCGGCTGAGGTAGCTAAAAGCCAGTCAGCGAATCTTCACTAGTGCTGTTCACCACCAAATGGAACCCTCTTCCCTGGCCTGTGTCCCCGAAGTCCTGTGTCTCTCTGTGACTTGCTTTGTGTAAAAATTATATATGCACAGGAGCGTAGAGTGAGTGACCTTCTTGGGCAGGTGCTCTGCCATCTGGATCCCGTGTTCTGCTTGGCTGATGGTAGGGACTTGGGTTAGGCAGGATCTCCGTCAGCCTGGCTCCCCCCATGGCTATAATGAGCAAGGGTCTGGTGTTAGATACAGAAGCAGATCCAAAAGTCAGCTTCAGTGACAGGGAAGAGGTTAGCACATCTGACTGGCTCACTGTTCGGGGACCTCTGGCGACTGTCCTTGTGTGTCAGACAGAACCTGTCGTTATAGGCTGGAGTCTGCCTGATCCACTGCTTTCTATGTGCAGTGGCTTTGTGCAGGGCCGCTTAGCTTCTCCCGGCCTCAGGGTCTCCACCTGTGAGAGGTGGGTAAGGATATTAGCTGGGCCCAGGGATTGCTGTGGATGTGAAGAGAAAAGACTTTCAAACGGGTGAGTCAGGTTCAGCCATTAGCAAGGATAACACGCTTTCATTTCATCGGCGGGTAGGAGCTGACAGTAGTGGAAAACGAGGTGGGGCGGGCAGCTCTCAAGGGGAGAGAGCTGTGATTTTCAGACCATAATTTTCCCCCTGCTGACGCTTTCCGGGGGCGCCAGTTTCCCAGAAACCAAGGGAAGAGAGCATCCCCGGCAGAGGCTCAGCTCTTTAAGTTGCGTCCTCTGAGCACATTTTGCTCTTGGAGGTCACTTGATGATGTCTATCTGTCGGGGCAATCAGAGCAATTTTCTTCAACTCTTTACTCTCAGTTTCCCGGCTCTAATACTGGGTGAAGCGCCCTCTTCTCAAGATGAAAAAAGTCTCGGTTAGTTTAGGATGTGCGCGTGCGCATGCGCACGCGCGGGGTTCTGTGGCGGAGGGGAAGAGGTGCTGATTACACACACCAGGGAGGGGCCTGTGGTCCACGCTCCTGGGATCTTCCAGGCTGGGTGGCTCTGTCCTGCTTCTTCAGAAATAAGGTGACCAGATGATCCTTCTGTGTTCTTTCCAGAGATGTTGGCTTGGGTACCAGAGTGGAGATTGATGCTGTCTGGGGAGAGGAGAGTGTGTGTGTGTGTGGGGGGGGGGGGCGGTATAAGTCAGATAGTCAGATATTTCCCCAGGATGCCCACCCTAGGAGACTTTTCCTTGATGATCAAACTGAAAAGCAAGTCCCTACCCCACCACTGCCAGAGCACCCATCATTCCTCGTGATTTTTTTGAGTGTTTTTACTTGCGTGTATGTCTGTGCATCGCACCTCACACAGAGGTCAGGAGAGGGTGTTGTAGATGGGTGCTGGGAACCAAACTTTGGTCCTCTGTAAGAGCAACAAGTGTTCCTGGCTTCTGGGTCACGGTTTGCAGTTTGCATCCTCCAGCTCCTTCCCTGGGACGGGAGCTCCAGTGGGCAGTGGTGGGGCCTAATTCTTTTGCTGCAATATTCCCAGCGGTGGTTGGGAGCAGCCCCATGTGACAAGAGAGCCCTGTTTACATATAAAAATAATTATATTAGAAAACTGGTGCTTGTATGTGTGCTGTTCCGAATGCTGCCGTGTCTTTCACGATGATGAAGAAACTTAGTCTTGGAAGTATTGTTGAGTCTGTTTTTGTTATTGATAACCTCCAAGGCAGGGAGGGTCCAGATGTGGAACGGTGCTCCTTCTGTTAAGTCACATAGCGTGTATTTAGCTGCAAAATCGCACATGCAGAATGGCTTCTAAAAAACTTTTTTTCTAAAAAAAGATTCATTTATTTATTTTATGTATCTGAGCACACTGTCACTGACACGCCAGAAGAGGGCGACAGATCCCATTACAGATGGTTGCAAGCCACCATGTGGTTGCTGGAAATTGAACTCATGGGGCAGCCAGTGCTTTTAACCCCTAAGCCATCTCTCTCCAGCAGCCCCTAAAACTATTTTATAAGAGAAAACTTGCTGTATGTTTAAGGTTGGATTGGAGCCTGCCGGATCATGTTCTGCAAGCCTGTCCCCACCTAGTGGTGCTGTTTGGCTTCAGAACCTTTAGGAGGAAGCCACTAGTGGTGGGGGTCACTAGTCCTGAGTCATCTGGGCTCTTAATGACAGTTAGGATGGCTGGGAGTACGAGAGAATGCAGATTCTCAGCCCTGCCCAGATCTACCAAATCCAGCTTCGCCACAGCAAGATCTTCAGTTACGTCACAGTACAGCCATTGCTTGAGGAGCCCTGGCTCGTAGGAGTGTCCCACAGAGGACAAAGCAAGCAGCATACATGTGACTGTTAGCTTATGAAAGCCAGACTCCCACCCAGCTGGTTTTCTGTCAAGGCCCATGCTGTCTTTCTGGGACAGCCTGAGGTAATCAGGCTTACACAACCACCCTGCTCTCAAGGGCCTAATTGTGTGTGTGTGTGTGTGTGTGTGTGTGTGTGTGTGTGGTGTTCTTCTTACAAGGTAAATCAGTGGCTGCCTTCTCCCTCTGTTCCACGGGGCTTGCCATCACTGGTGAGGGCTGGTGTAGCTGTTCTCTTCCATCTGTGTGTCTGTCTGTGTCTGTCCGGTCACCTGGATCTCATCTGTTGGTGGTAGAGTTCTCCAATGCTGATTCTTTATGAGCTCGAGGTGTCTGAGACGCTGATGGGCGTAGCTCCAACTGTGCTTTAATTAGAGATTCTTATCTTTGGTGTCTGTCACAGAAAGAACATTCGCTGTGTTTCTGGATATCTTAGTTAGGGATTCTTGTGCTGTGAAGAAGCACCATGGCCAAACAGCAAGCTGGGGAGGAAAGGGTTTATTCAGCTCACACTTCCACACTGCTGTTCATCTGGAAGGAAGTAAATCAGGACAGGAACCCACACAGGGCAGGAACCTGGAGGCAGGAGCTGATGCAGAGGCCATGGAGGGATGCTGCTTACTGACTTGCTCCTCATGGCTTGCTCAGCCTGCCTCCTTACAGAACCCAGGACACACCAGCCCATGGATAACCCCACCCACAATGGACTGGACCCTCCCCCATGAATCACTAGTTGGGAAAATGTCTTACAGCTGGACCTCCTGGAGACATTTTCTCAATGAAGGTTCCCTTCTTTCAGATAACTCCAGTTTGTGTGTAAAGTTGACATAAGACTAGCCAGCACACTAGACATGGACTTGCCTGGTCTTAAGAATAACTCTTTATTCCCAGCACTTGGGAGGCAGAGGCAGGCAGATTTCTGAGTTTGAGGCCGACCTGGTCTACAGGACAGCCAGGGCTACACAGAGAAACCCTGTCTCAAAAAAAACCAAAAAAGAAAAAGAAAAAAAAATAACTCTTCTGGGCCAGCAACCCATTTGAAAGGGATTTGAAACAGAGCTCAGGGTTCTTAACTGATGTCCCTACAATCGCAAAGTTAGCAAGTGGCAGGGTACGGACTTACCTAGGCTGCGGTCCAAACTCCCTACCTCTCCCTTCAGTGTTGAAGATTGTGGCTAGGGCTTCTGTACATGGTTGATGAAGGCACTGGCTAAGATGTACACCTCGAGGGTTCTTTGTTTTGAGATGTATTATTGCTAAGTTGCCCAGAGAGTCCTTGAACTTGATGTCCTTCTGTCTCAACCACTCTCGTTAGCTATGGCCATGGGTCAGGGATGCTGGGCCAAATTATGTCAAAACTCTTGGTTCCAGTCACTCGAGTCCACCTGGGTTTTAGGAACATACCCTCAAGTCTTGGGAAGTTGATGTAATGTCATTGGCATGAGACCTTGTAGAGACAGAGTAAGCATCCAGGAGAAGGCATCCTGCTTTCTGGGTAACTAAGATGTTTTCAGGTACTTCCTAGGGAATTTAACTCCACAATTAACACCAATAGTGACATATCTGTATGGTGGTTGCTGGGGTCAGTTTGTACTGGTTCTTGCTGGCTGTTAAGAGCTGAAGCATATGGCTTTTGTGTTAGGCAGCGCTCTCTAGAGTAACATAACTTATAAAATGAACCTCTCTCTATATATAGAAAGGGGATTTATTAGAATGACTTACAGGCTGTGGGCCAGCTAATCTAACAATGGCTGCCTATGAATAGACAACCCAAGAATCTAGTAGTTGTTTAGCTCGTGAGGCTGGATGTCTCAGCCGGTCTTTACGCCAGAACCCTGAAGAAGGAGGTTCTAACGCCAGGGAAGAAACGGACGTGCCAGTGAGAGTGAGGGCAGGCAAAGGGCAAAAGTTTCCTTCTTTTGTGTCCTTGTATAGGCTGCCAGCAGAAGGCAAGTTTCACCAGATCAAAAGGTGTGGATTAAAGCTGTCTTTCTACTCCATAGATCTGGGTTAGATCTTCCCACTTCAAGTTAAGCAAAGATCCCTTACGGATGTGACCCTCTATTTTTTTTTTTTTTTTTTTTGAGTTTTAGTGAATTCCAGATGTAGTCAAGCTGACAACTAAGACTAGCCATCATAGCTTCTCAACTCCATGTTCAACCACAACACAATGTGTTCACAGTCCGAAATGGCCATGGTGCCTTTTCATGTGCACATCATATGGAGACCGTCACTGTTACAAAGCATGTGTCTCTGAGCTCTGTGAACAGGTGAACTTAATCCTTTGCTGTCATCCAACTCTAAGTTTAGAACTCCCCACATGGAGTTAGTTCCATCAGAATGAACAAAGCCAGGCAAATCCCTTGACTCCTTGTACATGTCCTTCTGCATGTCAGCTCCTCCTTGGTGGCCAGGTCTGGTCCTGGTTCTGTCTACAGGGAGCCAGACATGTTTAGGTCCCCGGTGGGTTCTGCCCTGATGTATCCTGGTAAAATACTGGCTCCTCTTAGTGTGATCTTACATCTTTCTAATCCATGTTGACAGCTCGCGCCCCTGTCCTGAGCACATTTCCGAGAGCAATCGAAGGCAGTGTAGGTTGATGGTCATATCATTCCAATCCAAGTCCTGTGTGATCAACTTCCTTCCGTGTGAAAGAAGGGTGTCTATGCTTTAAAGGAAATCATTGTGGGGTGTCGGGGGACAAGCTGAGGGATGAAGTGCTATCGGGTATCTGTGGGTTCGGGGGCTTGAGTCTTTAGACAGTACAATCGGTCAAGTGTGGGGGAAAAAATCTACATGTTGCTTTGATCTAATAAGTAGTGCTTCTCAGAACCCAGTCCCAAGAGATCTCTGCACTTTTCCGTGAATGAGATGCAGGCATTCTATGAAGCGTGGGTTTTAACGCCAAGGATTTGGGAGCAGTGTGAGCATCTGTCCGTAGAGATTGGATGTGCTTCTCCATCTACTGGGAGCGTTCCCTGCTGGGAATTCTTTTCTGTGTTAAGTATGTAGTACTGTGGATAGATACCCATGAGTCACTGCTGCTGCCACCGCTGCCCCCTGCTGCTGTTGTGTTGTGCATATACACAAGGGGGAGGTGCCACAAAGATGTGGGAGAAACCACCTTATCCCTTTACAAAGGGGTTTACGCTCAAGGTGGGATTTCCCAGGTGGTAGAAAAGCCTTCACACTTTATACACTTACATGTGGGGTTAGGGGAAAGCTTCTGCAAGCAAACACCCCATTACCTTAGAGCTTGGACATTTTTATTTGAAAGGAAGATAGGTGGTGCGTGGAATGTATTTTTTTTTTTTAAATGAACTTAGTTTTGGTGCATGTGACGTATACCTGTGTGTATGTGCAAGCATAGGTGTATGTGGGGTACATGCATCTGAGTTGGTGCATGCAGGGGCCGGCCAGAGGCTAACAGTGGATGTCTTTCTCAATTCCTATCATTCTGAGCTTGGAAGTCATCGTTCTGGCTTGACCAGATAGACAACAAGTCCCTGGAATCTACCTATCTCTACTCAGTGCAGAAGTTACAAACATGGATCACCATCCCTGGATTTTTATTCAAGTGTGGGGATCTGAACTTGGGTCTTTGCTTGTACAGAAAGTACTTTACACAGAGGGCCATCTTCTTATCCCTGGGACGCTGTTAAGGTCACAGTGTTTATACAAACTCTGGGAACCTACAAAGACATTTTGAAATAACTGGGACGATGTGATTGGTCTGTGTGGAAGGAAGCCGTGGGAGAGGAGTATGTTTCCCAGACACCAAAACTTGTTTCAGACAGAAAGCCCATTGCAATTACTAGATTTGTGGGTAGGTGACTGGTTTATGTTTGTGACTGTGTTTGTGATGACTTTGGGTTGATAAATATCGATCGTCAACTTGAGGGTGCTGAGAGTTCCTAGGAGATTAATACTTTTATACCCAGTTGGTATATCCGTGGGGGATGTTTCCAGAACATGCAGGCCCTGGCTTAGTGAACGCTTTCATTATTTGATGGATTCAAAAGCCTGCGTCTGCGTATATGCACCGTGTGCAGGCAGTACAAGAGAGTGCCAGAAGAGGGCAGCAGATCCCTTGGACTTGGGGCACAGACCGTGGATACTCTGAACCAAATCCTGGCTGTCACCAAGAGCGGCTGTGTTCTTAACCAACAAGCCATCTCCCCATTTCTGGGTTCAAACTCCACTATTGGAGAAGGAGTGGGCGGTGGCCGGGGTGAAGGAGCAACCAGGGACAACGCTGAGGAGACACGGTAAGAGCATGAGGAGGCCCAGAGAGAAATTTGTTTGTGAATCCACAGCGTGCTTGGTGTAGCTTGCCCATTTCCATGGTGTAAATGTTCCCACCACGGTCTATTTTATGCTGCCACTGTGTTGCATGCAATATGGCGCCAGGCAGAGACGCTTGTAAAAGAGGTGTGTACAGTGGGCTCTCGGGAGAGGGTAGGCGCTGGCTCCAGCTCACCTGAGCCCACTGTAGGTGCTGAGCTCATCCACAGAGTGCATTAACTTCTAAGGCAGACCAACTGCCAAACAGACCAAGGGGAGGATGGGAAGAATAAGATCCCCGCCACTGCCCCTTATCACTCCCCAGGCGGGTCCCAGGTTGCAGTTGGGTGCAGGGCTGCTGGGCTTACTTGGGGTTCCAACAGGCAATCAAGGGCCTCATGGTGTGGTGGGTGTGGTCGATAGTCAGGGCCTCTAGAAGCCAGTGGAGAGCACACAGCTGGCGGTATAGGGGATCCCTGCAGAGACAGAGGGAGAGGTCACAGGGACATCTTTTTAGAACACCGTTCACAGAGACTGCAGCTGCTCTGGCTTCAGTCGGGGCGCTGGCACACAGGTAACTGGTTTGGACCCATTGTGTATGACATGCCCGTTGGTCCCACTGTGCAGATGAGGACACTGGAGGCTGGGGGGGGGGTTATGGAGACCACATGACCGTGTCACTGAGCTAGCAAGACTGAAGCATCTAGTTCCTCTGAATTTGAGTGTAGTGGGTGGAGTCTCTCCTAGCTAGAGGTCATGACTCAGGGAGATAAAATAAGGAATGAAGGCATTAATATTACTCCGATCTCTGATAATTTATCTGATTTTTAAAAAATGCAGTAAATAGTCTGAGGGTTTAAGAAAGCCTGGAAATAGGAAATAGTATTAGCAGGATTGAAGTGTAGCTGGCCATTGAAGAAAAACACACCGGGCACATCATTGGAAAATGAAAGAAAAATGCACTGCTCAGTAGTGTGTCTGATTGACATTTTTGATCCTCTGGGGACCCCATACTAACTATCTGCAGTGGACTACACATTGGCTGGTGTTACTCTCTCCACATTATTTTAAGGTTCCCAACAACCTGTCAGGGCATGAATTATTATCTATATTTTAGACAAGGGGGAAACTGAGGCCCAGAGAGGCAGAGCCAGTGTCACACAAGCTGGTTGTGAGCAGAGATGGTGTTTGAATATTCGACTTGATGCTCACGACAACTATAGGGTGTAGTGTCTGGTAGGAGACCTGAGGCTCTGAGAGGTGCAGCGAGTTGCCTGAGGTCACACAGCTAACGCGGGTGAGGGATTGAACCAGGGAGTGACCTGGCCCAGAGATGGTGGCCTTCGGGAGCTGACTAACAGAGTGACCAATGGAACCAGTGTGTTGTGTCACTCTGTTAGTGAGTTCGGGAAAGGGTTAAGCTGACGCCTGTAGCTTTCTTGGAACTGAGGTGAAGTCCTGGAAGCTGTCTCCTCCCCCAGGAGTTCTCATCCTTCACTAATGGAACAGAGCCGTCAGTTACCAAGCTTTGTGATGGCTCTTTCCTGAAACTGCATCTTGCCCAGACTACTGCTCCCCAGGGGTTTCCAGGCGCAGTTCTCCCAGGCCCAGGAAGGGATGGTTTCTCAGTTTCCAGGAAGATCTTGCCTCATACCCTGAGTGCAGCTTTCTAGTCAAGTAACATGGAACAGAGCTGTCTCACCTCTCACCTCTCCCCTCCCCAGCTTCTCTTGCTAGGGTGTAACTCTCACATTCAAGGACAACTAGGACCCCCCTGCCCGCCCACTCTCTCCTCTTTCTCCCTACCACGTGTGTGCGTGTGTGTGTGTGTGTGTGTGTGTGTGTGTGAGTGTGTGTATATCTGTGTGTGTGTATGTGTGTGTGTGTATGTGTGTGTGTATGTGTGTGTGTATGTGTGTGTATGTGTGTGTATGTGTGTGTGTGAGTGTGTGTATGTGTGTGTGAGTGTGTGTATGTGTGTGTGCATGTGCGTGTGTATGTATGTGTGTATGTGTGTGTGTGTGCGTGTGT
>JANHMN010000023.1:35762557-35779719 GCA_030674055.1 Rhabdomys pumilio | reverse complement strand
TGTGTGTGTGTGTGCGTGTATGTGTGTATGTGTGTATGTGTGTATGTGTGTGTGCATATGTGTATGTGTGTATATGTGTGTGCATGTGTGTGTGCGTGTATGTGTGTGAGTATGTATGTATGTGTGTGTGCGCGTGTGTGTGCATGTGTGTGTACGTGTGTGTGCATGTGCGTGTGTGTGCGTGTATGTGTGTGAGTATGTGTGTATGTGCGTGTGTGTATGTGTGTGTGTATGTGTGTGTGTGTGTGTGTGTCTTCTACACACATCCATCTGGATAAAGAACAATTTACTAAGTATGACCCAGCCCTCCTTTGCCTTGGGTCCCATTGTAGGGAACAACACAAGTTGGTGGCTCCCTGTCCAGCATTTAGACAACCAAGTCAGCATGTCATATGCCTGTTTCTGGGCCCTAAGTATCTCGATGCTTCCTAATTGTAACACTAACAAGTTGTGAAAGGCCGGGACAGGGGCCCTTGCAGGTCTTGGCTATGGGGATTCGTGCAGTGGGGGATGGGAGTAAAGCAGGATGGGTAGTGGGGGATGGAGTCTGCTTGGTCGTGGGGTGGTACTGGAGACATGGGGCCTGTGAACATCAGACTCATTCATTCCCTCCCTCCTCCCCTACCCTCTCTCCCTCCTTCTCTTCTTCCTTACACCTAGGATTCTGCATACCCACCCCCCTCTTTCAGCACTTCCATCCTAGTGATTTATAAAACTGCCCGGCACGAGTCAAAGTAGACCCTCTTTGCCCTTGCTTAACATCTCCAAACTCCCCACACCCCTAAACCACCTATCGTGGGCTTAATTGTGGACCTCGAAATTTCTTCTGTTAAAACTGTAACCCGGGTACCTCCCATGTGTTCGGAGATATGGCCTTTGAAGAGGTACTCCATTTAAAAGGAAGCCATTTTGGAGGGCTCTAATCCAGTCTTAGTGGAAAACACAGGGAAGGCGAATGTGAGGAAACAGAGAGGACTGCTGTGTGCCGTCAAGAAGGGACTGACCCTGGCAGCACCTTCCCCAGAACTCTGAGACAGTAAGCCCTTCTTTTAAGGTCATGGGGAAGTCTACCCTGATCTCTCTAGGTCTGGGTTTGGCACTGTCCAAGGATATCCCTATAACATTTCCCCCGAGTCTCTACACCCCAGGTCTCTGTTTATCACGCTGCTTGGTCATTTACTGTCCTTGCTCTCAAGGACCTGCAAGTCACAGTCCTGGCCAGCACACTTTGTGGATACAGGTGGGTTCAGCATCCTTCTGTTTATCGAATGGAAGATGGTGGGAATTGGATGAATGCCTTGGATCTGACGTTTTTCCAACTGATAGCTTGGGATATGCTTCTTATGTCCAGGGCCACTGATGTGTGGTGACAACTCAGCTCCAGCCTCAGCCCCTAAAGTAGCTGTGAGCATCCCAGGGGCAGTATTATTCATTCACTGCCAATGGGTTACTCTCGTCCTTGTGAATCTGGGAGGAGGGTACCACCGGTATCCCTACTTTGCCAGTGAAGGAAACTGAGGCATAAAGAACCTGGAAACTCATCTAAGGTCAAAAGGCCAGCAAACGTTAGAGTTGGAATCTGAGTCTAGCCTCCTGAATCCCTGCTGTAAAATAACCAGTTGATGCTGGTCTCCTGCCATGGGGTGGCGCCTTCCTTTCATCAGGAAAAGCCTTCATCTTCTGGGTCTAGACCACCTACTCTGCTTGGGAGAAGTCTCAAACCTGACCCTCCCTCCCCTAATCTGCAGTGAACAGACTGGAAAAAAAACTATCACGACCAAACCTGGAAGCGAGCCTGGTGGCAATCTGTCTTTTCTCTCCAGGTCACAGGAAAAACAAAACAAAACAAAACAAACAAACAAACAAAAAACAAAACAAAAAACCCTCAGATTTAAAGAGAAAGCACTTATCTGCTTGAATGTAAGGCACAGTGGGTAAACTCTCCACACAGGCTTGTACAAGGCTCACGTCTGCAGTGCCCAGGCTCAGGACCTAGGCTAGCATCACACACCTGTACAACTCCAGTGTGTACGAGCATCCCTGTGGGTGGGGTGGGGGGACAGTCACTTCCTCTCGTTAGCTGCCAGACTGAGTGTACGATACTGTCCAGGCCCTTGTTCGATGGCAGATCAGGACACAGGGTGTGGGCATGATTTCACTGAGGACAACTTTGTCACTTCAGAGGGATGGTAGGAAGCTGTGTCTCAGAGCTCTAGACAGCCCCTCCCATTTTGAAAAGGAAAAGCCAGATCTCACACACCCCAGGTGATGCAATCGATCCCTACACGGCTAATTCAGGATTATTGGCCGGCTTCGGGATCAATCGCACTGGGACTGAGGGACTAGCCAGGCTCTGATCTACATTGGCTGGTGTGGTGGCTGAGGGCTTAAGAAATGTCAGGCGGAGACTAATGTTATGGGTAGAATGTGAAATGTTCCCAAGGTTCAGCCTTGGCTTTGGTCCCCAGCTTGGGGTGCCCTCTGGGGAGACTGTGAAACCTCTCCTTTGTGATCACTCCATGTCAGACTTAGGGCTCGGGAGCAGGTCCTGTGAGCTGTAAGGCTTGCTCTGTGATCGGCTCAGGAATCAGCAGACTGCCCGATACATCTTCTGCCATGCTATCCCCTCTAGACTGGGCTATACCTCCTCAAACGTGAGCCAGAATGACTTCTCTCATGTTGCTTCTTTGTCTCTCCTCTTTTTATAATTGTTTACAATTGTGGCTTGGGGTGGGGGGAAGGGGACATGTGGGACTGCACTTATGGGGGTCAGAGGATAGACTGCAAGAATCAGTTTTCTCCTTCCACCTGTGGGTTCAAACTCGGGTTACCAGGCATGGCAGTGGGTGCCCTTACTGGTCTAAGTTGCTTCTTGTGCCCCTTAAGTTGCTTCTTGTCAAGCGTTCTGTCACAGTAGAAAGAAAACTGATGAACACAACTGATCGGGAAGACGCTCCAGTTCCCGGAGAGACGCCTCAGCAGCCAAGAGCACTGGCTGGTTTCCCACAGAACCCGGTTCAGTTCCCAGCATCCACATGAGGCTTACGACGACCTGTAACTCCAGCTCCAGGTCTGCTTTCCTCTTCTGAGCTCTGAGGGCATACCACACACACACACACACACACACACACACACACAGAGATCCATACATACACACCCATACATACACGCACATGCATACACACACACACACACACACACACACACACACACACACAGATCCATACATACACACCCGTACATACACACACATGCATACACACACATATACACCCCAACACACACACCCATACACATATAGACAGACACATATACCCATACACACAAACATGCACACTACACACACACACACACACACACACACACACACACGGACACAGACACACACGGACACACACGGACACACATGTGACAACCACACATACATCTTTATACATACTTACCTATACACAGACACCCACACATATCCTCACACATATATACATGTACATCCATACATACACACACGTGTACACCCTCACATACCCCCATACACATATACACCCATACATATACAGACACACGCATATACACACATACTCATATACTCACACACACACATGTACACTCCCACATATACCCCCCACATACACCCATATACACAGACACATAGCCCCCATATATACATATACACACAGATACAGGCATATACACCCATTCACACACACACCAGTTACACATATGCTCGCAATTTAAAAGTAGTAAAAGTAAGTCTTTAAAATACCCAGCTCCTCCTCACTCTTCAGTATGATACTCTGTGCTCTGACTTTGCTACCTCATCTTATCAGGAGATCGAGCCTTTCCCTCCCTCGATGTGTCCATTCTGCTCTTTTGACCAACTTGCTCCAGGGAATGGTGGAGGGCCGCTGAATCTCCTGTGAGCCTTTGCCTTGGGAAGCCTTGGGCATCGGGGCCCTTGTTCTTAGGATTCTTCTTGGGTACAGTGTGAACAAGCCCGTGTCAGCCAGCACTAGACGTTGAGAGATACTGCTGTCCTCCTAAGCAACCAATCAAACCAAAGCCTGGCCCTGCCAGGACTGGACAACCTCTGGTCTACCCATCAGCTGGATAAAAACAAAAATGCAGACCCAGCCAGGAGCAGCCAAGGTGGATTTGCCCAGCACTCTGTAGACTCGGGAGCAATGGGAGAGGGTTCTAAGTCGTTCCAAGTTGAGCAATACACTAATGCTCCAGCTAGCTGTTCGGCATGGCCAGAAGCTTTCACTAGCTAAGGAAAAGAAGCTGCCATCTTTAGTCTAAGGCGAAGGCTGGCAAACTACTGCCAAAGAGTGGGCCTTGTTTCCATAAAGAAAGTCTTATTGGAACACAGGCACTACAGCCCAGCCTTGTCTCTTTCACACCACAAGGGTAACATAATTGCGAGAGAGATCACGTGATCTGCAACACCAAGACAATGTGCTAGGATATGTCACGGAATAACAGTAAACAAATTTCTATAACCCCCACCGTGGGTTGACAGTCCTAATGATGGCCTATCTAATACACCTGAGCTGAGAGCCAGGGAATGAAGATTCCCGTTGGGAGACTCCCGGCAGGGCTCACTTTCCCACCAGGCATGGCAGAAAATGATTTCTGCTCACTGCACTTAAGGCTCCTTGTGGTTAACCTCATTATTCAGGTCATAGGTACGGGGGACGGGAGCCATTTTTTCCAGGCTTCTCTTCCCATTTCCAGATCTGGGTGAATGTCACGCTTCCAGAGGGCTTATCCAGGGGAGGAAGATCAGGGAAGTGTGTGCAAGCTTCCAAGAGACACTTGTGAGAAACCACAGGGCCTGTTTTTCCTAAGGGGATGCTTTGAGGGCATCCGGCTTGGGCTGCTAGTTGGAACGCTCATGATGAGTAATTCTACCAAGAGACCCAAATAATGTTCGTAAAAGGTGGGCGGAGGCCAGTGCGATATGGTGGAATTAGCCTTGGCTATTAATAAGGGGTGAAGACGTGTTCAGTGTGTGCTGCTGCTGACGGGGGTGGGGAAAAACCGTCTATGATGGCGATGATGGTGATGATGGTGGTGGTGATGGTGGTGACAGAGTTGGCAATAGTTGCCTGCATTTTCTACTAATGAATTAATAATTCTCTTATTAATAATCTCTAATATCTAGGCCTATGATTTCACTTCTGGGTTACTCTTTGTGTGCAGGAGTATTGGCTTTCAAAATAATGTCTCATGAACTCCTCAGAGGCGAGGCCTTGGGATCTGCTTTCTACAGTGTATGAGGGTGATTTCAGACAGACTTGGCTTAAGGTCCGAGAAGGTGACATGCTGTGTGCGCTCTGTGACTAAAAATGGTTGGGTCCACATCTTCGAGCTTCTGCTTTCTCTTCTGCAGAGAGGGACAAGGAGACACCTGGTGAGAGGGAGCTCAGTGCGTGTGGTGTGGTATCTACAGAGCGGCAGTTCTTACTGCAAAGACTTGTGGGCCCACAGTAAATCTAGAATGTATGGCAGTGCCGTGAATGCCTTGCCCCAAGGCAGAGGTTTTCAGGGGTGAGGGTGGAGGGCACGTGCAATTTTGGACTGAGGGGGTGTGCATGCATGCGTGCGTCTGCGTGCAGACATCCGCGCTGGTCACGGCTTGTTGGCCGAGGGGTGCTGTTGACATCTGCTGGGCAGAGGCCCAGGATGCTACTTTTAAGTATCCAGTGGGACACAGCAGAGCCCTTCACAAGGCGGATCTCTCAGTCTCCAGACGGCAGCGGTGCCGAGGCGAGAAGCTTTATCTATGCCTGAGCCTTTCTCAGTGAAGAGCTGCGGACTTGTGGCTCTGGAGCAGACACAAGAGGGACCACATGTCAAGGTTTCCGGAAAGCAAGTCTGTTCCTTGGAAGGTTGGCTAGTCGCTCAGTACCATGGGATGAGGAAGGAGGTCATGCCTTTAGGCACGGGACCGCAGGGGATTGTGGGAAATAGCTGAGTCTTGGGGGTGGGGGGATCATGACCCTTGAGCCTCAGCTGAGATGATGATGATGACGATTTTGTGCAAACTCTGCATAGAGAACTCAAGGCAGATTTTATCTTTTGCAAATTATTTGGCGTTTGAGTGTCTGGCTCGGTGAGGGAAGGGATAACTCCGGCTCCCTGCATAGTTGCTGATGGGGTCTAACCTACCACATCTACTCTGTCTATTCTGGGTTTTGTGTTGTTTGTTTGTTTGTTTGTTTTTAATGAGCCACTTTTGCTGGGCTCCTGATGCGTTAGCTCTCGGGGTCGTTTTAGTTTCCTCCCCATTCCCTACCCAGCAAAGCTATCGAAGCGGAGGTAGGACCTGCTTACACGTGAGACTCAGGCAGGGAAGGCGCCATGATACAGCTGTGGATGGGCGTGAACGGGCGGATGGCGACACCGCCCTCCAGCTTCTTTATCTTGTCGTAGTCGTAGGTACTGAGGGGGAGAGCAGAAGGGGGAGGGGAGTGAGTCGGATGGAGGAAGCAGCGTTGAGGCTCATCTATGTCAGGGCTTGACACCGGGTGCTGGGCACCTACGGGGTGCCTGGCAGTCATGCCAGTGTGCTGGGTGAGAATTCTAGAAGTAATCGGTGAGCACAGCACACTGAAAAGAAAGCAAGGCTCGCCCCACCAGAGGAGACAAGAAAATAAAGAAAAAGGTAAATTCCTTGTTTCTGAGACACCAGGTGTAGGAATGTCTCCTCCAGAAGGAGAGGGAGGGAGCGAGAGAGGGGGATGGAGGGAGAGGAGGGAGAGGGAGAGAGGGAGAGAGAGGGAAGAGGGAGAGGGGGAGAGAGGGAGAGAGGGAAGGAAGGGGAGAGAGAAAGAAACCTGTGGTGACTTGCTCGCTCAGACTCCCAGCTTGTAGGATTGTGTGGCTCACACCCAGGGAAACCCTCTCCCAGTCACAGGCAGAGGTGGACGCTACACACCTCGAAGGTGTTCCTCGTTTCAGTCAGGTTGATAACCAAGACTGACTAGCATGCTTTCTAACTCCGTTCTGTGAAGGATATTTTTGAGACCACATTTCAGCGCCCCCCACCCCAACCCCATGTCTCTCACAGAGGAAGTTGTCTCAGTTACAGAAAATAGTATTCTTTCAAATATTTCCACATCATATCTTATAACTGAATTCAGCCTGCAGGTGTGTTTTAATCAGTCTCTCTCTCTCTCTCTCTCTCTCTCTCTCTCTCTCTCTCTCTCTCTGTCTCTGTCTCTGTCTCTGTCTCTGTCTCTCTCTCTCTCTCTCTCTCTCTCTCTGTGTGTGTGTGTGTGTGTTTGCAACTTAATCAACTACCCCTGTTTTAAGTTTTAGATATTTCTTGTAAGTGTTTGGGTTCTTAAGACCTTAAAAATGCTGGTCACTCTGGGCCATATCTCCACTGAGTATCAGTAGCAGCTGAAGATTGGGAGTGGCTCCCTGCTTCGCTGGGGTCATTCGCCCCAGGCTTGGGAGTCACTGCCTTCTTCTCTCGGGTCATGTACCCCAGGCTTGGGCACCCCTGGTTTCTCACTCTCCTGTTCCCTTGAAGCTCTGATTACCCAGGAGCCCCATTACCCTAAGTGCTTTTCTTACAGGATGGGCTCCTGGTTCATTGACTCTTGCTACTGAATATTTTCTCTGTGCAGGGGCAGCGGGTGTAGCAAGGAAGGAGGTTGACCCACCCTTTCCCCTCCTGAGTCTCGTGAGGGTCAGGGGTGGGCATAACCAAGCACATACACACAATGGGGCTAGGTGTGTATAGGGAGAATACTCAGAGTTTACAGCCGAACACTGGCTGCAATCCCCTGAGGGAGTCATGACAGTTACAAGGGACAAATGAGAGATAGGTCCCATACTCTTCCATCCTTGGATCTTGGCTCTGTGGCAGGTTGACTCAATAGAATTTACAAAAGTGATGTCCCACCGGGACTCAAGAGTAAGCGGCCTTTCCTCCTTGCCTCCTGGGATGCTATAGGCATCCACTCTATGAGGGATCCCTCAGTCTGCAAAGACAGTGTGCCACAGGGAGAGACACCAGGCAGGTGTGAGGGAGGACCTTCTCCTTTGATCACAGATCTTGGAAAGTTGTATTGTTGCTTTGAGTTAGTGTGTTTTGGAGTTATGCACTTCATGGCTGCAGTAATGAACTGGAATCTGCGGGGCAAATGGAATTGACCAGACAAGTAGAAGAGAGGATGGGCTGGTACTAGGGAGAGCTTCAGGGGGCATGTGGTCAGAGGGGTAGGGGGAGGCAATGAGCCCAGGCAGGAGCAGCAAGTCACAAGCAAGGCTGTCTGGGCCTGTGAGTTCTACCCAGAGTTTTCCTTTTTCTGCAGAGGAAAGGATGCCCTTGAGAGAGTTCTGTTGGGAGCAATTTCTCCTTTGAAAAGATTACCCTAGCTTCCTGTGAGGTTGTGCTGGCATGTGAAGACCAAGCACCTTCCTCTGATGAATCTGAGGACAATCCTTGGGTTAGAGAGCTAATTAAAAGATAGCCCCAGAATCTAGGTGCCCCAGTTTCTGTGGGCATTGACTCCTTATTTGACACTGGAGCTGAAAAACAAACAAACTAGGAGGAAAAAAAAAACCCTCATTGGCAAATACATCTCTGCATTCTATCCTGCTGAACATGATTGCATGTTCCGTGTCTCACCGAGTGAAACAGAGTCAGCCCAGACCTCACACTCCTGAGTCCCTGGTTTGATGCCTTCTCTTGATTCTAATAATAAGACAAATTCCCCTCCCCCAACTTTTTTTTTTTGCCTGAATCTGAGGCTGAAAAACAAGGTGATTGAGCACAGTGGCAAAGATGGCTCACAGGCAAGAGTCTCTGGTACGTGCTTGATTTTCCCTCTGCCTTGCCTAATCCGTCAGACTTAAAGCTTTTGCCTGCAGTCACTTAGATCCTGAGGGATGTGTGTGTGTGTGTGTGTGTGTGTGTGTGTGTGCATGAATGCATTTGTGTGTGTTTATGTTTCTGTGTATGTGTGTATGAGTGTGTGTATATATGTGTATATGTATGTATGTGTGTGTATGTGTGATTGTATGTATGTATGTATGTATGTATGTATGTATGTATCTGTGTATATGTGTGACCTCTGCTTTGTAAAAGGTCATGTGCTTGGTAAGCAAGCATTTATAAAAGAACACGTGCATTCTTGAGACCTCTACATTGGAATCATATTTGTAGAAGGCAGGCTCTTAGATATGGGATGCGTATCTCTGTGGAAAATATGATTTTTGGGCCAAAAATATAAGGAGGTTAGCTAAAGGAGACCCAGAGAGGTCAAAACCCCTTTGTTGTGTTCTAGTCGCCAACAGCCGAGCGTTTTGTGTAAGCTTTGATTTATGCTGCTTCATTTCATGGAATCCTCATAGCAAGCATGGGCGTTCGGTCCCATCTGTACAGCTGGAGTATATGGAGGCTCAGAGAGGCCCAGCAAGCTGCTCAAAGTCCAGCAGTTGTACAGTGGAGTCAGGACTCAACTCCAGGTCTTGCTGTGGACAGTCTCTTAATGCTAATTCGTAAAGCAAGCCCCAGCCCTGCATCTGTTGCTGCATTCATGGAGTGGGCAGCCATTTATTTTAATAATTGGTCTTGACCAGCTCAGAGACCCTGCCAGATAAGACTAACAGGACCGTAGAAAGGAGTAAGCATAAACTTATTAAACTTTAAATAAACTATATCTTGCATACCCAGGGGGAATGAGAAAGGACCAGAGAAAGGTGCCTTCGACTGTGGATTCAATGAAGCCTCTTCAACATTTTTCTCTATTTGGTACAGGCTGGGTGGTATCTTAGTTAGAATTTCCATTGCTGTGAAGAGACGCCGTGACCAGGGCAACTCTTATAAAGGAAAATATTTCATTGGGGCTGGCTTACAGGATCAGAGATTTAGTCCATTATCATCATGGCGGGAAGCATGGCAGCATGCAGGCAGACATGGTGCTGGAGAAGGAGCTGAGAGTTCTATATCCTGATCTGCAGGCATCAGGAGGAAACTGTTCTACACTGGGCAGAGCGTAAGCATAGAAGACCTCAAAGCCCCACCCCCACAGTGACACACTTCCTCCAACAAGGCTATACATCCTTCAACAAGACTACACCTCCTCAGGCAAGGCCACAACTCCTCAGGCAAAGCCACACCTCCTCAGGCGAGGCCACACCCACTCCAAGGCCACACCTACTGTGGGGAGCCGACAGAAGGCAACTATCATCCTTGCAGCCATCTTGAGCCATATACCCTGACAAGAGACTTGTTTGCAACAGCCTACAACAGCTGAGCACACTCTGATAACATCTTGTTTTATATACCCAGAATTTTCCCTTGGATGTGTGTGACTTAAAGGTGTGACTTAGAGATGAGACTTAAAGGCGTGACTTAAAGGTGTGACTTAAGAAGTGAGACATATAAAAGGCAAGAGGCAGACAGAAGACAGGACTTGAGACAAGAGATTTTGGCTGGAAACTTAGAACTTGGAGGCACTAGGGACTAGGAACTCGAGACTTGGGACTTGGACTAGGAAGAGAGACTTGAGAATAAACGGGACTGAATCACACTCTGTCTCCATCCTTCACGTCTGCTCTCTCTCTCTTGCTGAACCCTGACCTGTGGACCGGAGCAGCAGTACGAGCTGGGACAATTTAACCCTCAAAGCTTGGGGCAGTGCGGGCTCTAACAATTTTGGCTCCCAAGCTTTTGGCAGTGCGGGTTCCAACATTTGGCAGAGCGGTCTCTGACAACCTACTCCAACAGGGCCACACCTTCTAATAGTGCCACTTCCTAAGGGCCAAGCACTCAAACACGTGATTCTATGAGGGCCATCCCTATTCAAATCACATTCCACTCCCTGGTTTCCATAGGCTCGTAGCTATAATATAATACAAAATACATTTAATCCAACTTCAAAAATCTGCACAGTCTATCACAGTCTCGACAATGTTTAAAAGTCCAAAGTTCAAAGATTTATGCAATCTTGTAACTGTAATCCCCTATAAAATCAAAATCAAGAAACAAATCACATATTTTAACACCATAGGATATATACATTTTCAAAACACAGGGCAGGGAACATAGTGAGGAAATACTGGACCAAAGGAAGATCAAAAACCAACTGGGCAAACTCCAAACTCTGAATCCTCCATGTGTGATGTCAAAATGCTCTTCAGATCTCCAACTCCTTTCGTTTTTTTGTTGACTGCAATACACTTCATGCTCTTGGGTTGGTTCCATTCCCTGTCAGCAGCTTTCCTCAGGAGACGTCCCATGGCTCTGGCATCTCTAACATCTTGGGGTCTTCATTCAAGGCAATCCAGGTTCCACCCTCACAGCCTCACACAATGGCTTCTCTGGGCCTCTATGCAGGAACACCCTTGCCACATGCCTGGCCTCGGCAGCTTTCCTTTGGAAGGAAATTCCATCCTTGGTTCTGAATCTGTAACTATGTGGTCAAAGCTGCTGAGTTCTGCTGCTTGCTGGGGCTGGAGCATGGCCTCCTTGTTCAATTACATCTTCACCAGATTTCTGTTTTCCATGGTTTCATTCACTGCCTAAGCTTGGCTGTCCTGGAACTTGCTCTGTAGACCAGGCTGGTCTTGAACTCAGAGTTCTACATGCCTCTGTTTCCTGAGTCCTAAGATGTCCATTGGTTTTCCCAATGTCATTAGTTAGAAGCATCCTCAGTCACCTCACCTGGACCTAAGCTTTTCTTTAATTCCTCTTCATAAAATGGAAGCTTAGCTTGGCGGGATCTTGCCCTGAGGTTGCTACTCCCTTAATTCATTTAATATCAATGAACACAGGATTTAGCTCCATTCCCCTTTAATTCCTGAACCACACACTTTGTATCTTTTCTTTCTAAGCTTGCTATGTTTCATCAAAACACTCTTCATTAGAGTGAACCACAAGACAGAGTCTATGCTAGGCTGGTTTGAGATTTCCTTTGTCAATGCAATTAATTTAAATCTCTTCACCTTAATCTCAGACAGACCCTTCAGACAAGGGCAAAATGCAGCCACAGTCTTTACCAAAAATACCACAAGAACAATCTTAGGCAACATACTAAAATTCTTCTCTTATGAAAACTCTTGAGCCAGGCCTCCAGAGTTTAAATTACCCTCAGCATCAACGTCTTCCATATTCCTACTAGAATAGTCCATTAAGTCCCACTTAAAGCATTCCACTGATTTCCAAATCTAAAGTCCCCAATTCCACATTCCTTCAAACAAAAACATAGTCTGGCTTATCATGGCAATACCCTAGTCCCTGGTACCAACTCTGTCTTAGTTAGGGTTTCCATTGCTGTGAAGAGACCTCATGACCAAGGCAACTGTTATAAAGGAAAATGCTTAACTGGAGCTGGCTTACAGTTTCAGAGTTTAGTCCATTATCATCAAGGCAAGAAGCATGGTAGCATGCAGGCAGACATGGTGTTGGAGAAGGAGTTGAGAGTTCTAAATCTTAATCCATAGGCATCAGAAGGAGACTGTGTTCCACACTGGGTGGAGCTTGAGTATAGGAGACCTCAAGGCCCACCCCCAAAGTGACGACACACTTCCTCCAACAAGGCCACATCTACTCCAACAAGGCCACACCTCCTAATAACGGCACTGCCTAAGGGCTAAGCATTCAAACATGTGAGTCTGTGGGAACCTAACTATTCAAACCACCACAGGTGGCTTCTTTGTTAGAGGACAGTTTCTGCAAAATGGAGGGAGAACTTTTGTCCTTTTTATCCTGGGGTAAGGCTGCAACTTCCACAGCAGCAGAAGATTGTGATTGATGACTTAGGGCTGCATGCTTCAGTGGGGTGAATGGAGCCAGCTCTGAATCTTCTCTATGCAATGTGCTTGAGGCGATAGGCCCAGTAATGACCCCAACCCAACCACTGCATATTGCATGAGTCTACTGAGATACTACACTGTACCCTATGAACATACATGGTCTGTATATGACAACTAAGTGAAGGCATTTTAAAGAAAGAAAACACAGTACTGCCCTAATGACATATGCTGGATACCATGGCTTCCTGATGGACCAATTCTGCTGTGTCATCGTTGTATGTCTTGACATCGCACGCAGTGACCCATCAGCCTTATGGCCCTGACCGAGCCTCCGCTCTCTGGAGGTGTTTTGTTTTTCCTTCTAGACTGAAAGGGATAGGTAGAGTGAGGTTCAGGGTACTATGTGTCCACATCTTTCAGGATCTCACAGTTAGGTACATAATACGAATTCCTCAGATTGTGGTAGTTTGACCAGTGAAGGGCCCCTACAGGCTTGCATGTCTGAACTCTTGGCCTCCAGCTGTTTGTGGTGCCTTGGGGATGGTGGTTGTTGTTGTTGTTGGAGGAAGAGGAGGAGGAGAAGCCTTGCTGAAGGAACTAGGGCACTGGAGGTGAGCCTAGAGCTTTCACAGACCAGATCTGTGCCCTACTCACCCCCTACTTCCTGAGTGCAGGTGCTGTGTGACCGGGCAGCTTCCTGATCCTGTCTCCATGCTTTCCCATCATGATGGAATGAATCCCTTTAGAATTTTAAACTAAGCCAAGCCCAAACAGAAACTCTTTCTCTTGTCATTTGCTCTTGTCAGGGTATTTTCTCACAGCCAGGGAAGAGAGTAAGAGATTCTCTTTCTACTCTCTTGTCTTCTTTGAACCCGGTCCAAGACCTGATAAAGGAACCATTGATGTTTTGTGAAAACCTTCTGGTCATATCTCACACCATGAGGCAAAAACCTCCTGAAAGTCTGCCTTCTGTCTCCCTCTCCTCAGGAGGAGGGCTCCCTCAGCTCTGCCTTCTGTCTCCCTCTCCTCAGGAGGAGGGCTCCCTCAGCTCTCTGCTTGGCTATTCTCAACCTGCTTCTGAAAGGCGGCCCTGCTCACTGCTGTGCCAACTAAGCTATCCCACCTGGTGCTTTCTGGGCTGAGTGTGTCATGGCCGTTCAGAAGTTTTGTGGGGCAGGAAGTGTCGATGAGGGGCTGTAAATCATAAATATTGTTCTCTCATCTCAGATTGAATAAATGGTTCATAGATGATGAATGAATGACAGCCAGCTTAGCTTGAACAACATTTTGGATGAAAGCAATTTAAAAAATGCTAGACAAAATGGAAAGAGAAAAAGAAAAAGAAGATTAAAGAGGAAAATTTAAGGGTGGTAAGTGGCCATTGACATTTCGGTAGAAGTTGTTTCGCCCTAACCAGCATGGCCACCAGAACCTCTAACCAGCATGTACGGTGCTTTCATCGGAGGACACTTGTCAGTCACTCTTGCATAGCACTGTGACGCTGAGTGTCACCTGGACTGTTGGACCCTGCCGTCCTCTGACCCCTATGTGAAGTCAGCCATACAAAGGTCACATGTGGTAGGAATCTGCCCGTAGAAACTCTCCTGTATACAGGATGTACACATCAGTCTTTCTTTAAGTTAACGCCCTGATGACAGAATTTAGGTAGTGATGTCGAGGGAATTTTCTCAATCATAGTTTCATGTTGGAATCACTGAGGGAAACTTACAAAAAAAAAATGCTGAAATGCTGTGAAGATGCAACTTCCCTACCCACGACAGAACCTGTTAGAGCTGGCTTGGATGTCATCTGGACACTACTGGTTTAAAAATCACTCCAGGGGGCTGGAGAGACGGCTCAGTGGTTAAGAGCACTGACTGCTCTTCCAGAGGTCCTGAGTTCAATTCCCAGCAACCACATGGTGGCTCACAACCATCTGTAATGGGATCTGATGCCCTCTTCTGGTGTGTCTGAAGACAGCTACAGTGTACTCACATATATAACATAAATAAATAATTCTTTGAAAAAAAATCACTCCAGGTAATACTTGTTTATTATATGTGTGTGTACATATGTATGCATGTGTACACTTATATATGTATATATATACACAAGCATGTATACATATATATGTATACACACATATACCGGTTGGAGACTATATATATACACACATATATATAGGTTGGAGTCTGTGTATGTATGTAAATATGTGTGTATGCACACATGTATTGGTTGGAATCTGTGTGTATATGTATATATTTATACACACATGTGTGTATATGTATGCATATACATATATATGTATATATACACATATATGTATATACACACATATATATGTTGGTGTCTGTGTATATATGTATGTATTCATATACACACATATTTGTCAGGGTCTTTCAACTCCGCTGTCTCAGCTTTCTGGGTAGCTGAGATTACCAGCATGTCTTCCAGGTGATTCTGTGGGTTGCTAGGGTGAGATCTGCTAACTGGTTGCCGCTGCAGCCGGCTCCTGTCACATGCCTCTCCCTGTCTGCTTTACCATCTTTATTGCCTGTGTGTGCCATGGACTGTCCTCGCAAGCCGAGTCTCCTGGGACCTTGGTTTGTGATAACTGACTGCTGAAGCCTGTAGGTTTTGTTTGCACAGAGTTTGCGACTGGGGATGTTCTAACTAATGAGGTTGGGAAAAGCAGCGGACACTGTAGTCCCTGTTTCTACATCTCCCCAATGCAGCTGATAGATTCCTGTTTTGTAGCCACACCATAGAGCAAACCCTCATCCCTACTGCTGTGCTTGGTGCTATGGTTCCTCTCTCTGTTTTGCCTGTGTGAGCATCTCAGAAAGGACTGGTCTGCGGACCGTCCTCTCCCAGCTGAGAGAAAGACGTCATGGAAGAGAAGTGCCTTTACTCAGAAGTCAGACTCTTCTGTGTACCCGCAGTGTGTCGAACTATGGGCTGCAGCTGGCGGTATAGAACAGAGACACTGATTCGGGATAAAATGAGTTAGCGCAGGCACACGCTATGAAGACCAAATGGCATGGCATGTGGTTGGCTGGACAAAGCAGGGGAAGGCAGCACTGAAGATGGCTATTGAATATGAAGCAGAGCTTTGGTTGGAGGAGATATGGGGGGGGGGGGATGGGCTAGAAGATGTGGTAAAGACGGGGAGAGAGATCCATACGGGAACCAGCAAGGTTCCCTCTGTCCCTCTCACTACCACCAGACAGGAGACTGGACTGTGCAGTAGAAGATTCTCCACTCAATGTTGGAGTGTGGGGATGGCTAGGACGGCTAGGCTGCGCTGAGGAAGGCATTGAGTGCCAGCCTGGGGAAGGGGAGCCGCCCTGAGCTAGCCTTCAGCACCCTGTGTCTCCCGAGGCCGCTGCCCACTTACGTCAGCAAGGTGTCCCTGCACTGGATGTCTGAGAACTTCTTAGCCGGCTGGAACTTGTTCAATTCTTCCTCCTGCAGCTTCTGGAGTTGCTGCTGCTTCTTTTTCATGGCATTTTCCTCTCGCAGTATGGTGAAGTAGCCGCGGCCTATCTTCACACACTGGATCAGGAAGCTGAAGGGGAAAGAACAGGATGGGGAGGGAACAGAAGAAGGGAGGGAGAGGGGCAAGGGGGGAGGGCAATAGCAAAGATAAATTCTTAAATATATCAGGACAATAAGCTTCTGTCTTTGGATCAATCAGAGGGCGCCACAATCAAGCCCACAGGATAGGACCCTTATATAATGAGACTGAGTATGACATGTCCCCCACTGGCTACGCCTCTGTGTGCTTGGCTCCAGCTGCTGGTGTGACTCTGGGAGGCTGTGGGGATTCTGAGATGAGGGAGTAGCTGGAAGAGGTGGGTCATGACAGAGGACCTTTGAAAGTTCTCTCCAGCTTCTGGTTCTACTTTCCACCATTGTTTCCTGGTCAGCTGAGATGTGAGCGGCCTCTGCCATCTGCTCACAGGACCAGCGACTGAGCTGAACTCTGTCTAGCCATCCTTGCCATGATGGAATGAATCTGTGAGCCAAAATAGAGCTCTCTTTCCTCAGACTGTCTCTGAAGTAATGAATACTCTCTCCGGTCTCACATTTCCAGACAGACAGACCCCAGCGTGAGTTCTGTATCTGTCTTTGACTGAAGACTCGAGATACATCATTTAATCCCTGGGAAGCTATATTATGCCTCCGACTTGATTTATGGACTGTGCTTTCTACCATGGGCCTGCTAAGGATGCTATGAGGCGACAAAGATTCAGAGCCCAGGCCAGGGAGGCAAGTCAGTGGGTAAAGTGCCTGCTACTCAAGTGTGCAGTTCTGAGTTTAGGACTCCATGTAAAAAGACCAGAGGTGGTGCCTGTTCTGGGGGGGGGGGGGGGGGGGGGGGGGGG
>JANHMN010000023.1:35749448-35762457 GCA_030674055.1 Rhabdomys pumilio | reverse complement strand
GGGGGGGGGGGGGGGGGGGGGGGGGGGGGGGGGGGGGGGGCGTGGCGAGACAGGCAGATCTCTGAAGCTCATTGGCCAGCCAGTCATGCTGGATTGGTACACCCCAGCTGCAGGGAGAGACCCTGCCTCCAAAAATAATGAAGAAGGATGACCAAGGAAGACCTCAGGCCTCCACGTGAATGGAACTCACAGGCATACACACTAGTATGGAAGCGTGCACAGACACACACAGTACCAACCACCCAACAGAACTAACCACCCAACAGTACCAACCACACACACATACAGACACACATACAGTACCAACTGCCCCAACCACACACACACACACACACAGTACCAACTGCCCCATAGTACCAACCACACACACATACACACACACACACAGAGTACCAATCACACACAAAGTACCAACCACACACACACACACACATGCACACACACAGAGAGTACCAATCACACACACACACGTGCACACACAGTACCAACTACATACACATACACACTCACAGTACCAATCATACACACAGTACCAACCACATGCACACATGTACACACATGGTACCAATCACACAGAGTTCCAACCATACACATACACGTGCACACACAGTACCAAGATGCACACACACAGCACCAACCATACACATATGCAATACCAATCACACACACACACTACCAATTATTACACACACACAGAGTGCCAACCACACACATGCACACACACAGAGTACCACACACACATACACACACAGAGTACCAACCATACAGACTTGCACAGAGAGTACCAATCACACACACACACACACACACACACACACACACACACACACACGTGCATGCCACACAATTCACAGTCCACAGGATTAGAGGATTTTAATGCACAGGAGGGGAGGAGCTGGACAGTGCCAGGCCTTCAGAAGGACTCGTTCACGATCATCGACGGCACAGCAGGTGGCACACAGGGGCTGGGAGCTGGCCAAGGCTTCCCTCTCTTCAATTTGCACACGTACATTTATGAGCTTGGCTTAGGCATCTACGTTGTCAGGTGTAGATGCCTGCAGTACCGAGTGACCTGTGTTGGGACTTGACTAACTCTGCCAACCCAACTGCAGCTTCTTGATCAGCCCTGATGCTGGCTTGCTGGGAAGAGAGATGGGCCTCACAGCCACACCTCCTTCCCTTTCCTCATCTTTACCCAAAGGCAGGATCTGATAGCAGTGAGCTGCAGAAGAAGGAATGCATGAGTGTGTGCATCTGTCTGTCCCTCTGTCCGTTTGTCCACCCCTCTGCTTGAGGTATTGTCAGGCAACACAGTAAACTACCACCTTTTGGGTTGGGGCCTGAAATTAATTTGTTCTTTGAATTTTTGATAAGCAACCTATGTATGGCATCTACTGGGGATACGGCTGTGGACGGACCCTGGGGGCTTTGATGCTCATGGCCTTTTAGGGGAGAGAAAAGCACAAAAGGCCGGCAGTTACATAGAGTGCGGGGAGGGGAGATTCCAGGCTTTCGGGGAGGGGGTACCTAATTCAGACTAGAGGGTGTTTGGAAGCCTCTCTTGGGAGATAGTGGTGTTTGATTCCCCTCTTTTGAAGTAACCCTTTTCTCTTCTCAGGGTTCTTGCTGTGTAGGCCCAACTGGCCCTGGATTCAGAATTCTCTTGCCTCGGCCTCTGAGTTCTGAGATTACAAGCCTGCACCATCGTACCCTGGTATTGTTTAATTTTGGATGCAAATCTCAGACATTGTGTTACTTTTTGCGGTGACAAAGTACTGAGCAGAAGCAATTGAAGGAAGAAAGGAAGAAAGGAAGGAAGGAAGGAAGGAAGGAAGGAAGGAAGGAAGGAAGGAAGGAAGGAAGGAAGGGTTTATTTTAGTTTCCAGTTCCAGGGCTTCCGGGCAGGGAAAAGTGTAATGGCAGGAGCAGGAAGTGGGCTGGTCACATGGCATCTGTGGTCAGGAAGCAGCGCGAGCGGGAAGGATGGGCTATTAATATTAAACCTCAAGGCCCGCCCCTATGACTCACTTCCTCTAGCGAGGCTCCTAAATGTTCTACAGCCACTGGGGAGCAAGTGGTCAAACCCTAGAACCTGCGTTTCCCACAGTAACCACTAGAGGACGCTACTGTGACCAGACGCCAGCATGGCTAAGCTGATCCCTATTGATTTTCTGAGGAGGGTTAAGGTGTTACTAGGGGCATTTTCAGTTTACAGGAGTAACTGTAACTGTCCACCTGGGAAACGCTAGGAGGTTGGGGTGGGGCCAGATTTTAAAGCATAGATGCTGAGCAGGGTGTGCTGGTGACCTGCTATGGGGGGGAGGTGGGGGGGGTGCTGAAGCACAGAGTAAGGCAGAGGCCTGAAGCCTTGCATCCTAAGTGAGTCTGGGTTTAGCGGGCTGCTGGGGCTGTGCCTCCTAAAGGTGCTTAGAGTGTTTCTGGGGGCTTTCTAAGCTAGAGAGCTCCAGGGACAGACTGAGAGGCGGAGGCTGGTAAACTTGAGGAAAACGACTGAGTTTTTAGCCTCATCTCCAGGCAAGGCAGCTGGAATCCCAGCTGCTGCACCTTCTGGAAGGACCCAAGTGACAGGTGAACGGGAACGGGCGAGGGGAGAGTCTAGCCTTGATGCCAGACATACCAGCCTGTTCCTGGAACTTCAGACGGTGGGGACCACTGAACGAGCTCCGAGGCGTTCCCCAGATACTGCAGAGGCCCATTTAAAAGATGTTTGATTTTATTCTGCACAGTCCCTGCATGCCTCCCACACCTTCCTTCTCCTCGTTACTGCTGAGTACTGATTACTAGGCTATCTGTAGCACGGGGGCTGTTTGCCGGGAAAGAGCAGTTTTTGGTTTTAATCACTTATGGGGGTTCTCTTGCTCATGATTCACGGGGTGTAAAGCTCCCCTAGCTGATATAAGAGGGGACTGGTGTGGAGGGAGATGACCTCCAGTGCCAGGGGGCAGAGGGAGCAGAGGCAGAGAGGCGTGTTGTATGATGCAGGTTCTTCTGCCAGACATAACTTCTTCACTGTCGCGTGGGGTGGGTGCTTGCATTTTCAAGGGGCATAGGTTCTCTGTATGGGAGTCTGAGAGTCCATTGTAAGCCTGTGAGAGGACTGCTTGTTGTGCAAGAGGGAGGACTGTGCGTGGCTCAGCGGGGATAGGGCAGAGGAATGGGGGAGGGGTGTGTGCCTCTAAGGCAGAAGAGGCTTCATGTAGGATATTTGCTTTGTTACTTTTTGGGGGGTGTTATTCATGTGTGTATATGTGTGTATGTGTGCATTGTGTGTGCACGTGTGTTTACAGTGTATGCATGTGCATATGTGCATTGTGTACATGTATGTGCACATGCATGCAAGTATGTATGCAGTGTGCACATTGTGTATATGCATGTCTTCGTGTATGTGTGCATGTGTGTACACGTTTTTGCAGTGTATGCATGTGTATGTGTGTACATGTGTGCATTGTACACATGCATGCATGAATGTCTGTAGCCTGTGCACATATATACATGTATGTGTACACATGTTTACAGTGCATGTACATGTGTGTACATGTGTGTGCATGTGTGTTCACATGTGTACATGTGTGTATTTGTGGTATATGCACATGTATCTGTGTTGAACCTGTGTGCAGAGGCCAGCGGAGGATGTCAGGTGACCTGCTCTACCATGTCCCATCTTCTTTTCTTGACATGAATTCTCTCACTGATCCTAGAGCTAGGCTGGTAATCAGGAAGCCCCAGCAATCTGCCTGTCTCTGCCCACCCACTGCAGGGCTGCCATCACAGACAGGAGATTACCCTGACTTCTGATGTGGGTTCCGGGATTTTGACTCAGGCCCACATGCTTGTACAACAAGCGGTCTGACCTGCTGAGCTATCTCCCCAACACCTGGATGGGCTTCAAAGTACCATTTATTTTTATTTTTAGTTGAAATAAATGATTGCGTGTGTTTGGAGGATTCAGTGTGTTATCTCCCGTGCAAGTATGAATGGGTAATGGCCATTTAGGGTAAGTGGCATGACCATCACTCCGATGCTGGTTAGAGTTTGTGTTGGGAACATTCCAGCCCCCCTTTATTAACTGTTTCTTGGTACTCAGTTAAAGGTTGCCAGTCAGCTACAGCCATCAGTGCTATAGACCACGTGAGGCCCCACTGCACACTTGTGCCTATGAGCCAGCCTTTCTCCATCTTCCCTTTCTCCTTCCCAGCCTGTGGTAACCAGTATTCTGCCTCCTAGTCTATGACATCGGCACTTTGCTCTTGCATATTTTAGGACATACTGTGTTTGGCTGCTCTGTGCCCGATCCACTTTACCCAGCACACTCCCCCCACCCCTGGCTTCCCCAAATACCTATAAATAATAAGTGTGGTACTTAGTTTTAGTTGTCAGTTTGACATTGGAGAAACAAATGGGAGATGGCCCTTGGGCATGCTTGCGGGGCATATCTTGATTATGTTTTAACTTCTGTGAGCAGAAGACCCATGTTGATGGTGGGTGAGGTCATTTCATGGGCTGCGTCCTACACAGTATAAAGTGGAGAAAGCTAGCCCAGGACCAGCGTGTGTGATTTCTGGAGTCAAACCGTCTTCTTCCTGAGGGTGTAAAGTGACCAGCTGAGCTCCTGTCCTGGTAACATCCCAGCTACTATGGACTATGACTGAAGCAGCCCTCTCTCCCTTAAGTGGTTTTGGTCAGAGGGCAAGACAGTAAGAGACACACTTATGCATATTAATTTGAAGGTGTGACCCAGGCTGGCCCCTCCATTTTGGGATTTTACTGTGTCCTCCTCCCAGGATTACAGGCTGGCTACTGAAGCAGGAGAATTTCCTCTTCAAATGTGACAGGCATCACTTAGCTTGTGCCTCAGAGGTCTGCTGGGAGGATTCAGCGAGCCCCTGGGCCCAGTCATGGGGAGCGACGCTCACTACGGTCAACCTACTTAATAGTCCAGAGCGGCCTGTGTGATTTGTCGATGAGAGAATGGGGAGAAGGTTACGTGTATGAGGGATGTCATGGAGGGTGGACAAGGGTTCAGAAGTGTCAGAGAATCTGGGCCTTTAAAGCCACCAGACCCCCAGTAGACAGGGCTGTGAGCAGGGCTGGGGTGACACCCACCCCAACCACCAACTCACTATCAAGATAACTTGGCTTTGGACACACAGCATCCAAGCCACTCATCCCTGTGACCCCTGTGACCCCCAAGTAATGCTCCTGTAGCTCTTGTCACATCATAGGTCATACACACATGAACCAAGCCTGCTTCCTCAGGGTACAGGGTCTCTCCTTCCTCTGGGAGCCTTGAAAAACAGATACCCAACGTTGTCTCTTGAGTCTGAAATTCTCTGCTTTGGACTTTTTCTGTGGCCAGTGCTCTTAAACACCCTTTGTCTAAAGGATGACTTGTCTGTCTGTCTGTCTGTCTGTCTGTCTGTCTGTCTGATGCTAAAATCTATGGAGAAAACAGGGATGCAGTAGGGTGACTTCCTAGACTCCTTTATCTCTACCTCCAGGCTCCAAGCTCAGAATTCAGCAGGAAGCATTGCGTTTCTGTACCACCCACTGCTTGGTATGCCCTGGTTATCCCTAGTAACCTAGTAGTAAGCAGTGGCTCGCCCTTTGCCTTTGGGGGTCATGTTCTGCCAATCTAAGACACCGTCTACTGCTGACTAAGCCATCACTCAGTGGGTCTCTCTCCCTTGCCCATCCTGTGTGCTCAGGGTAGGGATGTCTGTCCCACTGGGACTTGCTCAGTTGACTGGACGTTAACACCCTGTTGTGCAGGTGTGTGGAATGAATTTTCTCATCTGGGCCCAGGAGAAGCTGGCATCTGTCATATTTCACTAGACCAAGAAGAGAGAGAAAGGTAGAGAACGTTTGTGTATAGGAGCCCAGAAGCTTCAGCCCAGATCCTGTGACCCCAGAGCCCCACACCTTACAAAAAAATGTCTATTAAAGTTACTGAATTTTGGGGAGGCTGCTTGTTACACAGCCTCAGCATGGAAAGAGCTGATTAATTAATTAACAAATCAATTAATTTCATCTACTGTAAAAACGAAATATTGTTTTATTGAGGAAAACCAGGGAAACATGTCTGTTAAATGAAGGTATGATTATATGTTGTTTTCAAGTTTGGGTATGTTAAAACGTGAGGAAGTGCGCGTTTTAGGTGTGGTAAGACATGCCATTAAGACAGCCGTTTCCCCAGACTGTAGAAAAGGGGGCCTGTAGACAAAACACGGAACACAAAAGAATGAATGGTTTCTTTTTTCTGAGAAAGGTGGGGCTATTAGATAAAATATGTTCTCTTCTGTAACGTTTACACTAACAAACATTAACATTAGTATGTAAGATTCCTCCACGCCCGGGATGTTAGGTTTATCAAATAGTTGGTTGTTTTGTTTTTTAAGACAGAATCTCAGGTATCCCAGGCTGGCCTTGAACTCGTGATGTAGCTGAGGATGGCCTGACCCTCCTTCCTCCACCTCCTGAATGCTGGGTTGTAGCATACACCGCCACGCCCTGCTTTATGCTGTGCCGGGGATGGAACCCAGGGTTTTACCAACTACCCTGCATCTCCAGCTTGGTGCTGCTAGGTCTTAATCAGCTCTGCCTGATGGAGATGCTGCAGTTTGGTCTCTTGATCCACAGACTGCGAGGTGAGCAGGGCTAGTTCTCGGTCACTAGAAATGGGTCTTGGAGGGTTAAACACAACCCTGCTTCCTGGTCGGCTGTGATGGGGACAGCCTCGACCACACACTTCCACAGCCGGGAACCAAGCTGATCCACCAAGCCCTCCTGGCCACTACAGACTAGAACATTCCGGGACAAGTAACCCATGGTAAACTGTTTTGCTGTTATCTGATCTTTGTCAGGCGTCTGGTCACAGCAACACGATGGCCATCTTGAATTCTGGATGCATCTCTGGGTGAACAATGAACCCACTGCAGCCCTGGCCTAGCTACTTTCTTTTGTTTCTTTTGTTTCTTATAACAGAACTCTCCAGAAAGCAATGGTCTGACTGACTCATTAGACACCCGTTCTCCTTGCTCGACTTCGGAAAGTAAGGTTTTGACACACGCTAGCCATTGGGTCATCGTCATCTCACAAGTTCTTTCTAGGTTTCTGGGTTGGACAGTCCTACCCCATTTGGGCACTCTGTGTGTAATAAAAGCCTGAATCAGCTCCAGCTCCTAGGAACACTGAATTTTGTTGGTTCCTGTTGTACAACGTGTTAGTATTCTGTCTAAACTCCATCTCCACAGTTACCTGGCAACAGCCAGGTAGGCCTGGTCCACTATAAAAGGGGCTGCTTGCCCCCTCCTCTCTCTTACTCTTAATCTCTTACCCTCTTACCCTCTTGCTTCTAGCTTCTCTGTCCCCAAGTTGGCTACAGTCCTCATCCTTCATGTTAAATCTCTAGATTCTCAGATATGTGTCTTTTTATACACCTCTATGCATTTCCCCTCTTTGCTCCTCATTACGCCCACCCCAGTCAACCCACATTTCCGTTTATATCCTGCGTAGAGATGTATGATGTGGCATTTTTTTCTTTGTGTGTGTGTGTGTGTGTGTGTGTGTGTGTGTGTGTGTGTGTGTCTGACTTAAGTCACGTCATGTAAATGCCTCCCGGGACTGAAAGGAAACTGGAACTGGGCAGCTCCCAACATGCACGTGGTTCTTGAAAGAAGTTGCAGACTGGAGAGTTGAGAGAAGGCTTGAGATGAGAACACACTCGTGTGTGTGTGTGTGTGTGTGTGTGTGTGTGTGTGTGTTTTCAACCTCCATTAAGGAGAGAGGAGGATTAACTGCTGTCACGAACAGATAGCCCAGCCATACCTCAAAAGAAAAGAACCCAACTTTTAATGGTGTTACAGCTCCTTGTCCTGCTGGTTTTCACTCACATTTTTTGTCTCTGCCTACGAAAAATATGGGGCTATAGAGACAAGAGTGCTTTGGCGGAGAAGGCTGGATGACATTCCGCTAGATGCCACTCCTGGCAACCGGACTTCAGGGGTGCCCTGCTCCTGGAGGGGGTTATCGCCTACACGGGAAAATTTCACTCAACCAATTTTACCCTTTTCAAAGAGTACCAGATAAATCAGTGTGCTCCCCATGTGTGGAGACTGGAGGTTTAGAGAGCCCACTTCATCTGGCTGGCTCACCCATGCCTTGCTTTGTCGGCCCTCTCGGTACTGATTTCTCAGGAGGGCAGGGCGAGCGTGAGGGAGAGTGGACAGGATGGAAAACACCATCCTCCGTCTCTCGCCCATTCAGACGAGCTGGATGGGGCAAGTTAATAATGCCGCCCTGGTTCCGGCACATCAGAGCATTTAGTTTGCATTGAGATTCCCTGCGTTTAGAATGCCCTGTTTATACAATAACTTAATAAATCTAGTCTGGCTGCCAAATTGACAAGAAGGTGAGACTCATTCATTAAAATGCAAATGCGGCTGAGAGGAAATTTGGGATCTATTTATTACAATAATTGAATCTCACTCAACGGGTAATCACAACAGAGTTTGAACTGCCTTTTCAGACAAAAGGAGGGTGTGTACTAAGCCCCTCCCAAGTTAACATCTTTGTCAGCGAGCAGGTTGAGGCTCTCTTCTGGGTGCTAATGAAGGAGGATTTTCCTCTCTTGCTAGGACAAGATTGCTTAGACAGAGGTCGACTACATACACAGAGGGTGACTCTGGTAGCATATTGTATGAAACGCCGGAATTGACTAAAAACAGATCTGAGTACGCATCGCAACCCACTTATTAGAGGAGAGCGGAAGTGGCCCTGGGTCATTTGCTGATTGTCATACCCGTCCGTGGGGTGAGGGCTGGGAATCCCCAGCCTCAGGACTTCCCCTCTCAGACCCCACATTCAAGATGGCCCTGCCTACTGAGCGACTCTGAGTGAGGGGCAGCAGAAAGGCTAGTCCTGGTGGGGGGACAGGTCACGTGACTTCGTGGGTGTTCTCTTCAGCTCCTCTGTTCAGTACAGGCTGTGATTCTTAGGGATGAGCAAGGCACTCCTTGCCTCACAGACTCTGCTCAGTTGGTGCTGTCAGTGGCAGGGACCTTTGGGGTGGGAGACATGGTAGCTTCCGTGCTGCTGCTGCTGCTGCCGCCGCCGCCTGAGGTCTCCACTCAGGTGATGCTGGGTGTCTCTCCACTTTGCCGTAGGAAAGAGTTTCAGAAGAATTTCAGAAAAGGAGTTCAGAAGAAAAGCTGAATTTATTTATAAAAAGGTTTTGATATAGAGTTAACAGTGGTAGAGAGAGGTAGAGGGAGGGAGAGAAGGAAGGAGGGAGGAAGAAAGGGAGGGAGGGAGAGAGAAAGACAGAGAGGGAGGGAGGTACAGAGACACAGACAGAAAGAGAGAGTGAGATGGAGAGACTTCATTTGAGGTCTCACTTGCTCATTGGAGTGCTCCTTCTCTTCCCAGCTGTCCATGGGGCTGTAGAGCTCTTTTTTGTTTGTTGTTTTTTGTTATTGTTGTTTTTGTTTGTTTTTGCCTTTTCCCTTTTGAGACAGGGTCACTAGGTACCTCAGGTTGACCTCAAACCTCACAGTGTATCTTCCTAGCCACCCAAGTGCGGATTCTGCGTGTGTGCCACATGCCTGGCACAGGCTCATTCTAAAGCTCAGGTCCAGTCACTGTGACCAACAAGCTCCAGTTTGCCCAGTGGCTGCCCGCTGTCCTCAGGACAACATCATAGCATTCCTCTTCTGGGCAGTCCTCCGGGGCTTAGCCTCTAACCACACCCCTGAGCTCTCCGGGGCATCATCCCCTCCCTGGGAACTAGATGTGCTCCTCTCTGTCTCTGTCTCTGTCTCTGTCTCTCTCTCTCTCTGTATCTCTCTGTATCTGTCTCTACCTCTGTCTCTCCCTCTGTTTGTCTGTCTGTTTGTCTCTGTCTTTGCCTGTCTCTGTCTTTTTTTATGTGTCTGTCTTTTTTGTCTTCTCTTTGTCTCTATCTCTCTTTTTCTGTCTTCTCTTTGTCTCTGTCTATCTCTCTGTCTCTGTCTCTCTTTGTCTCTCTGTCTCTGTTCTCTCTCTCCCTCTGTCTCTTTGTCTCTGTCTGTCTCTCCTGGTCTGTTTCTTTGTCTGTGTCTGTCTGTCTGACTGACACACACACACACACACACACATACACACACACACACACCTTGGTCTTCACTTGGCTGGTCCTGGCTTAGCATCCTCTCCAGCCCTGCGCTCATCACACTGAATGATGGTGGTCCATTTACCAGTTGGCCCTTCTTTCCAGACTGTGGGGTTATTTAATTTTATTTTTAATTAAAAAGTTTAAAGCTTGTGTGTGTGGTTTTATTGCCTGCAGGTACGTGTGTCTGCGTACCTCACAAGTGCTTGCTTGGTGTTTGGGAAAACAAGAGGGCATCAGATCCCCTCTTGGAATTTGAGTTACAGACGACTGTGAGCCACCATTTGGGCTAGAAGTTGAACCCAGGGCCCTTTGAAGAGTAGCCAGTGCACGTCTGAGCCAGCTCTCCAGCCCAAGCTGTGGGCTTCATAAAGGACAGAGTCTGTCCTTTCTCCCTGGTTTCCAAATGCCCATTTCCCAGCTTCCTTAGTGGCAGACACCATGATCTTGGGCTTAAGTGTGCCCAGACAGACAGGAAGGAAGGAAGGAAGGAAGAATGGATGGAAGGAAGAAAAGGAGAAAAGGAGCTGCACAATCCTCTGTTTTCTGGCTGCCTTTTAGACTGAGCAGGCTAGTGAGACACAAGGGAGGGTCCTGGGGAAATTCTTTGATGGATTTTGGTGTACCTTTTGGGGCATGAATTCTAGTCTCTTTGCTTTTTATTGCTTGAGGGTTGGCTGTAACAATGTAGCCTCCCACACCTCCCAACCATGTTACTACTAGGGGAATCCTTGCAGCTCAAATGCATTTGGGTAGCATGACAGCAACAGAGCGGGGAAACTGGATACTGGTGACCGTGGGACCACCCTGTTGGTACTGTATTGTCTTCTTCCAGAAGGAAAACTTTTATGTGAAGGATGACAATGCTGTTGTTACTGTTATTGTTGTTGTTACTATTATTGCTGTTGTTGTTGTTTGAGACAGAGGCTTGTCTTGTAGCCTACCCTGAACCCAAACTGGTAATCTTTCAATTTCAGAGCATTCCAAAAGCTTAAATTACAGGCATGGGCCACAAACCCAGGAAGGGGTGTGACTGATTTTTTATTGTCTGTTGGCTTTTGCTTATTTGTTTGACATGGTCTTACTGTGTAGCCCAGGCTGGCTTCCTCAAGTGCTGGAATTACAGGTATGAGCTGTATCCCTGGCTCGAGGGTTGTGATGTTTTATTTGCTGCAGCCAGGCGACTTTGGGGCTCTGCTGCCTACAGAACACAGTTTCAAGCAACTTCTCTCTTAGCCAAACGGCCACAACACTAACACTGAGTTCCAGTATCTTTGGCTAAGGAATGAGGCACAGAGTCTCAGAATAGGACCTTTGCAGTGAGAGTTAAGTCTGGGAGAGGTTTTAACACGCAGTTGGTGGGTGAGACCTGGAGGAGCCGAGCCTTTAAGGACCGAGGTCTCACAGCGAGGGGGCAGGAAGGTGCCCTACCGTTGGATATAAACAGGCATTTTCTGCAGCAGTGGTAGGGGTGCCTCGTGGAGGCACAGTGAGAACCTGAGCTTGGTGCTGTGGTTACCTCAGTGGACTCCCCCAGTGCCTGTCATGCGTCTGTTATCCGTGTTCTGCTCATAAGGAAACAGAAGCTCAGAGAGATTGGGTAGACGAAGGGTCAAGTCAACACCTAGTGGAGTTTGAGTTGAGATCCCAGCAGCCTGACTCGGCAGACAGGCACAAGGAGGTGGTGGTGGTGGCTTTGCACACGGTCATTTCCTTGTCACCCAGTGTCTGTGACCATGGGGTGACTCGTGTCACTCTTTTGAGGTGCGTCTTCCTCAGTTAAAGCAGCGGCTCTCAACCTTCCTGACGCGGTGACCCTTTAACACAGTTCGTACCTTGTGGTGAACCCCCAACCATAAAGTCATGTCCCTTGCTACTTCATAACTGTAACTTGGCTGCTGTTATGAATCATAATGTAAATATCTGATGTGTGCCCTCTGTGAAAAGGTCACTCAATCCCAAAGGGGTCGCGACCCACAGGTTGAGAACCACTGGGCTAATGGCTACCAATCTGTTATAGTTTGAATGTGAATTGCGTCCACCAACCCCCCAGCCCCTGCCTCAGGCTCATGAGTGCTATTTTGGGAGGTGGGAACTAGCTGGTGGAAGTACGTCACCAGGGAGCGTCTTTCAAGGTTATACCAGAGCCCCCATCTCTCTGCTTCACGTTAGCCAAGTAGTGAGGGGCAGGCTCTGGCACTCCCAACCCCCACCCCTGACGTCTGTGGTGTTCTGCCTTGAGAACAGGAGGCCAAGAACCATGTATATCACCCTCTGAGGACAGGAGGCCAAGTGTATTTCCCTAGCTGGGGCCATGACTCAACCAGCCAAGTGTTCGCCACCCAAGCAGGAGGACCCGAGTTCAGATCCTTGGCTGTCATGTAAAAAGGCAGGTGAAGCACCGTTCACCTTTAACCCCAGCAGAGACAGGTGGGATCCCTGTGGGGCTCTCTGCTCAGCTGTTCTATCTAAATCGGTGTGAGCCCCAGGTTCACTGAGACACCCTGTATCAAAAAATAAGGCTGAGACCAAGGAAGACATCCGAGGCTGACCTCTGCCTCATAATGCATGGGATACCCCACAAGTGCGCGTGTGTGTGCACAGACACACACACACACACAGACACACACAAACTGCACACATATACACAAAAATGCTCACACGCACTCACATGCATGCACACATGAGCACAGACACACACACACTGCACACATATACACAAAAATGCTCACACGCACCCACATGCATGCACACATGAGCACAAACATACACACACTGTGCCCGCGCACACACACACACACACACACACACACACAGACACACACACACTGCACACATATACAC
>JANHMN010000023.1:35702545-35734595 GCA_030674055.1 Rhabdomys pumilio | reverse complement strand
TTCTTCTTCTTCTTCTTCTTCTTCTTCTTCTTCTTCTTCCTCTCTGTCTCTCCCTCTCCACGTGCTCTTCAGCTCAAGGACAAGATGGTGGGCTCCCTAGCCTCCACTTTGGCCATCTCCCAGCTCTACAGAGAGGGCTCCTTCATAGCTAACAGCTGTCTTTCAAGCCACAGCAGCCTGCTGTGACCCTTGTTCTAAGACTCTTTCCCTTGGCCCCTTTTGTTTTGAGCTCTCAAGAGCACTGACTTCAGTCTTTACACACTGCCTGCTAACATAGGTTTTTTCTCTCTTTCTCTCTCCCCACAAGTTCTCCAACTCAACAAGATGGCTGTCACTCCCTAATCTCCACTCTCTGCCCCTCCCTGAGGGGTCAGTGTTTCCTCCAAGCCGCCTGCTAACTTCTCAAGAACACTGACTCTAGTTCCCAGTGTTTCTCCCCCAGGGGGTCAGTCTTTAACACACAGCCTGCTAACATTCCTCTCTACATTTAAGATTTCCAAGAAAAACAAAGGAGGATACAGGACCTCTCTGCCAGAGCACTCAGACACCACATGGCAGAGCAAGGCCCTCCTCCCACTGCTTCTAAACCCACCATTACTGCTTCTTCTCCCCAACAGGAAGACCTGCAACAACGTTCCTGTTTTTCTTTCTTTTTTTTTTTTCCAGACAGGGTTTCTCTGTGTAGCCCTGGCTGTCCTGGAACTCACTCTGTAGACCAGGCTGGCCTCGAACTCAGAAATCCGCCTGCCTCTGCCTCCCAAGTGCTGGGATTAAAGGCATGCACCACCACCGCCCGGCAACGTTCCTGTTTTTCAAGCAAAAATTTTAAATGTTTCCTTTTCTCCCTAACAGGAACACCTAAAGCAACAATGTTCGTGCTTTTCAACTGAAAAATTTGTTTTTTGTTTAAATGTTTCCTTTTCTCTCTAACACTCCTGATATTTGTCCAAATTTTTTCAACTTTTAAGATTTCTTTAAGGTTCAAAAGTCATCCAATCTACTTCCACAGGTTAAATCAACATGCTGATTAACATTTTTCAGTTCTTAATTAACAACTAGTTCCCTTTTACAGACAAACTGTTGCTGCCTACCCCAGATACATAATTAACATGATGTTTTCTTCCTCAGCCATCCAAAGCAGACTTAAAGGTGCCTTCCAAGACTAAATTTCCTCAAACACCTTTGCTTTTCTAGGATCTCAATGACAGACCATGACGTGCTTGCTCCCAAATAGCCTAATGCTTGCTACACACCCTTTGCAGACATCTCCCTGCCGGGTGCTGCTTTCCTGTTGTGATTATCCTATAGGTGCTCCCACAAGTCCAGCAGAGACAATGCCATCTCCTGGAACCTGCCTGGGACGCCAAGCTTCCTTCTTCCAGCCACCTCTTCTGACTAAAGACCCCAGAGATGAACGCTGAGACCCAGACACGCACACTGAGATCCAAAGACACACACTGAAGACTCCAGAGACACATGCCAGACCCAGAGACTCTCACTACAGAGGACAGATCCAGACCTTCCAGCTATAGATAAACTCTTTTGCCAAAGTCACATAGCTAAAGTTACATGTTAGTAAGGAAAACATAATGTCTATTTAGATTAATCAGATGTCATTATCCTCAAACTGTACCACCTGTGTTTAATTGTTTCAATGATCCCTTGCCTTCTTAACCCCCACCCCAACCCCCCCTACCCTATGGCTTAATTGTGCCACATCCTATGGCCTTCATAGTGTTTTCTTTTGACTCCCTCATCCAAAATTTTCCCTAAAAGAGAGTGAGATGTTGGGTCATAAAAAGATGGTTTGGTCTCCCCGGTAGAGCACTGGGTTTGAGGTAGTCGGGGACCCAACAGGATATTGCCTGTCAGGGACGGCATATATCTCCCCGTGCTCCCGGATTCCAGACTACTCCATGCGGTCCACATCTCTCATTAGCACAGAGTTGCTCCTCCTTTTATGAAAGAAAAGAGAATGGGATGTCGGGCCATAGAAGGATATCCTGGTTCTTGGGTTATGGGTGTTCAGCCATGCCCCCAGAACCCAGGCTCCTGACACGAGGTCTAATCTCCATTCAACCTGCACCCTTCAGTCATGTAGGGCACAGGTGGAGGGTGTGATTAACAGGCTTCAGGCCCTAGAGAGATTTACATACTAATGAGGTACCTGAAGGCCAGAGGGTGGAGCCAATTAAGCATTCCTCCTCAGCCCCTTCCCCCTCTTTCCCTCCCTATTTAACTCAGGTCTGCCCTGGGTTTTGGGGGTATGTATCCAGATCCATCCACCACCCACCATGACATCGATATGAACAAAACTAGAAGTTTGAGAAGCAACCCAGATTTACTCTTTTAAAGGGAGTCTTCCCTTATGTCTCAGAGGTCTCTCAAGCTTGTCACTCTCTTGTATCTGTCTCCCAGGTCCAGCCACCACCCCTGGGCTCCAAAAATCACTTCTTTTAAAACTATTACAGAGTTCATGTAGCATATATGTGAAAAGCCTCAGAAGTGGCAGTCCCAGCCCACAGGGCAGCACAGACAATTCTGTCTCACGGAATAGCCATGGGGCTGGGTTGTAGCTCCGTGGTGGAGCACTTGCCTGGCAGCTGCAGAAGCAGCAGCCGCACCATGGAGAGCAACAAGTGAGATGCTGTTGAACTGCCTGGTGCTGTCACAGGGCAATGCAGTGTTTCTGAACAGTAATGCTGGAGTCAGCACACTTGGAGCCTGCCACTTATGTAAGAGTGCACCAGGGGCTGGCTCAGTGGTTCAAGGGCTTGCCATGCAAGCTTAGGACCCGAGTTCAGATCCCCAGAACCCATGTAATAGTCAGATAGGCATGGTGGCCCACCTATAACTCCAGTCTGGGAAGGTTGGAGATGGGGGGGGGCAGTCTCTAGAGCAAGCTGGCTGACTAGGTTAGCCATATTCAGTGAGCCTTTGGGTTTGACCAAGAGACCCTGCCTTATTGAATAAGGTGGCTCTGGGTTTGATTGAGAGGCCCTGCCTTATTGAATAAAGGGGAGGCACATGAAGGAAGATTCCTAGCATCAGCCCTGGGGCTGCCACATGAACACACACCCATGTGCATGTGCTCTCAATACACAGGTGAGCACACATGTGCAAACAGGTATACACACATGCACACCATGTGCTGTTTATCACACGTACACAAAAAGCAGAAATAAAATTAAAGACTACGGCAGATGTAGTTACATGGAGCATGGGGTGCTTGCTTGCTTGTGGTGCTGGTCTTCTGTGTTATTGGCTTAAGGGTTTGCTGTTCTTACTTTTTATGATTTTGGGAGTGCAATTCATTATGGATATATATATATATATATATATATATATATATATATATATATACACATATATATATATATATACACACACATACACATATGTATACATACACACATATATATACACACACATACATACACACACATATATACACACATATATATACACACACAAACACATACACACATATATATACACACACATACCAAATACACACACATACACACACACACATCCCTTCACTCTAAGCCAGGTAGCAGGTTGTTGCTGGGGCAGCAGCCCTGAGTGGTTTTGATTGTGTCACTTTCTTTCATGATGGATTTAATCACAGGTAGGCAGCAGGCTGGACCACCTAGGTTTGTATGGGTGCGTTCTATGATGTCTGTACAGTGGTGGTGTGGCCCTACACTGCATTCCTCTGGTGTCCCCACTGTAGGGCATAGCTGCCTGCTCCCCACCCCAGCAATCCCACTGCCATCCAATGAAGCCAGGTAGCTTCCCCTCACGGATGTCTGCCACAGCAGTGGGAATCATTCTGTCAAACCCCAGATTCCTCAGCAAACCAGCATGGTGGGGTTGAGCCACGGTTGGCACAGACGTTGAAGATGGTTCTGTTCTGTGGCTAACGTTTTGTGTTGCTGTAGACGTTTGTCCATTGGTGTGGAAGAGTGGCAGCGGAATATAATTTCATGTGGAAATGCAGCTTATGTGTAAAGAAATTAGATTGTACAGAGTGCCCATATTTCCACTGTGTAGAAATTTCTCACAATTTTCTATCATCTCGTCTAGACAACTTTTTTTTTTTTTTTTTTAAATTGATGGTGAAGAATTCATGTCATGATAGAATAATATGCAAGTAAGCACAATAAATCAACAATGGGGATGTCGTATCAGGGTGTCGGAATTGTAAGTTAATTAAACAATCATTCTGACTCGGGTTGTTCCTTTTCCTAATTTTCTGTCATTTACATATATTAATTCTAATTAAATAATGGTGTCTTTCATGTTTGTAGGGCAATTTTTGACTAATTCTCTCGATGCACGAAAATATAAATGTTTAACGCTGATTTGAATTGAGTTGTCTAAGGGCCTGGGATGATGTGAGCGAGCCGTTGTATGCAGTTTCCAGATGGAAAGCAAGCACGCAGTTCTGTAGAAAGAGTGGAGCACCCAGAGCAGCTACGGAACTGTTGGAAGACCCGGAGAGCCAAGCAGGGGCAGCAAAAAGAAACCCTGGATGTACCTTGGCCAGCCATCAGGCAGGATGAAGGGAAGGGGGCCTGAGAAGCCCTGGGGTTGGCCTGCCTGGCACGGAAGGGCAAGTTCAGTTCTTCTGAGACAAACAGGGAAACCCTTGGGCCCTCCCTTCTTCCCACTCTCTGATTTCCTGCTGGAACTTTCTATTGTTTGAACCTAGGGATTCTGGGAAATGTAGTTTTTAATGATGTGCTCCCCATACGGGATTTGAGAAATGATGGCTCAGAGGAGACGGTTTGGGGGGTTGTGGTGTGGGTTTAGTAACTGGGTCCTAGCTAAGTTTGGGTTGGCAAGGCGTAAGTGGCCTTTTGGACCGGAGGGCTGGTTCTTGCTTTGATTTAGGTGGGTCGCCTTAGACTGTAGATGGTCCTCATCCTTTGATCCTAAGCCAGTATTCCCAGGATTTCCCTGTCACTTCCTCTGAAAATCTTCACCAAAAGCCGTTGTGGTAGTTAGTTTTCTATCACTATGACAGTTGTCCTACATGGTCAAATGATAAAAAGAAAAGGTTTACTCTGTCTCACGTGATGAGGTTGTGACAGACCTGACCATGGCTTTGAGGCCATGGGGAGGCGGACGGTACATTATGGTGGCACCCATGATGGCTAAGTGAGGGAGATACCTGGGTCCCTCAGTCCTCTTAAGGGGCACTCCCCTAAAGACCTCAAGACCTCCTAGAGAGTCCTTGCCCCTTAAAGGCTGTCAGGCCTCCCAGTAGTGTCAAACTGTTGAAACACACGAACCTTTTTGGAAAGTTCCAGATCCATGGTTCTAGGTTATCTATCTATAACCCTCTTCTGTGTTCTGCCCTTTTCTAAAAACCACTGAAAGTTCTGGATCTTTATAGGGACCACCTCTTCTGTTAGATCTAATACGTTTGACCAGGGTCCTTCATACCTTGTGACTTTGTATCCCATATTAACATTGACACTGGGTCTTTTTACCCAGGGGACTCAACTTATACAAGACTTCACACTGAAGAATGTGTTTCCTCTACAAAGCCAGAAAGCATCAGAGACAGTCAGGGAACAATCCACAAAGGTTACATACTCAAGCACCGTGCAAAGCCCTCATGTGCCCGGCTACTCGCTGACTCAGCCTGGTTGCAGGAGACACCCCTCAGGGACAGTTCACTTTGGTGATCTGTTCCTGCACTATTTGGGTGTGTCACTGGCCTTTGGAGCCTCCAATGGCATCGTCTCTTCCCTGCGTATCTCTCCTTCAGCAGGTGTTGAAACCATCCCACCGGCAGTGTGAGGTGTGCAAACAAGGACTTTGAAAAGCTGCCTCTGTGACGTCTGTGATGGACCACGCTGGCAGCTGATGGGTGTGAGGAGGAGGGCAAGCATGCAGCCTCTAGGGATGGCTGCCTGTGGAGGTCACTCGGTTGGAGAGAAAAGGGCTTCTCTATCAGCAGGAGGCCCCAGATCTGTTATTTAGATCGGACTGATGCTTAGTGAGCCACATTCCCTTCCAGAGCCTCAGTTTCCCCATCTGTTCAGTGGAGCCCCTGCTAATCCTACCAGAACCATCACCTCTTTGCTAACCCAGTATCCCAAGGACATTCCTACTCAAACATGTGATGTCATCTGTCTGCGCCACATTATAATTCCATGTTGTTATAAGGGACTGGTGGGGACTTAGAAAAGGTAAAGAAGATGCATGCCACAGTGAAGAAGACGCTGTCGAGTGACAAAGCCTGGGCGTGGCATTGGACTCAAGTGACATCAGAGTATCTCTGTGTGGGAGGGTTGTCACTATGTAGCCCAGGCTTGACCTGAACTCATGATCCTCCTGCCTCCTCCCTTCCCCACCCAGTGCTGGGATTATAGGCATGTGCCACCATAGCCTGCAAAGCATGTGTTCTTAATGACAATAGCTGGCCTCCCCCTGACAGGGTCCTGTTTCCCATAGTAGGGACTACCTGTTGACCTAAAGACAGCTTATCCTCTGAGTTTTTGTGACATGTCACCATAAAGATTCTATAAGGCAGAAAATCGGCAGGATCCGTTGAAGGTCATGGCCAGAGGAGCAGTCTTCTAAATATCTGTTTTCTCTGTGTTTTATGAAAGGGTGTTCTAAACTCATCTTTGTTAGACCTGAAAATACAATCTTCCTGGAATCAGATTAAGATGGAAATGAATTCTGCTAAATGTGCTGGGGTTGATACAGATGTCAGGGAACAGCTGGGATGTTCCAAGGAGCTGTGAGGAAGAGGGGCTGCTTGAAAAGAGATGACTGGTGGGCAAGACAGAGATTTGGCAAACTCTGGACCCCTCCTGGGGATGGCTCAGTCAGCTGGGGATGGGCGCTTGATATTGGCTTGCAGCTGACAGGTAAGTTTAGTGGTGGCTTTGTAGTGGGGGCAGGCAGTTTCCTTCTGGGAGAATGGGTGTTTTAGTTTTTCCGATCATTGTCTTAGGGTTTCTGTTGCTATGATGAAACACCATGACCAAAAGCAACTTGGGGAGGAAAGGGCTTATTCAGCGTACACTTCCACGTCACTGTTCATCACTGAGGGAAGTCAGGGCAGGAACCTGGAGCAGGAGCTGATGCCTAGGCCATGGAGGGGTGCTGCTTACTGGTTTGTTTTTCATGGCTTGCTCAGCCTGCTTTCTTACAGAATCCAGGACCACTAGCCCAGGGAAGACTCCACCCACAGTGGGCTGGGACTTTGCAGATCAACCATTAATCAAAAAAATGTCCCCCTCCCCCCTCCCCCCAGGGGGCATGTCTACAGGCTAATCTTGTAGAGGCCTTTTCTTAATTAAGATCTACTCTTCCTAGGTAGGGTCTAGGTTTGTGTCAAGTTGACAAGAAACAAACAAACAAACAAACAAACAAACAAACAAATAAAAACTAACAGTCAGAGCCACATAAAGATATGAAACGGTACCCAGGATGCACAGCGAGGGGCCTTGGCCACAGCACACGCTTCAAAGTGAAATATGAAGTGTTGAGTTCATCACAAACCTCTTTGCCATGGCCGGTGGCCCTCCCCTTCCGACACCTTCTTATGAACCCAGGGGATGGACATTGAAGGAGAGAAGAGAAGTGACAGAAGAGGGGAGGTGACTCTCTGTCTTCTCTGTGTGTGGTGGTGGTGGGGAGCTATAAGGGAGTTTCTGTTAAGAATTCAGAGTTTTCAGGGTGGTAAAGGACCACAGCCCCCGGGAGGAAAGGAAAGCCCCTCCTGTCTTGGTTCAGACTGTGAGGAGAGACAGCTGCACCGTGTGGTACTTATGAAGGGGGACATGGACATGGTGCCTCTAATGTGGTAAGGGCTGCAGATGCTGTGGGGTCACTCTGGCCATGCTTGTGCTCCTGATGTGCTGACCTGCTGTGTGTCTGTAAAGCATCCTTCCTGTACTGTCCCAGCTTCCACAGCTTAGTGTCACCTCCCAAGAATCCTCACAGGCATCCTTAGTCCTATCTTGCCAAAAGGGAACCACAGGACCCATAGACAGGGTGACTTCTTCAAGGTCACAAAGACACTGGCGTGGAGTGCAGCCTCCTGCTCCTGTAACCCTTCTCTGATGTCTGGGGGCTGGGGGAGGTGGGGGTCAGCGAACTGCGATCCTCTGTACCGGGACGAGGCTAAACCCTTGTGGAAACTGTTGCCTGTGTGTGGTTTCCTGATCTGACAGCTGCCCCTTAGTGATTGTCTTTCTTCCCTAAAGATGTCGTCAAGCTGTCTTTCCTCCATGCCCGACATCAGTCTCCATCACTGCCAGCTGTAGACAAAACACACAGCCTTTCACCTCTCTGCTCCTGTTCCTTGTCTCTGCAAGCAATCAGGGGTCCAAAGCATCACCTGCCTGGTCTTCATCAGGAACCGTGAGAAATTAGACTTCATGCTTGGTACAGGGAGCTTAGTCGGGCTTACCGAGCAAAGATTCCTGCCACTATGTCACGAGCACTTGTGGCCTTTACCCACTGAATCACGCACCACGAGTTAAAAACAAAGAATGAGAGAAAGAGAGAAAGAGAGAAAGAGAGAGACAGACAGACAGACAGACAGACAGACAGACAGACAGACAGACAGACAGACAGACAGACAGACACGGCTAGCCAAGGGCCTCCAGGTCAGCAAGGGCAGTGATGCGGAGATGTGCCGGTAGGTGGCGCTAGAAGCCATAGCTTTCGATCAAACTCCAGTTTCTTTTGATCTGCCCGCGTCAGCCTCTCTCAGCTCTAGCCTGATTGAAATGGAAATTGGCTGCCAGCTCCCCTCAAGCTCCCACCAGCCAGGGTCTAAGCTGGAGTGCCAACAGAGGTGCCGGTTTAAAAAGATAACAAACCATGCTCCTCTGAAAGACCAGCTATGGGCTGGAGAGACGGCTCAGGGGTTAAGACTAGCTATGAGGGATCAATGGTACAGCTGTCAGATGCTGGTAACCAACCCAAGTCTCTGCGAGGGGCTCAGGGCTGTCCTTCATAATCCTGGATGAGCTTAAGGAAATAGGTTCTGGGATGGAGCTTAAATTCCATGTCAGGGAATGCACTAAGATTCTTAGGAAACAAGGGCTTCTGCTCCATTGCCAGCTTCCTGTCAGCCAAAGACTAGTTGGAGCACCCCGAGGTCCGCTCTCATCAGAGAGTTTTTCTGTAATTGATTAGTAAGGTCTGTCACTGCCCCTGGAGGAATCAGTACACTCAAGGATACATGGTAGCCAGCCTGATCAAGGAAGCAAGGACTTCCTTTCCACTGGCAGCTTCCTGCCAGCCAAAGACTGGTTGGAGCATGCTAAGGACCAGTCTCATGAGAGAGATTTCTATAATTGATTAGCAATGTCTGCCAGAGTCCTGGGCGGAATCAGCACCCTCAAGGATACATGGTAGCCAGCCTGATCACCCTCAAACTGTGAGTTCAAAGAAAGCCTTCCATCCCTGGGTTGCTTCAGCCAGGAGCTAGCCCAGCCTCCCAGTGGTACCCAACTTTTTAGCCTTGACTTTCCTATGGAGAGCGGCTAATCTTCCATACTGGAGCTGACCTTAAGCTACTGCTGAAATAGAAACCAAGGGACAAAAGAGCTGGCCGGAGTTGGTTAGAGTGTGACCCTTGCATGAGCTTTGGTGTGACCACAGGGATCCTAGGGTGGGATGTCTACAGTGCCTTCCTCAGGATAGACCCCAATGGGAGACACAGAGATTGTCGAGGCTAGCCCAGGTCTGCCGCTGCTGCTGATGCAGGGTTTAGACTGCAGTCGATCCTTCCTCTGAGTAGTGAATGCTGAGATTACAGTCACTCATTTGAGTGAGGGTTCGAGGATGCTTGAAGGTGTGAAGGAGAGGAGCAGGTATGACTGTCTCAGGAAGCTGGGGCCTGAGCTGGCAGTGGAAGCATCTATAGGTGACTGTCCCTCAGTGGGGCAGTGCCACGTAGACACCACACACAGCTCACAGAGCTCATGTCAACCTGAAAGCCAGCAGTTGATCTCTGATCTTTCCACCCTCCCCTGCCCCCTTCTGCAAAGTAGGTCATGGAGAAGCTAGAACTCCACCTCCAAGCCACAAAACCAGACAGGTGCCTCCACGTGCTCCAGCAAGGTCCTCCCTCCTGTGACAAGTGTTCTGCTCTCTCTCTCTCTCTCTCTCTCTCTCTCTCTCTCTCTCTCTCTGTGTGTGTGTGTGTATGTGTATGAGAGAGAGAGAGAGAGAGAGAGACAGACAGACAGAGACAGAGACAGACAGATGCCTTCAAGTGCTCCAGCATGGTCTTCCCTCATGTGACAAATGTTCTGTCTCATATCTCTGTGTGTGTGTGTGAGAGAGAGAGAGAGAGAGAGAGAGAGAGAGAGAGAGAGAGACAGAGAGACAGAGAGACATCTAAATAGTCCTAGCTGAAACCTTAACACTATTTCTTAACGTCTGTGATTCTTCCTGTCTGGCCATCCCCTCCCACCCGTGTCCCCCAATCTATTTCTTTAATCAGACTTAGCATAGAAGCACACAGTTCCCCCTGGGGCTTCCAGCCATCATTTGGAAGACTTGGTGTCATGGAAAAAGCAGGCTTCGATAAACTCACTGTGCCTTTCTCCTGTTGGTCTTTCCTTGCCACAGGCCATGCATGGCTCTGGAGATTGGTGACAGGAAAGTGTCATTGTTCTTCCCCTATGGACAATTTAGACGGAGGATGAGGCCAGCAGGAGCTTGGAATGAAGAGTACGATTAGGGGCTGGGGTGAAAGGAGGGTGTGTGTCACGTGGGTCCTTCTGATGACCTAACATACAGAAGAACACACCTGAAGCTGGCAAAGCCGTGTGGAGGCCATGGGAGGTCATGCTAGCAAAATCAATTTAGGAGCGGGTAGCCCAACCAACTGCTGAAGATACAGAAGTAAAGTCCATTTCATTAAAATAAAAAGAAACCAACATAGTTTTTTCTAAATGGCTTAAACACAGACAGAGGGGAAGAATCAAAAAACATCACTTGCCAGGAAGCTGTTCACATTCTTCTCTGGAGATGACTGGAGTTGCCAAGTTTTATGGATCCTTCTAGAGAGACATGCACACATGCACGCATGTATACACAAACATACATATATACATACACACAGTAAAATTTGTCATGTAGGCATGAGGAGAATGGAGCCCACGTAAAAGTGCTGGGTGCAGCACACGCCTGTAACACCAGCACTCAAGAGGTAAAGATTGCGGGGTACCTGGGGCTCCATGGCCAGCCTACCTAAAGCAGTGAGCTCCAGATTCAGGGAGAGGCTCTGCCTCAAAAAAATAAGGTGGGGAATGAGTGAGGGAGACACCCAATATTTACCTCTAGCCTCTATATATATATACAAAGACACAGAAGAAAACACACACACACACACACACACACACACACACACACACACACACACACAAGCTTAGGTCTCATTTTCTCCTATATCCATTTACAGTATGCGGCTTCTCAGATGGCTCCAGAGACCCCTATTCCCACCTCTGTGTAACCCTCTCCCTCGGGAGCCCAGTAACCTCCTTGGAATGAATAGAAAAAGACAGAAACAGTGGCTTCTGACATTGGGTGGCAGAGGGAGCATGGCTTTCATCTTGGCCATCGGCTCTTGCTCCTGGTTGTGAGGTTCTCCTTTTGAAAGAGACCTGCGTAAACAAGGAACTGAAATCTCCACTGAAGCCAGTGAGCAGCTGACTTGTGCCAAATAGCCATGGGGATGAGCTCAGGAGCAGGCACCTTTCCATGCAGGGAGCCCAAGAGACCTGCTGCCCTGGGGCCATCTTGGTTGGGGTGGAGATAACCCAAGCCAGAGACCTGCCGCTGAGCCACACCTGGATTTCCAGTCTACAGCAGCTGGAGGTGATAAATGTTTGTTGTCTTAAGCAGCCCACTTCTGGAGCAATCTACGGCACAGCAATACATCACTGAAACGCAGCCATGGGGGACTAGCCCTCCCTGGGAAACAGGTAGTGCTCGGGGTTGTATAAACTCATTTAATTTCTGTTCAGGGTCTAATCATGGCTTTCAAAGAACTTTCTAGACCATAGCGGTCCTAATGCTTTCCAAGGTGTGCGCCGGCCTGGACACGGCTTACTGGTAGTGTGCTTCCACACCTAACTTACCACAGAAGGTGGGGGTGGGGTGGGGGGAGAAGGCGATGGCAGCCTAACTGTAATTAGTAACATGAGTTACTGGTACAGATTTGTGTGATTCCCCGTGGCTCTTCCACACATATAAGCATCATGTCTTGATCATACCTTCCCTGGCTTCTACCCTCTCCTGCTCTCTTCTCCCTCACAAAATCCCCTTCCCCGGAGATCCTCCTGTCTCTACCCCTGCCCGATGCTGGTGTTAAAGGTACGTGTGTTGCCCTGCCCAACTTTCTGCATGGGTGCTTGTGATTTGAACTCAGCTCGCCCACAGGGCCTTCTCTCTAGCCACTGCTATTAGTCTTTCTGCCTTTGGCTTATTTCACTTAACAGAATATTCTCTGGCGCCTGGCCTTTCCTTCCAGATGACCTGAATGCACTCTTTCATGTTGGATATATCATTCAACCCATATTTGTTGTATATGTGAGCAGTCTTTGCTTTGTCTGCTTCTCTGTTGATTTGCATCTGGGCTGATTCTGTGTCTCCGCTGTGTTAATTCATATTCCCTGCCCCCACCCTCCACTGGTATACGAGAGTTCCCTTTACCCACCTACCCTCTTCTTATCAGGGCTGTTTTTGTTGTTGAGACTTTATTGGTATGCTTGCTAAATTTTGCATCTTATTTTAATTTCTCAGTGCACTCGGTTATACAGAGTTTACGTTTGCCATGTTCCCCTTCTGTGTCTTTGTCAGGCACGACAAACCAGTTGGAATGTTCCCTTCCGTGGCTCCAGGCATCCCTTGTGTGGTGTTCTGCGCTGGCGTTGCTGGCATCATAGGGACTGACCTGGCACCTTTTACAGTGACCAGATGTTTGTCCCCAGCTGTTCTCAAAGCTGGATTTTGAGCTGGTGTGTTTAGGACAGCAAAGGGAACAAAAGCACCAAGCGAAGAAGCTGGGCAAACACAGAATCCAGCAGCAGCTCAGCCCCCACCCCAGAGGAAGAGCTTAACCCCGAGTAAGCTGCTTCTGTCGCCTCCAGCTTCAGCCTGTGGTTGGCAAGTGGGTCAGAATGTGAGTTTTCAAGATTCTGCTTATGCTTATGAAGTAAAAGGAAAAGCAACCGGGGCTCTGATTTAAAGTCTCCCGTATTTGGCTCAGCTCTTCTCTCTTGCGTTCATATTTAAAACCACCCATTTAAATGGTTTTTCTTTGCTTGCTGTAAGTAGGGTGTCTCCTCTCTCCTCTGGTCCCATGCAATACGGCCGCCGAGTGTGCAGTGTGTGTGACCCTGTCACATGGCATCTTTGGTCCAGGGCACGATGCCAAGCACTGAGTGGTTTCTTGGCAGTTGCTTGGAGACTGAGTGGACGGATGGACGTGAGCATCGATTTGCTGATTTGTTTTTTAACTTTTAGACTCAACTCAGAGACAAAGCCTGGAGGACCAGGTGTAGAACGGAGTCGGAAAGCAGTTGACCCTGGCAAGGACGAGGCAGTGCGAGGTACACCGAGGGCTGCTGAGATGCGGGTCCATAAGGTAAAGAGCCAACAATGCTCTCTTTGTGGTGGGTGGAGAAGGGAACATTTGTATGCAACATAGTTTCTTCTTTAAATTAAGTGTTTCAAGGCTGGAGAGATGACTCAGAGGTTAAGAACACTGGCAGCTCTTGCAGAGGTCCTGGATTCAGTTCCCAGTACCCACATGGCAGCTCACAATGGTCTCTAACTCCAGTTTCAGGGGAACAGACGCCCTCTTCTGGTCTCCTCAGGTACTGCATGCATGTGGTACCCATACATATACTCAGGCAAAGCACACAAAATAAAAATAAAGCTTTGGAAAAATTATAGAATCCACAGGAGAACTAGAGGCAGCGTTGCTTTTGAGGGAACAGGAGGTGATGTGGGGATAAAAAGAAGTTTGAACTTGTCTCTCATAACAGGTCACTGAGGTCCTGGGTGTACTCGAGCTGCGACATGCAGATAGGACTTGGGATCATGTGCGCACACACGTGCATACTGACTGCTCAGACTGCCTGACCGAGACGGGTTAGGGGTTAGGGGAGAGTCACTTTGGTCCATGGTTTTAGTCCATCACAGTGGTAGCCTGTGGCAGGGGCTGTTCACCTCCCAGTAGAACAGGGAACAGAGAGCAGGGTGTGGACTAGGGCTCAGCCTTAACCTTCAAAGTCCACCCCCTAGGAGCCTGTCTGCCCCTTAGACCCTGAGGGGTGGAGGGGAGTGTGAGCTAGGTGGTTTTTTTCAGTCAAGCAGGGAGATCTAGGAGTGTATTTTAATTGGCATGGCCAGAGGGCAGAGAATGTAATTTGTTTTCTGATTCTTCCCCAGCGCTGGGACTAGGATGCTTTTCTGAAGGTGAGGTGGGCTCTTCAGGGAGCAAGTCTTACACAAACTGTGACTAGATCAGGCTGGCCAATCAGGGGGGAGAATTGAATAAGTATGCCTAAATGGCTAGATTCCCACCCCCTCCCCCTGCTATGGGCTAAGTTCCCCTCACCCAATAATCCCAGCAGCTACAGAGAGGAAGGCAGATTCCTGCTCTTTGGCGCTCTGATTCTTTGCTTGAGAGGTTTGCTTTGAATAAACTCCAACTCTGCTTGACTTTCAAACTCTGTCCTGCCTTTTGATTCTTTAATTGGCAGGAGAAATAGACCCAGTCTTGTACCCTTACACTTTGACACCACGATGTGAAGTTTTCATTCCCCCCCCCCCAAAAAAAATACCCCAGCTCTGTTAGCTAAGGAAAAAAAAATCTTCCGAACATGAACTAGCCAGGGGCAATTTTTTCATGTTCAAACCCATGACACCTGAAGTGTCAAAACTGGCTGCCCTGGGTGAAGGTGGATGGGGGTGGGGTGCCCTGGGGATGGGGTGGGGGTGAGGGTAAGGGGGAAGGGGTTCCTATTCTCCAATTCACTTTCTGTAGTAATTTTCAAACTTCTTATGCTTTATATTAATTTTCTAAAACAAACAAACAAACAAACAGTTTGAGAACCCTGATTGAATTAAAATACAGAGCCCCACTTGGTCCCCTCAAAGCTCAACAAGCGTGGAGAGCACCAGCAAAATCCATCTGCATTTCAGAGTCAAGACGAAATTAATTTGGAAAAGAAAATACTATGGCCAGGGACCAGAGTTAGCAACCTCAGGAAATCCAGGGAAATGTAATTGAGTAAGAATTATCTCCTTAATTACTTCTGACCAAATCAATAACAACGCCAGATGAGAAGCCCGAGGTGGCCACCAATGAGCATCAAGCTGCCCGGGGACTAATTGGGGTTCGAACTTGCTTGAAAAACAAAGCGCCTTCCTTTCTACCCTTAGCAAACACCGTTCCTGGGGCAGGGGTGAGGCAGCTGAGGCTTGCAGTTGTGAAAAGCTGAATTCACCCAGAAGCATTCAAAGAGACGGGCTCTGGTGTCTTTGATGGTATCAGATAGTCATTTTCATCTTCTCGGGGCAAATGGGGGACAGAGGCGGGTCTGCCATGCAAATTAGGGAGAGGTGAGCAAGTGCCCTGAGGTAGGAGGTGGCTAGGCAGAGCTGCAGAGATGTCTTTAGCCCTCCCTATCTTGGATGTAGAGGTAGGGGAGGGTGAGGATCTAGGGTCAGAGCAGCCCTGCTGGGTACACTTCTTAGATCTCTCCAGATTTGGGCTCTGGGTTAAGGTCCTACCTGGGGCTGATGCAAAGCTGAGTCCTTTGCCTAACCTCACACACCTCCATACCGCTGGAGGCTCTTGATAAGTGGCCAGTCTCCTTGCTTTCCTTCCACAGTCTGCATCTTCATCCATGCTCTCCCAACCCTGAGATTTGTCAGAAAATCATCTTCACTGTCCAAGACGCTGGATCCAGCTCATGAACAAAAAGCAAAACAAAACAAACCCACCCAAACCAAACAAATCAACAACAACATCAACAACAAACACGCAAAACAACCAAACCAAACCAAAAAGAAAACAATAGCAAAAAACCCAACCAGATGTCTTCCTGGGTGTGGTGGCTGGCATTTATCCAATACCAGAACACAGCAGGCAGAGACAGGAGGATTGCTACAAGTTTGTGGCCAGTCTGGCTTACCTAGTGAGTTTCAACCCAGCCAAGGTGTAATGAAACCCCAATAAAACCACCCAAACCCAACAACCAAACCACCGTCACCAAACACAATGCACACCTTCCTTTAACGCTGCCTCAGAGCGTCTCACGGTAGGTGGATAAGGCAGGCTGTGGCAGTGCCATGCCCTGTGGGCTGTGGGCATTTCACCAGCAAGGAGGAAGGGTGGTTGGGATTGAGGGGAGTGACTTCCAGGTCGGAGCAGGCTCTGGAGGGGCTGGTGGTGATGAGCCTGTAGGACTGTGGTGGGTCTGTTAGTTAGCTCAGTTTAATCCCTGCGCAGTGGAGCCACACACCAGAACCTACACTCCATCCCAATATGTACCCTTTCCGCTGGTCGACTAAAACGTAAAGGAGCTAAGAGGGAAGAAGACGGTGTGCCCTCAGCGTGTGCAGAGGTGAGCCAGAGCTGGAGGAGAGACCATCCAAATGCAGCATACAAAAGGGCTGGGGAGGGCAGAGCAGTGAGGGGTGAGGAAGGGTGGGACCTCTCCTGGGGAGACAGCCAGATGTGCACTGTGGCCACCTCCTCCCCCTCCTCCCTCCTCTTCCTTCTCTTCCTCTACCCTCCTCCTTCTTCTTCTAACCTCCTCCCTTCTCCTCCTTCCTTTTCCTTCTTCTCCCTCCTCCCCCTCCTCTTCCCTCCTCCCCTCCACCCTTCCTCCCTCCATCTTCCTCCATCTTCCTCTCCTCTCCCCTCCTCTCCTTTCCTCTCCCCTCTTCCTTCTCCTCCTCTACCCTCCTCCATCTTCCTCCTTCTCCCTCCTCTTCCTTCTCCGCTGTCCTTCCCCTCCTCCCCCTCCTCCCTCCTCTCCTCTACCCTTCTCCCTCTTCCTTCTCTCTCCTCCCCTATTGTAAGGAGCAGGCCCTTAACAGGACCAACTCCATTTTGTAATAGGAAAGACAACAAGTTTTGACATGCTTTAAAGCACAATGATAACTACAAGTTGTTTTGAAACCTAATGAATCAAAATATGTAAAAATAAGCTGTTTTAAAATAAGTAAGATAACCACCTGCAATGAAGTCATAGCCCGGCGATAACCAGACGCGTCTGGCTATCTGCCGTGCATGTCAGCAGTAACCCCAAATTCAGCATAAAATAGGAGCCCCAACCAGAGCACGATATCACACTGGTAGCCATGACTGGCTAACGTGATTCTCCACCCAGGCCTCCTCTGCACCCGACCATCAGAGCAGCAGCCGAGAGACCAACACCCCTGACTTCGTGGTCAACCCCCCTCCGCCCAGGTCAAATTCAATCAGCTGGAAGCTGCAGCTCAACCTCCAGATTCTGGACCTGTAGCCGAAAGCATCATAAGGACTCGGGTTGTATAACCCATGAATGAATGATGTATTCATTACTATGCTTATTTCTTTGGTAATTAGCAATTTATTATTTGTGTTCATTGTGCTGATATTGATAGAGGCCATGCATAGGAAATGTGGCAACACCTCATTGTGGCAATAGCCTTGGCATTGGTGATAATATATTGTTTGCTGTGCATTATTAAAGAGCAATTGAATGTCAAACCCTCCATCTCTGGCATACTCTCTCCCCCCTCGTGGAACTGACAATCTTACAGTCAATCCAGTATACGACCCCTGAGTGGAGAAGGACCTGTCACTCCTCTCCCGTGGGGATACTAAAGCCTTATCACAACCTGCTCATGACAAATAAGGTACTGGGCTTGAGACACCTATCCTCCCTCTCCTCCATTCTGCCCCCTCCTCCCTCCTCCTCCCTCCTCCTCCCTCCTCCTCCTTCCTCCTCCCTTCTCCTCCTCTACCCTTCTTCTTCTTCCTTCTCCTCTCTTCTCCCCCATCCTCTCCCTCCTCCCTCCTCCTCCTGCCATTAATGCCATCACAGAAGTCCCACACTCAGAATGTCACCCAGTTCTCATCATTCCCCAGAGGCCCTGCCTCTATTACCATGAACGCAGGACTCTGTGGACTGGCGTCTGGGAGACACCCAGCAGGGCACGGCAGAGTCAAACCCAACCTGTGCACTGGTGATCCAGTCTTGTGTTCTTTCTGCTTCTTTGGCAGAATGTTCCCAAGGACACCCGGCTGGAGACCAGATCACACACAGCCTCACCCGACTGTGTGCCAACTAGTAGGCACCATGAATCAAAAGGGGGTGGGATGGGAGTCTCACAGATCTGTGCTCACTGCCAAGAGTTGTCAGCGCATGAGTCAGCGCTGTGAGCTCCACTTTCCCCGTGCATGGAATAGAAACAGCCACGGGTCCCACTTCATGGGGCCACGGTGGAGATTCGGCCCACTGATATATACAGAATATCACACCTGGGTTTATGGCGAGGGGGTCCAGGGATGGCAGTTGTTAATGTGACTGTTGTCACTAGTCAGGTGTGAAGTTCATGAAGCACAGGGAAACTGCCACAGGACCTCAGGCTTGGCGTGGAGTTACAGCGGCCGTTGGTCTGTGGGGGCCCGGCGGTGAGGTAGGGTTATTATCTGCCCTCTGCTCCCGACACGGGAGCTTTATGGAGCTTTATAAGGATTAATTAGAAGTTTTATAATGTGCTACACACTTTGATGATCTATAAACAGAGACGTGTGGTGGCGGAATAGTTATAGAATCCCCGTTACTGCGGACCTTGAATGGCTTCCCTCAGGTATCAGTCTAATGTAAGAGGACGAAGCATTTAATGCCCACCATCACTTTAGAAGCCCCCAGGCAGGGGGCCTGGGCACCGTCAGATGATCTCAGTGCCTAAGAAAGGAGGGTATGGATGGGGATCCCGAGATCTGGGGAGTATTTGAGCTTCTTCATGACCGAGACCCCATCATGTGTTGTGCCAGGAAGCATTCGTGAACCCCCAAAGACCACCAAGGAGCCCGACTCCCACGCAATCACACTAGGGGCTTTATTTATGAGTTCCAGCTTGGGCCACGCCACCTTCTCTGATGCAGGAGAATGGGAAGGTGGAACCCTCAGCCTAGTTTCAGGCAAGCATTTATAGAGGCAAGAAGCGGGTATCCAGCCTGGAACACATCTGATTGGGGGGTGAGGGTGCGTTTTGGCCTTTAACATAGATGGCTGGTGCCAGGAGCCAAACCATAAGCTCAACTTCTGTGTTCTTCCTGATAGGTGGTTGTTGGGAAGTGAAGTGTCAGGGGAAGGCTTGTGACCTGGAGGTGCAGATTTGTTGGGGAATAACCAAAAGATGCGGTCTCTCACATGTTTGCCAGTGGATCTCAGGCCTTGAGACGGGCTTTGATCTACAAACAACTACTAACTAAACGCTTGATGGGTAGATGGATGAACTTATGGGTAGACAGAGGAAAGGACAGGGGACAGACAGATGGCCAGATGAATGAGTAGATGAATAAACAGAAGGAAAGATGGATGGACAGATGGGAATGATAGGTGGGTGGGAACAGGAAATGAATGCGTGATAGGATGGGCAAATGGGTAGAGACACATAGGTGGATGGACAGATGGATGGATGTGTGAGCTGAGGATAGGATGGATGGACAGAGGGAGGGGGAAATGTATGGGTGGAGAGAGAGATGGATGAACACAAGAAAGAATGTTTAAGATTCTTTAATCTTTAATGTTTAAGATGTTTAAGCCCCTGGAGATTGGGTAGATTTGAACTCATAGACTTAGGGTCTGATAGGAGGAGAGTCACAACTGGGATTGGAAAAGAAGGCTTAGTAGACAGTATCACAACCCAGAGGGACATTTAACCCCACAAAGACAGACTTACTTGGGTCATCAGCTAAGTGAGCGTTGGCCTTTAGTTCCCTTTCCTAGTCTGGTGATGTCTAAAGATATCATTTTCTCTGTTAATCAGGACATCTGAGAGTCACCTCCTCCTACTGCTGCCTGGACCACTTTATAGTAAGATGGGAATGGCAGGAGGCGTTTTACAACCTTAAAAATGGGGTGTGTCTGTATACTGGGCAATGCTCAACACAAACAGAGGCTTGGCACATAGTGTGACTTCAGGCAGCGCCTATGAGGCACCAGTGTCATCTCATCCTCAAATTACATGGAACAGCAGCCTCCTGTTCTTTCTCTCTTTTTCTTTCTTTCTTTCTTTCTTTCTTTCTTTCTTTCTTTCTTTCTTTTTTTTATTTTTAGAGCTGAGGACCGAACCCAGGGCCTTGTGCTTGCTAGGTAAGCACTCTACCACTGAGCTAAATCCCCAACCCCCAGCCTCCTGTTCTAAACACACTGGGGAACCTGCTGGCTGAGTGGGATATCCTCTGGCATCTGCATGGCAAGAGGCAGGTAGCCACAGGTAGGATGGGGGGCAGCTGAGGCTAGACCAGATATGTCAGCCCTACCTGCCCCTCTCCTGCGTTGTCAAGAGTCTCATTGTGAAGTCAGGGAGAACAGAATCTCTCTCGGTGTTCTTATCTTTGCTCCCTGATTTCCAGACTCCCCCTGAAATGTAATTATAGTTGAAACAGAAACCAAAAGCCTTGTGGTATTAAAGAAGAGAAGCTGGAGTCTGTCACTGAACCAGGAAGTCACCGGTTAAGCTAAACAGGTTGGCCAGCGAGCCCCCAGGATCCCCATCTCCATTGACTCAGAGACGAGAGTGCAGACACCCGCTGCCACACCTGCCTTCTTGATCTAGGTGCCGGGGACCTAAAATCAGGTCCGCGATCTTTAATAACTCAGCCAACTTCCTATCCCATATTCCTCCACCAATCTTCTGCCTCCTCCTTTGAGGAACTTCCTTTGCCATTTGGTGGCCCTGGGTCCCAGTTTGGTTTCACCCTTCTGTGACCCTGGGTAGATTATAATTCTCTCATCCGTAAGAACAGGGATGTTAGGAATACTGCCTTTCTCTTTAGGTGTGGGGAGAATTGGAAGTAACGAATTCGAGGCGCCTTGCACAGCACCTGGCATTTAGTGTGTGCATAATAAATGCTGGTTGTTAAGACAATTATGGGCTCTGCTAATGGGCCCCTCAGATCCGGAAGGCAGTCCTAAATGAAGCCACCCTAGAAAAGGTCACTGCGCATTACAATAAGCTTAAGACTGAAACGAGTCCTTGAGGTGGGCAGGCTGGTTTTGTCAAGTACCAGTTATCTTGGCAGACAACATTTTCTGTGGCTGTGCTCATCGGAAAATGGGAAAGCAAGTGTCTGGACCAAGATCCTTTCTAACTACCTTCCAAGGGTTACCAGTTTCCTCTTCTTGAGGATAAGTCCTCAGTGGGGTGCCACACCCTCCTTCTGCAGCATCCATGACTCCTTCCTTCTCTACAGGGCTGGCTTCCCTGGCTGGTCTCCCCTGTTCCCTCAACAGCCCTGTCTCTTCAGTCTGCAGTGTGTCGAATAGGGAGGTCCCCTCGGTATTCATATGCCCACGCCCAGGGTTGTGGAGGAGTGGGGTGGAATTTCACTTTTCTTGTTGACAAAATACCAGACAAAGCAGGGAAAGAAGGAAGGTTACAGTCCATCAGGGTGGCAAGTACATGGGGGCAGCTAGCCACACTGTGCTCACAGTCAGAAAGCAGAGATGGATGCTGGTACTCAGGCCCCGCCCCCACCTGCCATTTGTATTCAGTCCAGGTCCCCAGCCAATGGCTTGATGCTGCCATATTCAGGGAGAGTCTTCTCACCTGACCTAGTTCTCTCTAGAAATGCTCAGTGCTGTGCTTTGGTGGTGATTCTAAACCTGGGCAAGCTGACTATGAGGATTAACTGCCAGGGTGGCCTGATCTGGAAACCAGGGCTTTCCCTGGTAAGGAGGGGTCAGGGCAGGTCTAGAATCCCTATCAAAGAAAGACGATGCAGTGCACCAAGCGGACAGCGGGACCAAGGAGCATTAGAGGCTGTGGAGCCAGCAGAAGCTGAAGCTGGGAGAAAGGCAGAGAAGATCAGCTCCCTCCAGACAGATCTTGCTGACTCTCGGGCTTAGGACTTCTGAATTCCTCAACAGCCAGAGACAAAATTTCTGTTGCTTGAAATGACCTCATTGTAGATAATGGACCATTGTAGCCACAGAAAACAAGTCCGGCATCTTTATATAGCATGGGCCTTATTAAGCCCACTTAAAACCCTTCAGTGGCTCCCTGCTGGCTCCGGAAGGAAGTCCCAGCTGTGTATCTGTCATTTCCTCTTCTACCTACCCCTCACAGGCTGTCCTGAAGTCACTGAGTCCATTTTGAAACAAGCTGAGCTCTTGGAAGCACACTGGGTCCCCTCTGGGGTAACAGCTTTCTCTTTCTTTGTGATCTACTTCCTGTCTCTCCCTTGAAAAAAACTCCTACTCACCCTTCAACACCCAACTTAAATATCATTACCACCGTGAAACCTCCCTATGCCTGTTGGTCTTCAGTTCTTTCTCGGGTGGCTGGGTCCCACAGCAACTGGCATCAGAACTTTTTATTTTTTAAAGGGGCCAGTACTTGCTTCGAGGAGCATGTATCATGAATATGGAGGTAAGGTAAATTATATAATGGGAGATGTGGCAGCTGGGGCGGGGATGTAGGGGTGGCTGTTTCATCTAGGCATCTATGGAGATAGATGCTCAACTTCCATGACCAGTCTTGGGGAGAGCCATCAGCCATGTGGCTATTCATGTCATATCTCTGTTGCCTGTGGGAACGACAGCTTTCTGTACTCCTGTGAACCCTCCCGTCATAGTTACATTTTTATAGCTGTGAGGGGACAACATGATCAAGGCAACTTATAGAAGAGAGAGTTTACTAGGGGCTTGCTTACAGTTTCAGACAGCTAGTCCATGGCCATTGTGGTAGGGAGCATGGCAGCAGGGAGGCAGGCATGGTGCTGGACCAGTATGTGAGAACTTACATTTTGAAACATGACCAGTAGGAAAAGAGAAGTAGAGAGGGAGAGGGAGAGAGAGAAAGAAAGGGGGGGGCAGGCAGGCAGGCAGGCAGACAGACAGACAGACAGACAGACAGACAGACAGGTTAGGAATGTTATGGGCTTTGAAACCTCAAAGCTCACCCCCAGTGACACGCCTCCTCCCTCTTGGCCACACCTCCTAATCCTTCCCAAACAGTTCCGAGTGCAGACCAAGTATTCAAACGTGAGCTTATGGGGGCCGTTCCAAGGACACCTCCTGTTCTTGGGAAGAATTAAAGGGTGCATCTGAGATTTGAGAGAATGCTTGGGAGCCGTAAGAGAATGACCCCTGCTGGTGGTATGGTAATCATACAATGCCACGTGCCACGGAATTACCACGCGCTTGCTCCATGGAAGTCAAGAGGAGCTGCAGGAAATAGTTTGAGCCTCAAGGGGTGGGCAACAGAGACGGGAACTGGGCACACAGACTTTAGCTCCGGATAGAGTCTGGTTTCACACACTTGACTCTTCCCCCTTGACTTTGGATGTGTTCTTCAGTCTCTCTGAATCTTAATAGTTGTGTGTGTGTGTGTGTGTGTGTGTGTGTGTGTGTGTGTGTGTGTGTGTCTACACTGGTAAAGATGCCGAACCCTGTCGGCCTCATGGTGTGGCTGTGACCATTTTACCTGGTGTACCTAGGCCTGCCTGATGTGTAGCAAGCTATCAGTGAACAGTTTTTATAGTCTTTTAAGGTCTGGTAGGGATGTGATTAGTTCAGCAACCATTTCATCGGGTGGGTTCTAAGAACCTGCTATTGGTAGAGATCTCAGGATTTGAGGATGCAGATGCTCCCCATGCCAACGGTGGGCCACGGGCACGGAGAATGAAGTCATTGAAGAGAGAATTGAAGGAACACGTGTTTAACAGTGTGTGTGTGTGTGTGTGTGCGCGCGCGCGTGTGTGCACGTATGCACTTGCTTTCAAGAGGTGCTCTTTAATGTCTGATGGCTTCAGTGTAGTCCTGCTGAGACGCAGAAGGCCACCTGACCTGCTATGGTCCTGCCTTGCCACTGAGGTGAGCTCCATCAAATGCATTCATGCGCTTCGTCGATGCCTGCCTTTTGCTGAGAATGTCACACAGGAGCGGGAAGCTCAGCCTGCTGACAGTTCCCTTCCTCCTGAAGCCTGTCCAGTTGTAGGAGCAGGGATGCCACCATGGAGGGTCTTTCCAAGCCGCTGGGAGAGGAATTCCATTAGCACGAGGCTCCCCATGACTTGCTGTCTGAGTTGGTGTCCACCCACTGTACATCTGAGAGGCTGTTTATGGTAACTATAGTTACGCAACAAAGCTCACTGTTTACTGAAGGTGCATCCCATCCTCTGGCATGGCCAGTTTCGGACATCTGGTATATAAGTGGAGATGCAGGAAAACCACACTGCATTCCCATGTAGAGTAAAAACTTTGGGAGGGATAAAGGGAGACATTGCTGGAAGGCCTCTTCCTGCCAGCGTCTGTGCCGCCCCCTCCCCCTCCCCCATCCCCCCTTCTCACCACCGCTGCTTCTGAGCTGTCTTTGCAGCAGTAGCAGTAGGAGTCTCCTCTTCTCTGTAATGGCCCAGATCTCATTTTAACGAGTGCACATGATTGAGTTTGTCTAGCTAGAGATTTAATGACCTGTAAAATGTGCCCTGGGCTCCTGGGGACCCTTCCGTGTAGCATCTGCACCTTGCAGACTACAGGTCTAGGCTTGGGATGTTGCACTTGCCTTGGTTTCGAGGCCAGAGTTTTAAAGCCACCCCCATCCCCATAGAGAAAAAAAACATTGCGCCTGGCTCTGTTTCATGTGCTGTAACTGAGCATCAGAGAGCACGTGCACTCCTGACTCACTCATTCATTCACGCACTTGTTCACCCTGTAGGTATTTATTGAGCATCATATGCGCCAGGCTTTGTATTAGGCTCGCACCGTGGGAAGCCTGCTCTCCTAGATGTCCACCATGAACCTTTGGTCCGGTGAGACGCTAACATGGAGGCTCTCATCTGATCCGGGCTACAATCCTCCAAGCTAAATGCCCTCCCTGTTGAATTCCTTGGGATTGAAAGGTTCCCACTGGGAGTGGGAGGGAGGCTCAAGGGACCCTGGAGCTAAACGAATTCAGGTGTCTGAGAGACTGGAAACTCATGAGAGCTTCTTGAAGGCCTCTTTCTAGCTTTGCAGAAGGAGCAGGTACCTGCTGATGGGGGTGGGGTGGGGCTGGGGGTGGAGTGGGAATAAGGATGAGGGTGAGGATGGGGATGAGGGTGGGGTGGGATGAAGTGGGGGGGGGGATGAGGTAGGGTGGGGATGAGGGTGGAGTCTGGGTGAGGGTGGGGCTGGGGAGGTCAGGCAACTCTGACAAGCCAAGCTGCAAACAGATTTCTCAGACTCACTGAGCTGCATACGAGGTGTGCAGAAAGCTCTGTGACTGTAAATTTTGGGGATTTGTCACTCATATTGGGGGGGGAGCAGCTGTTTTGGAGACGCAGCCCCGCTCCTGTACCACCTCACCCATATTCCTGTTAGTGACCCTCATAAAAACTCAATGGCTCACCAAGTTGGACTCTGGGGTGCTCTTTACTTTGGTCTGTCCTGTGTTCCCTTTCCAGGGTGAGTAGGTGTGCGTGGAAAGGTCTGTCACACAATACACTGCTGTTTTTAATTTTGTGCTGTTTTGGAGTGAAGCCAGGTCCTCGTGCCTACAAAGCATGTCCTCACGAGGGCTGTTAGAACAGCTTAGTCAGTAAGGAGCACGTTTGCCTTGCAAGTAGGTAGGGGATCTTGAGTTCAAACTCTCAAAAACAAAAACAAAAAACTGTTGTTAACTGTGTTGGTAGGCTCTTGTCATCCCAGTGTTGTGCATGTGGAGACAGAGGGATTGCTGGCACTCACTGGCCAGCTGGCCTTGCCTAATTGGTGAGCTCTGAGATAAATGAGAAGATCCCCAACTCAAGGAAACAGGATTTACAGCTTCCCAGAGGTGGTACCCTGCTCTCCACGCATGCACCCCTCCCCCACCTCCTCATTCATCTACATGTACAGGAACACACACAGGGCAAATGACATCCTCTAGTGTGAGTTGACCTGCCAGGCTCAATCCTTAAAATAGAAAAAAATAGCCAAGACTGATGGGCCTCAACTAAATTCTCAGGGGAGGGGCTTGGGTTAAGGGTCCTTTGCTCATTTAGTGTAAAGTAGACTGGGCTGCTGTATATTGCAAAGCTGTGGATAGTCTCATAAGAGAATGTTCTCAGACGAGCAGGACTCCCGTAAGCAGCCACGTCTGCTGCTCATCAAAGAGTGTGGGACATTGTAAAAGAAATGATACTGAAGCCCAAAGCACACATTGCACCTCACACAGTAATAGCGGGAGTCTTCAACACCCCACTCTGACCAACGGACAGATCATGGAAACAGAAACTAAACAGAGACACAGAGGAACTAACAGAAGTTATGAACCCAATGGGTTTAATGGATACCTACAGAACATTTCACCCTAAAACAAAAGAATATACCTTCTTCTCAGCATCTCATGGAACCTTCTCCAACACTGACCATATAATTGGACCTATAACAAGCCTCAACAGATACAAGAACATTGAATTAATCCCATGTATTCTATTGGACCAGCACAGACTAAGGCTGGTCTTCAATAATAACAAAAACAACAGAAAGCCCATATACACATGGAAACTGGACAATTCTCTACCCAATGATAACTTGGTCAAGGGAAAAATAAGGAAATGAAAGACTTTCTAGAATTTAATGAAAATGAAGGCACAACATACCCAAACTTATGGGACGCAATGAAAGCAGTGCTAAGAGGAAAACTCATAGCTCTGGATGCTTTCAAAAAGAAACAGGAGAGAGCATACACTAGCAGCTTGACAGTACATCTGAAAGCTCTAAAACAAGAAGAAGCAAACACACCCAAGAGGAGTAGAAGGCAGGAAATAAACTCAGGGCTGAAATCAACCAAGTAGAAACAAACAGAACTATATAAAGAATCAACAAAACCAAGAGCTGGTTCTTTGAGAAAATCAACAAGATAGATAAACCCTTAGCCAAACTAACTAGAGGGCATAGAGACAGTATCCAAATTAACAAAAATCAGAAAAGGGAGACATAACAACAGACACTGAGGAAATTAGAAAAAAATCATCAGATCCTACTCCAAAAGCCTATACTCAACAAAACTGGAAAAGCTGGATGAAATGGATGATTTTCTAGAAAGATAACAGGTACCAAAGTTAAGTTGGGATAAGATAAACCATCTAAACAGTCCCATAACCCCTAAGAAAATAGAAGTAGTCATTAAAAGTCTCCCAACCAAAAAGAGCCCAGGGCAAGATGGTTTTAGTACAGAATTCTATCAGACCTTCAAAGAAGACCTAATACCAATTCTTCTCAAACTAGTCCACAAAATAAAAATAGAAGGAGCACTGCTCAATTCATTCTATGAAGCCAGTTATGTTGATACCTAAACCACACAAAGACCCATCAGAGAAAGAGAACTTCAGACCAGTTTCCCTTATGAACATCGATGCAAAAGTACTCAATAAAATTCTCGCAAACCAAATCCAAGAATGTATCAAAATGATCATTCACCGTGATCAAGTCGGCTTCATCCCAGGGATGCAGGGATGGTTCCATATATGGAAATCCATCAACATAATCCACTGTGTAAACAAACTCAAAAGAAAAAAACTACACAATCATCTCATTAGATTCCCAAAACGCCTTTGACAAAATACAATACCCCTTCATGTTAAAAGTATTGGTGAAATCAGGAATTCAAGGTCCATACCTAAACACAATAAGAGCAATATACAGCAAACCAATAGCCAACATCAAACTAAATGGAGAGAAACTTGAAGCAATCACACTAAAATCAGGGACAAGACAAGGCTGCCCCTATTTATTCAATATAGTGCTCTAAGTTCTAGCCAGAGCAATTAGATAACAAAGGGAGATCAAAGGGATAGAAATTGGGAAGGAGGAAGTCAAGATATCACTATTTGAGGATGATATGATAGTATACATAAGCGGCCCCCAGAAGTCTACCAGAAAGCTCCTACAGCTGACAAACCTCTTCAATAAAGTGGCTGGATAAAATTAACTCAAATAAATCAGTAGCCTTCTCTATTAAACGGATAAATGGGCTGAGAAAGAAATTAGGGAAATGACACTCTTCACGATAGTCACAAATATAAAATATCTTGGTGTGAATCTATCCAAGCAAGTAAAAGATCTGTATGACAAGAACTTCAAGTCTCTAAAGAAAGAAATCCAAGAAGACCTCAGAAGGTGGAAAGATCTCCCAGGCTCAGGGATCTGTAGGATCAACATAGTAAAAATGGCCATCTTACCAAAAGCAATCTACAGATTCAATGCAATCCCCATCAAAATTCCAACTCAATTCTTCACAGAGATAGAAAGAGCAATTCTCAAATTCATCTGGAATAACAAAAAACCCAGGATAGCAAAAGCCATTCTCAACAATACAAGAACTTCTGGGGGGGAATTACCATCCCTGACCTCAAGCTGTATTACAGAGCAATAGTGATAAAAACTCCATGATTTTGGTACAAAGACAGGCAGGCAGATCAATGGAATAGAACTGAAGATCCAGAAATGAACCCACACACCTATGGTCACTTGATCTTTGACAAAGAAGCCAAAACCAGTGGGGAAAAAAAAAAAGACATCATTTTCAACAAATGGTGCTGGTTCAACTGGAGGTCAGCATGTAGAAGAATGCAAATAGATCCACTCATATCTCCTTGTACAAAGCTCAAATCCAAGTGGATCAAGGACCTCCACATAAAACCAGACACGCTGAATCTAACAGAAGAGAAAGTGGGGAATAGTCTGGAACACATCGGCATAGGGGAAAATTTCCTGAACAGAACACTAATGGCTCATGCTCTAAGATCAACAATCAACCAATGGGACCTCATAAAACTGAAGAGATCCTAAAAGGCAAAGAACACTGTCAATAGGACAAAGCAGCAACCCACAGATTGGGAAAAGATCTTTACCAAGCCTACATCCAGTAGAGGCCTAATATCCAAAACATACAAAGAACTCAAGAAGTTAGACTCCAGAGAACCAAATGACCTTATTAAAAATGGGGTACAGAGCTAAACAAAGAATTCTCAACTGAGCAATCTCAAATGGCTGAGAAGCACCTAAAGAAATGTTCAACATCCTTAGCCATCAGGGAAATATAAATCAAAATGACCCTGAGATTCCATCTCACACCAATGGCTAAGATCAAAGATGCAGGTGACAGCAGATGCTGGGGAGGATGTGGAGAAAGAGAAACACTCCTTCATTGCTGGTAGGACTGCAACTGGTAAAAACACTTTGGAAATCAGTCTCGCAGTTCCTCAGAAAATCAGAAATAGTTCTACCTGAAGACCCAGCTGTACCACTACTGGGCATATACCCAAAAGATGCTCCAACATATAACAAGGACACATGCTCCACTATGTTTATAGCAGCCTTATTTATAATAGCCAGAAGCTGGAAACAACCCAGATGTCCCTCAACAGAGGAATGGGTACAGAAAATGTGGTACATTGACACAATGGAGTACTACTCAGCTATTAAAATCAACGACTTCATGAAATTTGCAGGCAAATGGATGGAACTAGAAAATATCCCGAATGAGGTAACTCAGACACAAAAGAACGCACGTAGTATGTACTCACTGACAAGTGGATATTAGCTCAAAATCTCAGATATACCCATGATATAGCCCACAAACCATATGGAGCTTAGGAAGAAGGGAGACCAAAGTGTTGATGCTTCAACCCTACATAGGAGGAGGAACAATATAATCACAGGAGGTAGAGGGAGATCGAGACCTGGGAGGGAGAGAAGAGGGGAGGGAAAGGGGGACAGGGTCAGGTATTGGAAGGGACAGGAGAGAAGTACAGAGGGTCAGGAGATCGAATAGAAATATGTAGCAATGAGGGATGGGAAACTTGGGGTAGCCATTAGAAAGTCCCAGACACCAGGGAAGCAAGAGGCTCCCGGGGCCCAGCGGGGATGACATTAGCCAAAATATGCAACAAAGGGGAGACGGAACCTGAAGAGACCACTTCCAGTAGATAGGCACACCCCTCAGTTGAGAAATGGGGCCACTCACCCATCTCAAAAATTTAAACCCAGAAATGTTCCTGTGCAAAGGGCAGACAGGGACAAAAACCAGAACAGAGACTGAAGGAAAGGTCATCCAGAGACCACTCCACCTAAGGATCCATCCCATCTGCAGACTCTAAACCTGACACTATTGCTGATGCCAAGACGCGCTTGCTGACAGGAGCCTGGTATGGTTGTTCTCTGAGAGGCTCTACCAGCACCTGACCAATACAGGTGCAGATATTTACAGCCAACCATTGAGCTGAGCCTGGGGACCCCAATTAAAGAGCTAGGGAAAGGACTGACGGAGCTGAAGGGGATTGCAACCCATAATAAGAACAATATCAACTAACTGGACCACTCAAAGCTCCCAGAGACTAAACCACCAACCAAAGAGTACACATGGAGGAATCCATGGCTCTAGCTACATATGTAGCAGAGGATGGCCTTATCTGTCATCAAAAGGGAGGGGAACAAATGATCCTGTGGAGGTCTGATGCCCCAGCATAGGGGGATGCTAGAGTCGTGAGGTGGGAATGGGTAAGTGGGTGGAGGAGCACCCTCATAGAAGCAAAGGGGAGGGGGGAGGAAGAGAGGGAGGATGGGATGGGGGGTTGCGGAGGGGTAACCAGGAAGGGGGAATATCATTTGAAATGTAAACAAATATAAATGATTAATTAAAAGAAAAGTGTGGGGCAGGGATGACTAGAAAACAAAGTCCCCTGTCCTCAGACCATTGCTTTGAGAAGTCCTGTCCTCTAACATCGCACTCTTGGGACCCTGTGTGCTAAGACAAAGCCCTCTTTTGGTCTCTGAAAGGGTTTATGCTTCTCACAGTTGAGGGGACCTGGGTTGCCTGGTTTGGGGATTGTAGCGCTGGTAGGGTCCTGTCCTGAGTTTTAGCCTCTGCCCTTTGTGGTGCTGTGTAGAGATTTGCACAGGAGTGAAGGAATGGCGTGCACAGGGACCCTGAGCACTCACACACTCACCCGGTGTGCTGCTGGTGAAAAGCAGGTCCCTGGTGCACATGTGTGCACACACATATACACACAACACACCCGGCAACCAGAAGGTGGCAACCCCGGGCCAGCATTTCTGCAGGGCTCAGAAGAAAGGCACGGGGCTTTCACTGACTTAACACAGAAAAGTCTCTCTCAACCTACACATGGGAATCCTCTTAGCCCCCTTACCTATGTACCCACTGCTGAACACACCAGGTACCAACAGATAGCTCCAAACCTGTGGTCACACAGACAGCCCTGGTTAGTCTCAGTGGGTCACAACCCGAAATGCATAGTCTTGAACATGAAAGATTTGTGGGGAGCAGTCGGGGAGTGATGAGTGGAAGGGAGATTAGGGGTGAAAGTGGTTGGTGTTTATTTTGTGTGTGGAATTGTTTAAAACCATATTTGATTTAAAAAAAATAATTCTCGGGCTTGGATATGGCTTAGTGACTAAGTAGATGTCATGCAAGCAAGTGGATTGGAGATCAGATTCCCATGACTCATGTAAATATCTAGTGGGCGTGGCATCCTGCGTGGGCGTGGCATCCAGTGTGGGTGTGGCGGTCTTGTGGGCGTGGCAGCCTGTATGGGGCTTTGTGCCCTGTGTGGGATGTGGCAGCCTGTGTGTTTTCCCAGCATCAGAAGTATGAGGTGGGAATCTCCAGAGCAAGCTGTCTAGCAGACCGCTTGGAGAGCTCGGAGTTTGGTTGGGAGACGCTACCTTGTTGAGTAAGATGGAATAGTGCTGAGATGATGCTCGAGGTCACTCTCAGTCCTGCACACACACACACACACACACACACACACACACACACACACACACAC
>JANHMN010000023.1:35681251-35691332 GCA_030674055.1 Rhabdomys pumilio | reverse complement strand
AGAAGCAGAAGCAGAAGCAGAAGCAGAAGCAGAAGCAGAAGCAGAAGCAGAAGCAGAAGCAGAAGCAGAAGCAGAAGCAGAAGCAGAAGCAGAAGCAGAAGCAGAAGCAGAAGCAGCAGCAGCAGCCCAGTTCACAGTGCTTGCCAATCCCCCTGGTGTAAACATTTTCTTCATGGTTCTGCTGGCTGTACCACCTGGATGAGTGTAGTGGGTTTTCAGGAACCACTGGGAGCTGTTTCCTGCACAGGCTTGTCCCAACAGCCCTGGTTATTCTCTTCAGAGCATAAGGCAAAGCTGGCATCAAGATGGAATACTTGAAATATCTCCAGAAAGCTCCTGAGCTCTCTAGCCACCTCTAGAGGATTGATATTCACGAGGAAAGACCTATGTCTCTGGCACTCTCAGCTCTCGACCATGGTCTCTCCGGACCCATTTCAGAGGTGGAAATGTCGACATCCCTCCTTACATGTTGCCAGTCACTGGGACGAAACTTTTACTTTTCAATCTGTGCAGGGAATTCAGACTCCAGAGGAGCCTGCCTGACTTCAAAGTCGAGATACAAGTCCCCCACTCTGGTAGCTTTCCTGGGTTGGTTCAGAATAACCATCACCCTGATAGCTTTTGCAGTCTTCACAAGGTGGAGGGAGTGAATCTCCGTGCCTGGCTGTGGTGGGTCTATCTCCATCCATCGGGGCTGTTTGCAGAGTTCATTCCATTTGCTTTCCAGAAATTCAGACTCTCGTCTGAATATGATTTTCTGGGGCCCTACTATGTGCCAGCGACTGTGTGCTGATCCCAGAGTCTATTTCATGGAACCATAATAAGGATTAAGTAAGACTTTAAACCACCCTGCCATGCTGGGCCATGGAACCCCACAAAGCCCATGATAGGGCTCTGTGCCCCCTGGTTTCCCTGTCAATGCGTTAGTGACGGTGGGGCTGCCAGCGGCTCCCGGCTATTCTTCAGCCCAGCCCCGCCCTCCTCATACCTTCTAGGTACATGTAGCTCAGAGCATTGAGTGCATTCCACATGGAGTACAATGCTTTTTTTTTTTTTTTTTTTTAAATCTCCTCTCTTAAGCTTAATTGTGAGTGAACTGCAGGATACCCCTTGCTGGACGGTTTTATATAAGGCCGTGATGTTGGCATGTGCTTTGCATGATCTGTGGCCATCTGCACCAGCTATTTTTAGCATGTTAGTAAAGGTTTGGCATAAGCTCTCATTGTGTATGTGTGTATCCGTTTCCCTTTCCTCTCCTCAACACTGGAATTGGGACCTGTCCAATACAACCAAACCAGGCTGAGTTGGGTGAGAGGTGTTTTAGAAAAGCAGGGAACTAGTGGTCCTACATTGACCCTGCTCCCTGGTCCCACACCCACCGAAATGAGCTTGCTTTGGGCTAATGATTGTCACCAGTGTCTCAGGTCTGTGGCTAGTCTGGTGTGTGCAGAGCCAAGATCTCATGCATGGCTTTGGCACCCAGCGCATGTCCAGCACGGGTACTTATTACCAAGCTGTGTTGAGCTTTGGCCTGAGCAGAAGGCTCAGCATGTCATGTGATCTAGCTTTGTGTCTTGAGGACTTTGGCAGATGAAATGAATTTCAGCAATCCTCTTGTCAACTTATTGGAGTAGGAGCAGAGATGGGCTCTGTCTTAGGAGGCGGACGCCATGTTAGATAAGAGCATGAACCAGCCTCTTGGGGGCTGATTGGCCTAATAGCCAGTTATGGAATTGTTCTGAGCCCTGGTGTGTCTGAAGAACGGGATGGATAACAACCCCCACAGAGGCCTGGTGTGGGATTAGTGGAGGCTCCTTGCACAGTGCTGGCGTGAAGCAGACTCGTCTTTATGCTTCCTGGTGACACACCCTGGAGCCTGTAGTTATGGTTATAGTTGTAGCATGGGAGAAAACAGGCAGAGATGAAATGGACAGGCTTTGGGGCTGAATTGCTGGGTTTGATTCCAAGCTCTCTTGTTGTGAATCAAAGCAGAAGTGCTGAGAGGACCTCGCTAGGTGGTCAGTATAACTGTATCTACCTTGTTGTTGTTTATTATTATTATTATTATTATTATTATTATTTTGGTTTTTTGAGACAGGGTTTTTCTGTGTAGCCCTGGCTGTCCTGGAACTCATTCTGTAGACCAGGCTGGCCTTGAACTCAGAAATCCACCTGCCTCTGCCTCCCAAGTGCTGGGATTAACCTTGTTATCATTTATGCATGTTTACGTGTCAGTGTGTACATGCACGTGTGTGGCTGTGTGTGTTTGCACACATGGAGGGATGGAGGCGGATGCCAGGTGTTTTTCACAATTACCGCTGCCTTACTTTTTGAGGAAGGGGTTTTCACTGAATCTGGAGTGCACCAAGTTGCTTGTTCTGGCTGGAGAGCACGGCCCAGGGCTCCCCGTCTCCCTCTCTCTAGCTCTGAGATTGTAGGTGTGTGTTAACACAGCTGACCTTTACATGACTGCCGGGGATCTGAACTCAGGCCCTCAGACCCAACATGAGGACCTGCATTCAAGGGTCACAGCATTAGGAAGGCTGAGAGCCACTGACAGATTGGGACTCCTTTACTTCCTCCTTTACGCTGCTTCTGTTGTGTATTTCCTTGAAGCTCTCATGAAAGAGACTAATATACTATTTCTGATGATAGTTAACCTCTCCCTGTGCCTCCATTTTCTCATCTGTGAAATGGGTTGCTAATAGCATTAAGCCTTGTAGGGTGGGTTCTTCCTGGCCACCAGGGAGTGGTGTCACACTAACATTTTAGCACATTTGGGCCTCACAATAACCCAGGGGCACTCATGTTGGCTCTCCCTCTGACGAAGGGGAGACCTTGAGATTTTAGTCCCAAAGCCAGTAAGTCCAGCTGCTGCAGCCATCATCTCTGTGGGATCGGAGCGGCTTGGCCCAGCTGACTTCCTACCCCGAGTGAAACTCTCTCCATCCAACCAGGAGCAGAGAAGAGATGGAATTCTCTTTGCCACAGAAACCATTATCGCTTAGAGAGAGAGAGAGAGAGGGAGAGAGGGGATGGAGGTGCAGCAGGATCACGGAACACTATGAACTCAGCACGCTTACACTAAAGCCTGCCTGGACGAGAAATTAAGTGTGGGTCAGGCAGCCGAGTCGCCGAGGTGTTCAGGCAGAGCCAGCGTCCTGTGCAAACATCTGGATGCTTAGAAATGGGCCGCGGCAAATTTTGTTGTTGTTAATGAGAGAGAACACCTGGGGTGAGGCCCGGCCTTATTCATTTAACTGGACTGAGACCCCTTTATACCGTTTTATAGATAATTATTAGGTTATGTTATATATACTGATGGGTTTCATTATGAGGTTGTCATAGATCTGTATAATCTATCTTGATCACACTCATCCCTTACTCCCTGTCTCTGCTGATCCCTCTTCTCTTCTCATCCAGCCCCCCCACACCCCCAACTCTAAAGCTTTTTCCTCTTTGGTGCGTGCGACCCTAGAAATTTAACTAGGGTTGGGCATGGGTGAGGGGTTAGTTACAGGAACACGGGCAACCACAGAACAAAATCTCTCTCCCTCTGGCAACCATTAGCTGCCTAGAGACTCTCAGGGAAAGGGCGGGCTTCATGAGTGCTCGGCCCCCCCCTCCCCCCACCCCCGCCACTTTCATGACAGGAAGTAGACCGGCTTTGTTGCAGGTCTTGTGCCTGTGTGCTCAGCTCCTGCCTGGAAGAGGGTTCCACAACCGTCTTCCCCTGTCCCAGCTTTTACGTCCATTCTTCCTGCTCCCTCTTCAGCCTGTGACCCAACCCTTAGAGGGGGTGATGTCCACACCCCACTTGCTCGGGTGTTTGATGGTAGAACTGGAGTTTAAAATTTCACCAATGGGGTTTCAGGTGCACCATAGCTGTTTGTCTCTGAAGGGGACTCCCCGCTCCCTCCCAACCCCCCGGAAACTGTTCTGGATACACAGAACCGAGTCCCACAGGGAAGTGATTGGGAATCAGGCTGCTGGGGGCAAGTGTCTCAACCGTGGCAAGCAGCGCTGGCTGCCGAGCAGACAAAAATTCACACCTTTAGACGAGGCAAAGGATGCTCAGAGGGGCTGGGAAACTTACTCAGAGCCACACAGCCATACTTCCTGAGGCAGGCCCTCTCACTGAACTGGGAGTCTGCCGATCCGGCTTAGACTTGCTGGTCAACAAGGCTGAAGCATTCTGGCACTGGCACTGGTTTAACTGGCACAGGCCACCATGCCTAGCTTTTGATCTGGGTACCGGAGGGAGGATCCGCACTCAGGCCCTATGCTTGCAAAGCAAACGGAAGGCTAGCGCTAGCCTTCTGTTGACCTAGAACTTGTAATCCTCCTGCCTCAGTTCCCTGACAGCTGGAGTGATGGGCCTGCACCAACACTCCTGGCACCATGGCCTCTCTCCAGAGAAACTTATTCCTTGGGGAGAGACTCCGGTGCCAGAGTGCACAGCTGCTCAGGATCTGGGTATGTGTTGAGTTTTCTTGGTTTTGTTTGTTTGTTTTTCAGACTCTAAACGATAGTTAGGAATGCCTCTGAGATCCAGGCAGGGAAATCCTCAGGCTTGGGAAGAACTGACACCCAGGTGAACCTGAGATTCTAATTAGCTCTGATGCTAAGGGCAGTTGTAATGGCTGACACATGGGCAGATGAGCCTGTCTGTCTGTCTGTCTGTCTGTCTGTCTGTGCTCTTCTCCTTCACATCTCCCTTCTTCTCTCCCTCCATCCTCTACCTGTCCTTTTTTTCATCCATTCATGCTCCACCAGCTCATCCTTCCCTCCATCCTTCTGTGCCCCCATCTATCCCTCCCTCCTTCCCTCCCTCCCGTGACTGTCCAGGGAACCATTTCTCCAGCTCAGCTCTGGAAACAAGTTAGAAGCGGAAGTTCAAGATTTTGGCCCTGGAAGCAAATGCTTAGGGGTCACCACCATTCAAGCTCCCCCGCTGACCCCCCACGCAAGCAGTGGGCGCAGAAGCCATCTAGAGGCCCTGTATGTTTTGTGAGTGTGAACTGTTTTGAGTATCTTATCCCCACACAGAGAGAGCCTGGTCTGACGAAACGGCTGCCCATGAACAAGTGTGAGGACATACACCCTAAGAACTAGGATCGTGTAGGGAGAGCCAGTAGGTCCGGTGGCTGAGAATACAGAGTTCCAGGGTTCACAGCAACGAACGAGACAGCCTACATGTTCCAAACCAGACTTTGAGAGAGAGAAGAGAGAGAGAGAGAGAAGAACGGTTTTGACAAAAGTCCCTGGTACTTACAGGCTGCAATAGTTCTGACTTATGTCTGCATACCACCCCGAGGCTGCTGATGCAGGAGGATGAGCCTGGAGGGGTACAGGCTCCTCCCACCGACCCTGCAGAACAGCCTGAAGGAGCCCTGAGAGGGACCCTTTGTCATCCATCCAACTGTGACATGCATTTGGGGATCGTTGCCTTGTAAATGAGGTACGAGGTGTCACCTCTGTGAGGTACAGCTTCTCTCAAGCAAACGTGGTGTTCCGTGCCCTCTCCTAAGCCTGAGTGAGCACGGTAATTCATTATGGTGACAACCTGAGTCTCTGTCCCAGACGCCTGGCGCATCATGGGCATTGGGAGACATGGCCAAGAAGTTAACAACAGTGTGGTGATTTTATTTGAGGTGCTTTCCTTGACTCATTATGGAGTCTGTGACTTGGAGAGAGGCATTGAACTTGAAAAAAAAATTGATTGTATTATTTGTGACAAACTGAGAGCAAGGGTGAAGTGGGGGCCTGGACTGAATGCCTGACAGGTTCCAGCAGGTTGAAATGGGTTGAATGGCTACTTTTTCTAGCTGGGCTTCAAGCTCACCTGGGGGTGACAGGACATTTATGTCCTTGTCCCCTCGATGACTTTGCTCATTCATAGCGTTTGCTGCCTGGGTCTTAACAACATTTAAATCTGAACTTCTTGCATTTAGACACTGGGCTCTAGGTGACCCACACACTTCCTGACGCCCTTGACAGGTCTCTTGACCCCCTTTTAATCACACCGTTCATTCAACAACCACTTGCATGTCTGTGCACGTGTGAGCATGTGTGTGAGCATATGTGTACGTGTGCGTGTAAGAAAGCATGTGGGAGCATGAGTGCATGGGTGCATGAGCATGTGTGTGAGCGAGTAAGCATGTGTGTGAACACATGTGTGCATGTGTGAGCACGTTGTGTAAGAGAGTCTTTGTGAGCGTGTGTGCATGTTGAACATTAGTATGTGAAAGTATGTGTATGAGCATGTGTGTAAGGCAGTATGTATGACTGCATGTATGTGTGAGAGAATATGAGTAGATGTTGTGAGAGAGAGAGAGCATCGTGTGTGTGAGAGCATATGTGAGCATGTGTGTGAGCATGAGTGTGAACATATGTTTGCACGTGTGAGCATGTGTAAGAGCATGTGTGAGTATGTTGTGAGTATGTGTGAGCAAGTGTGTATGACAGAGAGCATATATGTGTAAGAGAATGTGAGTACATGTTGTGAGAGCATTGTGTGTGTGTGTGTGTGTGTTTTCAATGCAACAGAACCAAAAGAGACTTCCCCCCAGCCCACAGCTGCCAAACCTTTGCTGGTAGTTTTCACTAGGCAACAGGAGACTCACCAGGAGACGGACTCAGCCCTTCTTGCCTTGTAAATCTTTCTGAAGGTCTCCACCTCAGGTCCTTTCTCTCCAAATATGGTGACTTCTCAGGCCTCAGCCTAGGTGAGAAGTGCCCCATATAAGGTCAGGCTTGTAGCTTTCATCTCGTGCCAACCTGCCAGGCTGGGTCTTCTCCCCGGTGTTTCTGCTCTGTAACCTCCATGGGCCAGACTGCTGGGGACCCCAGTGTGGGGGCTACCTCACCTCATTACCTAGCTCTCCTGAGAGAACAGACTGCTCGATCCCTGCCCTCTTCCCTTCTTTCTGGGATAAGAGGAAGCAAGGAGGAGGAAGAGGGGTCGGAAGTGATGGGGGGGCACAGGTGGCGGGGGCACGATTAGTGCCAATTAAATTTGAGGCATTAAAAGTAAGATGGCGGGGAACCGGCACTTAGCTACTTTACCTGGGGCCATATTCATTACAAGCAGGAGTCGCCATGGAAACCCAAGGTTTGGACATTCATAAGCTCCTGGTAATTATGTGAAAAGCTCCCCAGTGCTGAAAAGGGGGCAGGAGGGACCAGGCTCCGCCAGCTCTGCTGGAGTTCAAAGTCAAGGCGGCAGATGTCATCGTCAGTAGCTAACGAGGACAGACTCAACTTCAGGTGCGTTTTCATGGTTGCAGGCCCAGGGTTTGAACGTCTGAAGGTGTATGCTGTAGTTTAACATGGATGCCACCCTCTGCCAGGCTCACGTGTCTGAATATAGGCCCCTGGCTGGATAATTTTTGTCAACTTGACACAAACCTGAAAGTCACCTGGGAAGGAGGAACCTCAGTAGAGAGAATGTCTCCATCAGATTGGCCTGTGGGGGTGGGGCATGGCTTTTCTTGATCACTGACTGATGTCTTGAGGGTCCAGTCTATTGTGGGTAGCGCCATCCCTGGGCAGGTGGTCCTGGGCTATGTTTGAAAGCAGGATGATGGAGACTTAGTGGGCAAGCCAGTAAAAGCAGTCTTCCTGTTTCAGTTCCCGCTTCTACCTCGAGCTCCTCTCCTCACACCTCCTGTGATGGAGAGAGATATCCCTTTCCTCCCCTGGTTACTTTGGGCCCGTGTTCGTCACGGCAGTAGGATGCACTGGCACATTGACAGGGCTCCGGAGGCCTGTGAGGGCTGTGGAGCCTTCAGTATTCAGAGCCTCACTGGAGCGAGGAGGAGGATCACTGGGAATGGGCTGCGGTGCTGTTGAGTTGGTACCGCCCACTCCCTGCCACCTCTCAACTTCCGGTTCCTGGATGATGCGAGGAGAATGAGTCCCAGTTGCACACTGCACGGAATCACCTGTGCATTCCTGTGAGCGGACATGTGTGCACATGTGTGTGTACACATGTGTGTATGTGTGTGTGTGTGTGTGTGTGTGTGTGTGTGCTCGCCCGTGTAGACCAGAAACAAAACCTTGGGTGCCACTCCTCAAGAGCCATCCATTCTCTCATTTAGACGATGTATTTCATTGGGCCAGGAGGGTTGGTTGACTAGACTAAACTGGCTAACCATCGAGGCCCAGGGAGCCTCCTGTCTCTGCCTCCCCAGCACCTAGATTCTGAGCCTGTGCCGGGATCTGAACTCAGTTCCTATGGCTTGTTAATGGCTGAGCCATTTCCCCAATCCCTTTATCCCACCTTCTTTTAAACCCTTGCCTTTGCCCATGAACAAGAACAAATGCAAAACTAAACAAAACCCCGGGCCCCGAGTGCTACTTTTACAGACGCAGAAGGTAGTCTGGCTAGCACTGGGCAGTGACAAGCCTCTTTATTTCTGCTTCCGATGACTGAGCTGCAAGTGAGGGCAGACAGAAGTTCTGCTGAGGTGCTTATTTGGCTGTTACTGGCTAATCCAGGAAATGCTGTCTGTTTACATTACATGGGTTAAATTGTGAGCCAAGGGCAAGTCACTCTGGCCCAATCCCTCCAATGCCGGACCCCAGCCCCAGCCATCTTAATCAGGATTGTCTTCAGGTTTGGGTCCTGGTATGACCACCGATGGCACCGCCTGAGGGAGATGGGTCGCCTCATCTTTCTGAGTCTGACCCCTCAATTATCAAATGGAGCTTAATGCAGTTCTTGCAGTTCTGAGGATGCAGTGAAATAATATGGCTTGAGATCTGCCTGTTACCATGGCCGCCTCCCCATGTGGACATGCAGCGAAGTGTCAGCTTCCATCTGATTTTCACCTCTGCAGAGCTTTCTGCATAGCCCGGGGGTATGCCTTAATCTTCACCTCATTCTCTCCTGGTCACCCCCATTCTCTTTTCCAGGCTTCCTCCAGAGCCCTTCCCGAATCACTGGCTGGAATCACCCTTCCAGCTGTTTGCTCCCGTGGTAGCCTGTGCCTGTTCTTTCTCTCATGCTCACCCTGCTTGGAATGGCTTATCCGACAAGAGTCTCTGCCCCTGGGCTTCTGGCTTACATCAGGGCTGAGACCCTGCTCTGCTCACCAGTGTGAGCATCCTGCATAAGATGTACCAGAAAATGGCTTGGAGCGTTTTTGGTTTTTGTTTTGTTTTGTTTTGTTTTTTTGTTTTTTTAGATTTTAAAAAGGACGGCCATGAGAAGGGGCTCAAACTCAATCATCAGGCGAGTGCAAAAAGTCTGGTACACTCCCAACCCCAAGTACAATTCAGAAACAAAAGCAAGCACAGTCTGACATGCTTGGTCACGTGGGTGGGGTTCAAACATGTATGGGATGGGAGAGGCAGCCATAGAAAAGCATGGACCACAACAATCACATCACTGGAAGACATGAGCCAACAGCCATACAGCGTGGCTGCGGTTTGGCTGGGGTCGGGGGAGGTGGCGGGATCTTGAGGTTGACAAGTACTCTGTGTTTGGTTGTGTGGCAGTTACATGGGCATATATATTTGCCATACCTTATTAAGCTGCAGAACCCAGGTGTGTGTGTGTGTGTGTGTGTGTGTGTGTGTGTGTGTGTGTGCATTGTGGTGGAAGTTATAGTTTGAAAAGGTGATTACAAATGAGTGGACGATGAGGAGATGGCCCAGGGTAAAATGCCTGCTGCACAGGCATAAAGACCTGAGTTCAGGTCCCCATCGGCCATGTAAAAGCTGGGCATGGCAGCACAGGTCTGAAACCTCAGTGATGGGGTGGTCCTGGGGGCTTGCCAGTCCGTCCAGGTCTCGACAGACTGGGATGTCTTGTCTCAAGTGAGAGACCCTGTGCTCCCTGCAAAAATTTAAGAAGGTGGAAAGTTCTAGGGAGAGACACCTGATGCTGACTTCTGGTCTCCACACATGCATGTGCACCTGTACATATCCAAGCACATACACACATACACACTCACACTCACACACATATACATACTCACAGACATACCCACACACATACATGCACACACAATACACATACACACATACACACTCATACACACACTCTCACACATACACATACACACATATACAC
>JANHMN010000023.1:35631220-35681241 GCA_030674055.1 Rhabdomys pumilio | reverse complement strand
ATGCACACACACTCTCATGCACTCTCACACATTTACATACACACTCATACTCATACACACACTCATACACATATTCTCTCTCTCTCTCTCTCACACACACACACACACACACATGAACGTGTACGCTGTCCCACCTCCGATAAAACAGATTAATGGAACAACAGGTAAGAACAACCGGGAAAGCTTGGAGAGAGGACACCCCACTGAAAACCCTGGCAGCTAAGCACTGAGGTTCCTGAGAAAGACTGGGTGTGTGGGTGGGGCTTATTGTCCTTATAAAACAGATGGGGGGGGGTGGAAGATAAATAGGAAAGACTTGTAACTCCAAAGTTGCTGGAGAGATGTGGGGGCAGAAGCCCAAAGGAGAGAAAATTCTACAACAAGGAGTATTTAGGAACTATAAACAAATGCACAAAACAACGAAATGGCACCTTAAAAATACCATAAAAACTGCCCCCCCCCCCACTATAGTCCGATGATAGACAACGAAAATGCCCCTTACAGCTGTCAGCGAAGGAAAAGCTTTTTCAGACAGGCGGAAAGAGAGAAAGAAGGATTTTCCTCAATGCTGAACTTATGGGACACAAGCAGGGCTGGTGGGTTCCAGCCAGGGTCAGGGTTTTGGCTGACCTCTCTGCTTCATGATTGGCTGGCAGATGTAAGCCCCTCCCACTCCTGCCTTTGCGAATGCTACAGTATCTTTGAAGCTGCAAGCTAAAATAGGCCCTTCCCCTCCAAACTGCGTCTGCCACAGCCACCGACACAGCCGGCGGTCTGCGTCTGTGATATGGCCGCCACGGATGACCAGAAGCATCTACCAGGGGTGAACAGGGGCGAATCTTCTGAGAAAGAAGATGCCAGACCACCCATCCTTCCTCCTCCATGGAGAGCCCTTTAACGGGTGAACCCATGAACCATCAGCGGCATGCTCCTGTAGTCAAAACCTTTCCTCTCCTGAGCCGTTTCTGTCGAGTGTTTGATCACAACAACGTAAAAGTAACGCAGTACCAAGAGATGGCCGTGGACAGGTTATCATAATGGTAGTCTCTACTCCAGGGACAGGTAGGCAGTGTGTGGTGAGGGCCATGACTATAGCGTCCCACAGGGTTGGAGAGAGAAGAAGGGAGAGCATGAGAGAGTCAGAGATAGCTTCTTCAACGGATCTTGCGGTGGGCGTGGTAACACACACCTTTAGCTCCAGAAGTCAGGAGGCAGAGGTGGGCAAATTCATGTGAGTTCAAGGCTAGCCTGGTCTACATAGGTCTGTGGGGCGGTGGGCTGTGAGAAGCAGCTGGGTGCCCGGTCGAGCATAGGCCTTGAACCCTGGACCTTTATCGAACAGCAGGCTCTGCTCCTGGGGCCCTGATTCTTTTCATTCAGCTTCAGCCCTCCACAGCCCCTCCCACAGAGAGCTCTATGGCCATCAGTCATGAGGAATGGTGCCTCAGGCTCTGTAGATGAGGTATCTCCAAGCTCAGGCTACCTCAAGGAGGGACCAACTCCAGCCCCATTTTTGCAGATAAGGACACTGAGACTCTGAGAGCTCATTTCTTTATCTGGGAGACTCCTCAGGCAGGACTCCTGGTGTGCCAAACATGAGCCCTTCCTTCCAGCAGTGTTAAACAGGAAGTAGGCCAGATGCCATTGAAGGTTGCTTTATGGCTTTCTGGTAGGGTTGGGATTGATTGAACTGTCACCTACTGGCTCACCTCCTGTTTGGTATGCTTGACACACACACACACTCCCACCCCCCACCCCCCACCCCCCACCCCAAGCTGGTGAATCTGCTTTAAGAACAGTGGAGCCTTTTGGAGGTGGGGGTGGGCACAGGTGGTACCACAGACCCAGTTCTGAGGGTATCCTCTGATTCGTCTTTCCACCGTGCCCTACCCTCTGTGGTGGAGGAAATCTCTCTGAAACTGTGAGCAGAAACCTCCCCCACCCTTAAGCTGATTCTGGTGATTCTGCCGGGGTTTGGGCCAAAATAAAAAGAAGAAACTCATTCCCCAGCATCAGCCCTTCGAAGAACAGGGAGCAGCCAATCGGATCAGCTGGTCAGTTTAGAATAACTGCCCTGCTTTTAACAACCCAGGAGAGGATTCTTTCTTTTGGTCTCTGTTGGCTTCCATTCTGCACCTACCTGAGCACAAAGCCAGTGCCTGAAAACTTCCTGACTGTTGGGGGGTGGGGGGAAAGAGAAGCACAAGACCCCTGGGTGAGCTTGTGCCCCACCCCACTTCTGCCTGAATCCACTGGGCCTGTGGCACCCACTTCCACCCCCAACCCCAAAGAGCTATGCTTGGCTGGGAACCAGGCTATATAGAATGAAGAAATGATCTGCCATAACACTGCCTGGTCGGCTTCCATGCCTCGTAACCAAGTTCTTTATCAACACGCTCTCCCGCCCTCCCCTCAGCAGGCAGCGCCGTGGGCAGCCCTGTGCTCTGTACGGTGCTCTGAAGGAAATCATCTCCTTTCTCCTTTGTAAAAAGCAGAAAGGCAACCTTCAGCAAAGGGTCACTAATGCTGAGAAACCCAGAGGCCAGGCACTTCTGGAGATCATGACGCTCGCAGCCCTGTTCTTCACTGTTGCCTCTCCGTTATCAATCTTGTCTAATGACCTATTTACCCGAGGCACACGGTTATAGGCCGATGCCCACCACAGTCCCTGGACATTCGTGTATCTGAGAAGTGGGGGCGGGGTTGCTTAGCAGTTGGTCTGAAACACTGGTTCCTTTGTGCAAACGGCCAGCTTGGCTTCTCTGTCTCTCCTCTTTTTAAACATATGAGATGGTTGAAACAATTAATTAAGCTAATTAAGCTAAGAGAAGAAAAGGGATACATAATGTATTGTTCTTCATTGTTACAATGACATGGGAGAGAAAGGAGGAGGGGTAAGGAAGGGAAGGAGAGAGAGAGACAGAAAAAGAGGGGGTAGGGAGAGAGAGACTGATTTAAGATTGAAGGCTCAGCCTCTCACACTCCCGGGGAAATAAACAAGCCTTTTGCTTCCTGGGAAGCATCCTGTTCCTCTGACTCCGGGCTGGCTGCTTAGGTGGCACTTGGCCTCAGTCCAACATTCCCTCTCTCCCATCCAGACCCCTGCTGCGGATTAAACCCCCGGTCCTTTTAAGCCCCAGAAGAGGCTGTTGTCCTTCCCAAGCAGACAAGGGCGAAGTGAAGATCCAGAAAGGAAGAGGGCAGTCTATGAGTAGCCACAGCCTGGCCACCTGTGGTTAACGTTCTGTGGTCAGGGTGGTTTCTCTTTCCACATGCCCGTCACTTCTTATGAGGATGACACAGGTTGGGAGAGCACACTCGGAAACTGAATTTGGAGAAACTCAACAAAGTGAAGCCAAGCCTCCACCACGGAGGGTACCTGTACTGGTGGCAGTGAGCATCCTCCTCGGGGAGTGGGGCGGTGGGGGGTGGGGGGGACCTGGGCCTTTGTGGGCAGACAGACCTGGTTTTGAGAGTTGATCTCTCCTTGAACAGTGGGCCTCTGTCTTAGTCACTGTTCTATTGATGTGAGGAGACACCATGGCCAAGCAAGTGTCTTATTAAAAGGCAGCACTTAATTGGGGCTGGCTTACAGTTTTAGAGGTTTAATCCATTGTCACCATGGGTGGTGGTGGTGGCGGGGGAACATGGCAGCACACAGGCAGACTTGGTGCAAGAGAAGTAGCTGAGAGTCTACATCTGGATCCACAAGCAGCAGGAAGAGAGAGCCACTGGGCCTGGCTTAAACTTTTGAACTGTCAAAACCCTCCCTCAGTGACACACACTTCCTCTAGCAAGGCCACACCTCCAAATCCCTCTCAAGCAGTGCTTCTCCCTCATGACTAAGCATCCAAATATATGAGCCTGTGGGGGCCATTCTCATTTGAACCACCACAGCCACCATTCAAGTCCCCCCTTTTCCCTCTGGGTCAGTCTTCCTATCTGCAAAATGGAAGTGACATTACCTCCCTCATCGGCTTGTCCTGAGGCCTAGAGGTAATGTCTGTTGATCACGTGGTGTGCTGTGCCATCTTGGTACATAGGGAGAAGAGAAAGTATGGGCTCTGCAGCAGATTAGTTTCAGGTGCCATGGGTGGCAGACTCGAGCCACAATGAGATGGAAGGCTTCACAGAGTCTCTGAGGCTGCTGAAGAAGAATGGTCCCCGAGCCTTGGCTACCATGAGGAGGTAAGCAGTGGGCATGGGGGGAGGGATTTGAGAAGTGATTGATTACCTCAACACCAGCTTCTGTGATGCTGAGCTGTGACCACAGAGAAAAGGAGGCAAGGACCATATAGGGATGGTGTGGGGGGTGGGAACCTTGCAACTGGGGGGTTGGGGGGGCTGGTCTTCCAGCACTCCCTGGGAAGCCTATAGGACAGGTGCAGGCTAGAGAGTCTTCTGGGGAATGTAGAGTCATGGTGTTTCTCTTCAGCAGTGTGTCAGTGAGAGGGTACCAGCGTGCCTCCTCACGGCCCAGAGCTTTTCTATGGGAATGTGTGCCTTACTGATGACTATGACATTGGAGAAAATGTCTCTGCCACTTACATCAGTGATTAAATGTCTAGGTCCTCCCAGTGGGGTGGGGACCTCATGGCTGATTCCCCGTCCCAGGGTGGTGAGGGGTTCAGTCCTGTGGCAGTCATGCACAGCTTGCTGGACTACACACACACACACACACACACACACACACACACACACACACCCTGTTGTGTAGGAGCAGAGGCAGTTTGGCAAGAGAGGGTGACAGGGCTGAATATGGCTGAGATACATCAGGCACAGATATAAAGCACAACAAAGCCCATTATGACGTACATTTAACATATGCTAATAAAACACTAAGAAATAAGGAAGAATCAAGGTTGCCTGTGTCTGCTCCCATGGACCCCGCGGGCTGGCACCCAACTCCCATGGTCCTTCCATCTCATGGTGAGGAAGCCAGCAGGGTTGATGTTCTCCCAAGTCTCCTAGTGCCTTCCCGGAGCCTTCAGATGCCTCCTTTAAAAGGTCTAAAAATATCTGAGAGCGTCTTGATTAGCAGACGACAAGTTCCGCTAATAAGCACAGGAACGTAGGTGACAACCCTGCGCTAATTACCTTTTGGGCATTTGCTTCAAGGGCTCTTGGGAAGGGAACATTGGCGGCTGCGTTACCCTTTTGGCGCCTTCTCCTGCATATGTATACAACAGACAGCTGGAGAGCCGTCATTTCTGGAAATGTCAGCGCCTAAACAGTCTTAATTCTTGATATTTGTGGGCCACTGGCTTTGATTCCTTCATGGCAATAGAGAGAGAGGTGATTATCCTTCAGCGAGCACTTCCTGTACACCGGAGACGCTTCTGAGCATTACATCCTCAGTCAGTTCTTCCGACAAACCAATCAAGTGGGAACCGTGGGAGAGAGGAGACTGAGGCACAGGGAGTAACTTGCCCATAGAGGTGGTAATAGTTAATCCTGACTGGGAGACACACCTCTGGGTGTTTCTGTTGATAGTGTCCAGGAGGGGTGAGTGAGGAGGGAAGGCCTCTCTTCACAGTGAGCAATCTGAATGAGGCTACAGATAGGGTAGAGTTTGCCTCACATAAATGAGGTCCTGGGTTTCATCTCTAGTACCCTGGCCACACCCCATCTCCAAAGAAGTCCAAGGAATCAGCAGAGTTCCCTGCTTGCCTTTGTTTCTTCCTGAGTGGGGGGCCTTTCTTTCCTTAGAGAGCATCCCACTCCAGTTTCTTTGGCCTTTTAACATGGAAGGGACACTAGCAGGTGCACCCTCTATCCCACAGGGAGCTTCCGGACCTCCATGGATAGATTGGTACTACTTAGGCATCCGGCTTTGTAGATGGAACTGAACTGGGTGTTTACTATTCTAGAGTGCGGCTAGCCATTCTGGGCTCTCCAGACCCTATTCTGTAAAAGCAATTTTAATAAGTCCTTTGATGGTATGTATCCTGGGCCCCAAGAGTTGACTCAGCTGTTAAGAATGCTTACTGCTCTTATAGAGGACCTGGACTCAGTTCCCAGCACCCACACTGGGCAGATCACGCCTTCATGTAACTCCAGTTTCCAAGGGATTCAGTGCCCTCTTCTGGTCTCTAAGGGCTCCTGCACACACATGGTGCACATACATGCATACAGGCATATACGCACATAAATATAGCTATCAACCATCTTAGTGTATACACACATTTTAATTGCTTCCGTTCTGCAGGAGAAGCCTGCCAATCACCAGTTTGCCATTTCTGTGGAATAGCCAGCATAGGCCAGGGTACAGGTAGACGGGGTATTGTGGGTTCCTGCTCAGGGGGGATCTACTCAAGTGGGACCTACAACTGCCTGAGGATATACTTGCAGAAGTGGAAGGTTCCCCACAAACAGATGTCCAGGGGTTCTGCCCTGTACCCATGTACATGGGTACAAAGCAGAACCATGGGCATGTGTACGTGGGCACTTTCTGAATGTTCTGTTCTCTAAGCCAAGTGGTCAGATAACAGAAAAAAAGGATCACATTTACAAAGCTGGGTGCTTTTTAAAAACAAAAAACCAAAAACAAAAAAACAAAACAAAACCCCTATAGGTCAGAGCTTTGATTCAGAAGGAATTCATTTAACTGGATATACCTAAATTATCCAACCCAATTAAGCTGTTTAAATGACCAGCATCTCCGCCCTTCCCCTCAGTCCCCTCTAGTCCTGTCCCTCATTAGCTGGGCCTATTGTTCTCTTTCCTTTCACTAGCAGGTCTTGGCGGTGTATTGACCTGGAATCGAAACACGCCTTTCTTAGAAACGTGGCTGTAATTAGACACGGCCTCTGTGCCTTCCACTGAAAAGGCTCTGTTTGGGGAGCCGACTGCTTCTTTTCTTGCTTCCATCCCTGTGTTTAGCTCTTCCCCATGCCAGAAGCCCGACAGCATATTTTAGCGAGATCTCAAGAAAAATGCAAATATCCTAGCCCGTGGTCATGGGCACAGTCAGATTCTTGTGAGTGCAGCCTAAAGCTAAACGTGACATTCTCCTTTTTTCTGTCAGAGACTTTTTGAGCATACTCATAAGAACTTGCTCCAATGGATGCCTCTCTGAGAGAGGTGCTGGCCTCCTGTTCAGTGTTACCATAGTTCATGGGGCCCCTCTTGGTAACACGGGCTCAAGGAGGTTATTTGGTTTGGGATTAAGGTCTTGACTCCATCATCTGCTTATGAGGAATACTGACAGGGTGATAGAACGAAAGATCACCTAGGAAGTAAACCCTAGAAGTAAACCTGGGCACATCTGTGAGGAGTGATCTCGGAGACGGGAAGACTCAATGTGAGTGGCACTAGTCCCCTGGCTGGGGTCCTGGACCAACTAGACAAGAGAAAGTGAGGTGGTCCCCAGAATGGATCACTCTCCTCTTTATGGTTGGGGGTCTGGTGTGAGCAGCCTCCTCAAATATAATGACTCCAATTATTATAATGTCTCTAACCCACTTCCGTAACTGTGAGCTGAAATAGACTAGTCCTCTCTTAAGCTGCTGTTGTCTGGCTGTTTATGTCAAAGCATCCTGAAAAGTAGCTAAGACATCTGGTATCCCCGAGCAGGAACTTGTGCTAAAGGCTCAGGCTCCTCGTCTCTGTACACAGAAGGTTGTGACCTCATCTGCTCCATGGGACTGAGGAGTAATGGTGCCTGATAAGTAGGGGGTTGTCACATTTCTTTCTCCAATCACGTCACAACAGAGAGCCAGAAAATTCCAGGTTAGACTGTCTGCATAGATGAAGCTGAAGGAACCAGGGAGCTCACATGGGCCCCCCAAAGTCATCCAGACAGGCAGCAAGAGAGCTGGAATCCAGGGTTCTCCCTTCCAGGCAAAGGGCTATGGCTATTCTGCCACCATGTGGACCTCTGGGAGCATCGGACATAAAAAGCCATGGGCTTGGCTGTTTCTGGTGATGGTGTTGAGAGGTAGCTCTGACCTGTTCCCTTCCTGGGTTCCATCTATACCGGCGGCCCCTCTTTCTATCCCAGGCAGAGCTGGTTTGGTTTTGATACTAACGGCTGTCCCGTGAACCAAGCAGCTCCAGAGAGAGGAGTCTGCTTCAACCACAGCCTAACTGTGTGTGTCTACCATGGGGCAGGTCCTGCTGGATACTAGTGTTACAATGATGTCAAAGCTGGCCTGTCTCCTGCTGTGGAGAAGTTGTCAGTTTGCCAAGGGAGAAAGTGTCAAGTCAGGAAAACTGGTGAACAGGAGCCTGTGACCTACTTTGTGAGGGGATGCGCAGGGAAGGCTTGGTCTACAAGGTTGACATCAAGCTAAAGCTGAAACATTCTGGGAGGAGGAAAAAAGATGGAGACAGACAGACAGACAGACAGACACACGCACACACTGGAGAAACAAGGCTGGGGGAAACTCGGTGGGCTCACACAGTGCCTTCTAAACCTCATTAAAGATATAAATCCCCATCCTGAAGCATGTGTCTCTGTGTGCATTACATTTGTGAAGTGGTGAGAGTTTTGGTTTCTTTAAAAACCCAGTTAATGTTATATGAATTTGTGTTTTAATCCCTGGTATGGAAACTGCTTCAGTTTGTCCACAGCCGCTGACTATGATTGGCTGGTGCTTTAAGAGGGGAGTGATTTTGGCCAGCTGCACTTCTGGGGACTCTGGAGAGGAAATAAACTCCAGAGCGCTGAGAGGGGGACAGGAGACACTCTGGAGAAGGCTGCTGCCGCTGCTCCCCATGCTGCTGCTCTTGCTGGTGCTGCTCCCTCTCCTGCTGCTGCTCCCCTGCTGCTGCTGCTCTCCCTGCTGCTGCTGCTCCCCCTGCTGCTGCTGCTCCATCTGCTGCTTCCTCTTGCTGCTGCTACTCTTGCTGCTGCTCCCTTTGCTGCTGCTGACCCTCCTGGTGCTCCCCCTGCTCCTGCTCCCCCTGCTGCTGCTACTGCTGCTGTCAAGTGACCCTGAGCAAAATGAGCAAAGAGATGAAAAGGAGAAGCTGGAGATATCCAGACTACAAAGAGTGGACTTGTCCCAGTGAACTCATCCCTGATCGGCAGGAAGTAGTCTAAACAGGTCTACGCCCCCTTTTCCCCTCTACCCTTCTCTCCTACCTAGTGTTTGGGGGTTGGGAGGGATTGGGGTGGGATAAAGGTTGGAAAGGTAAGAGGTAGAAGAACCGAATAAAGTAGAGTGAAAAACACACCCACATTTTGTGTATGTGCGTGTGGGTGTGCACATGTGGGGGTCTGAGGACAACCGGGGTCATCACTTAAGTTACAGATCTCCACCTACACTCCCAGCTTCACGTGCATCCTGGGCATTAGAACTCTGGTCTTTACCCTTGGACACTCATTCAAAGAGAACAATAGGCTGGAAGGAGGTCACGTGGAGGGTAGAGTGAAGGGAAGAGGCTGGGAGAAGGGTCCAGACAAGGAGAGGGTTCTGCTGGGTACTAACTGAATAGAACAAAGGCAGTGTCTACAGAACACCTCGTCTGGGCCAGTGCACGGAGTGTGGGTAACCGAGAGGGAGAGCTCAGAGATCCAGAGTTGGTACATGATGGTGTCCTTCATTTAGAGGGGGAAGGTGTCACTATCCTATGGATAATGGACTATGGAAAGATTTAGAGGGCTGTAGGGGCCTCTGCTAACGTAGATTAACCAGGGCTGACTATCTCCTCGGGACTGGGCAACACTGTTGCTATAACTGGAGGATGCTGTTACCATCTAGTGAGCAGAGATGGGGCTTGCCGCTCAGCAGCCTACAGGTTGATCCCCAAAGAGCCACGGGCGCAAAATTGGAGAGCCTGCCCTGCTCAGATTCTGATCTTGGAAAGATGCAGTCACTGAAGGCCTCGGTGAGGATCCATGGAATCAAATCCCGCCTAACTTCACAACCCTGTGGGACAGAACTTGTTGCTCTGGAGTATGTGTGTATAGTTATACAGTTATGAACAGGCATTAATGGATGGAGGAAGGAGGAGGAAGAGGAGGAGAGTCTGTAGGTTTTAAAGAAGACGAGGAAGAGAGCTGCTCTATGGAGACGAGACCCATGAGGCAGAGTGCCATAAAGGAACCTGTTCCTTAGAACATAGCTGTGATGGATGTCCCTGCTCAGCTCCTATGTACTAGGAGATTAGTGTTTGCTTTGTCCCAGTGTCTCGCAGTACCCCAGTCTGTGTCCAGCCAACGTTCAAGATTCAGGTCACTGAAAGATTCCTCCGTGAGGAATAACTCTTATGGTACCAGAAGGCACTGTGCAAGCTTCCAAAGGAGGGAGGCGGCCAGCAGTCAGACCCAACTATGACACCTCTAAGCCACATCAAGACCAGCAAGGCATTATACCAAGTCTGCAGTGGTGGCACATGTACCTTGGCGGCAACCAACAGCTCTCTAATTGAACTTAAGATCTGCTCAACAGGAGGCCATGCCTGGTGCTAGAAAACTGGCTAAGTGTCCAGTGCTAGCAAAGTCATGGTTGCTTGTTGGAGAAGAACTGTCCGTAGCTGATTCTAAGATGGCGCCAACTTCCTGCCTGCCTCGTCAGACTTTTCTGGTAAACAAGTACTCTGCACAAGCGCCAGCCTGATTTTGGCACCAACCCCTCCCGAGCGGGTCTATGCAAATTAGGTTCTGGCAGAGTGACCAATCAGAGAGAACCACGCCTCCTTTTTCCTCTATATAAGCGGCGCTCTCCGGCTGCTAGAGGTCCCTGTAGAATGCATCAAGAGTTCCTGCAATAAAGGCTGTTGAGAAGAATCCAAACGTGTTGAGTCTGCTTGCTGGTCAGGTGGTCTTGACAAAGAACCCACAACCAGTTTATTAGACTGGCATCACCTCTAGCAACAGTCTATGAACGTCAATCCTGACAACCACAGAGAAGTGTAGTCCCCACCCCTCATTGCAGGAACTTCTCTTTGCAACAGACAGAGACCACTACAGAAAAACACAACCAATCGAAATGCAGAGTTATGGAGCCCAGGCATGGTAGATACATCTACAAAACACCCTGGTACCTAAGGCTTGGGGATCATTGCAGAAGGGGGAGCAGAAAGATTGTAAGGGCCAGAGGATTGGGGAGTTTGCCGGGAGGTCTTGTTTCCTGGTAACATCTGGAGCTATGCCCACTGAGTCTCACCAATATGGCCGCCCAAATGTGAGCTGAACAAGAAGGGCTCCAATGAACATGCCAAACAGATGGAGGGAAGTCCATGGGGCTTCAACCCTGCACAAAGAACTACAGGCAACCGAGGAAGGCTGGGAGTGGAAGAGGTGGTCCTCCCCAGGGAGGACACACCAGTTGATGCTCCAGTGCCAAACCATAAGCCCCAATAACATAATTCAGGTAGCACTATAAGACCTGAAGGGATTATATTTAAGAATATATATATATATATATATATATATATATATATTATATATAATTACATATATGTGCATATATATTTTTCTACTAATTGTTGAATATATGTATATTTATATATGTACATGTGTATGTATACATATTGTTGTATATATATATACATATGCATATATATTGTTGTATATATACATATACATATATATATACAAACACAAATATGTATGTATATGTGTGTATATATATATATATATATATATATATACACAACAGTAGAAAAAACAGAGAACAGAGGCCGTGAACTTGAAGGAGAGCAGGAAGAGCTCACCATATGGAGGGAAGAAAGGGAGGGAAAGGGAGAAATACTGGAATTAAATTATAATCTCAAAAATAAATTTTTTTAAAAAAATCCAGTTACATGCTTCTTTATAGAGTCAGCTGTTGGTAGCCATGGCTTCTGCATCCTTGAGTTTCCCCCAACTGGGGAGTACCTGAAACATTTCAAGCATTTCTGTTTCTACTGAAAATGTAATTGTTCCCCGAACGTTGCAGCATGGCGGTGGTGCCCTCGGAGTTTGTGTTGGGTCAGGTATTTGTAAAGTCCTGCGGAGATGAGTTAGAGTGCCCATTCCAGTGGGTGTGTGCAGGGTTAGTGCAGACACTGCCACCTGTCACTTCATGTCAGGGGTGCACGCAGTTGTGGGTTTGGGTTATGAATAGAGTCCTGGTGGCATTAACTAACCCCTTTGATGAATGGTCACTTAGGATTCTCTCCAACAGGACTTTGGGATCCTCGGGAGAATACCGGGGATTGCTTCATGCTAGTGTCCTTCAAACATCTGTCACAGGGATAGGTAGGTGTCCAGTGTAACCTCAGAAGATGATCCTAGCCTGTAGCTGGGTGAGCTGTCTCCCCTTCTCGCCCCTGAGCTACAGCATACAAACCATTTGTACTCTCCTCACAAACCATCCCAGTTCCACGGTCTTCTGAGAAGCCCCAGGCCACCATCTGCCTGTCAGCAGAGATCACTAGACACAGATGGCTTTCAAGTTCTTACATAAACCCTCGACCGCATACACCCCGGTTTGGGCAGAAATACTTGAGATCTGAATGGTACCCCGGAAGATGTCCTCAGTGGGGTTTGAACACGGGAACTCAGAGTGGGAAAATGGCACTGTCTCTTGATAGAAGGTATCCCATTACTGGAGATAATGGTTTTGAATTCAGCTGTCAGAAAGATCTCTGAAGGGAAAGATAAGCTGGTTTGTTCAGCCTAAGAAAGGTAGGATTGGCTTCTGTTGGATTTGACGTAAATGGTAAATGCCCCTCAGTGCCGAAACCTGTACAGAATCACGAAACATTTGGGTTCAGGTACCGCCTGAGGTTTGGAGAATGTTCAGACATAGGAAGGAGGTCAATATGGAGTGTCCTTTAGCCATGCCATGGCCTAGCTAAACAGTTCCTGTACTTTCCACAGCTCTGGATCCCTCCTTTGGTGCCCAGACTATGCCTCAGTTTCCAGAATGAAGTCCCTGGTAACCCAGCAGCACGCACTTGGGCTTCTGTATCAGCTGTGGGTGGCTGTTCCCACAGGAAGGCGCTACTCCTCCCCCCTCTCCCCACACTTGTTTCTCAGTCACCCTGCCCTGCGGTGTCTGAAGGAGAGGACTTGAAAGGGAAAGCTTTATTGTGGCTCACAGCGGGGAGGGTGTGTTCTCGGATCACATCATGGTGGCCAGGAAGCAGAACTTCACACTTGGGTGGTTTTTCTCCCTTTTGTGCTACACACACACACACACACACACACACACACACACACACACGACTTCATCCCCTGGAAATGTGCTCACACCTGCTGAGACAACCAAGACTGAAGATCAACCCTGGTCCCTCAGATGGCTTTCCTAGGGTACCACCGTGGGCAAGTGCAGTCCGTCATCGGGTGGGGCCGGGATACTGGTTCTCAACCTGTGGGTCGGGACCCCTTTGACAACCCATCTGTCTCCCAAACCATTTACATTATGACTCACAACGGTGGCAGAATTGCGGTTAGTCAGTAGCGATGAGATAATGTTATGGCTGGTGGGCGGGGGGTCACCTCGACATGAGGAACTGTATTAAAGGGCGCTAGGAAGGTGGAGAGCCAGCAGGCTAGGACAAGGATGCCTTTCTTTTTAAGACCCATCTGTCAGCGTGTGTCTAAGGAGTCCGAGTGTCGGCGGTTTTATGAGCTCGTTTATATCAGTCACTAATGATCTGTCAACCCAACACCATCTCCAGCACAACCATCTGCCTCCTCCTGCATCGGGGTTTGTGAAACCTTCCCAGCCTCTCTTACACTAAGCAAAAAAGAATGGCAACACTATCCTGGCAGATGAGACAGAGGGGGATGCTTGTTTCATCCAAGGGGCACACAGGGCTCTTGGCTGTGAGACCTGGAGTTGAGGTAGTCATTTTGTAACCAAGAGAAGAGGTCACTGCATTCCAGAGCCATTGAATTGATACAGAAACCACCTGCCTCCAGACTTCTTAACGGGAGAGAAGCAAATTCGTGTTTATGTCACTGGGGTGTTGGTTTTTCCTGCTTGTAGCCTGCAGTGGTCTGAATCAATACACGGCGGTCTCCTTTGATTTTTTTTCTCAGTAACTTGTAGCTCTCCATGGGATTTCAGTGTGAACGATGGGACCAGACTGAAGACTAAGTCCAAGAGTCCTGAACTATGCTCATGGGTACCCTCTTTTTAATGAACTAATTCATTAAAGTAATTATTTTGAGACAGAGTCTGGTTGTATAGCCCAAGCTGGTCTCGAATTCATGATCTCTCCAGCCAGAGCTTCCAAGTAGTTGGAAATACAAGCCTGAGCCGTCCTCCAAGGCTGTTCCCTTCTCTACAACCTAAAGGTTCAAGCTACGTCAAAATTTCTGCCACCAGGGTAAACTCCTCAAAGGTGTCTTAGCTCCCAAGCAAAACGAAAATGGGCCTCAGACCTGTGCTCTCTGGCCTCTCCCTGAGCTGGGATCTGGCATTGCTTGTGATGGGGCACACTCTACTGTGAGCCCTTAGCCTCTTCTAGACCTTGCAGTGATGGTGGGTATAGCTTCAGATTGGAGATGGTGTTCATGGCCAGCCAGAGAAGAGAGAGAACCCAAGCCTATAGACCTGAGACTGTTTCAGCACCTCTGAGGCATCTATTTAACTCTTTAGAATGTCAACTTCATGGATTCCCAATTTCACTCAACCGGTTTCACAGATTCTCACTCTGGCCAGGTCCAAAGGGGGACAGACTTCAAAGGCAGAGCTCCCCCTAGGTCTCTACAGCTTACACTGCAAGAGGAAGACTTTCTGCTTTGTCTCTCTCTCTCTCTCTCCTCCCACAGTCCCCTCCTCATTCTGGTCCTCTGCAGAGCTCGCCTATCCTTCCTCTGGAGGAAATGGGTCAGCTCCTTCCTGCCTCCTGATTGGTCACGGAGAGGGGTTGCTGTCACGGGGTCAGCAATAAGACACAGTGAAGGTTTACTATGGTGGTTAGTTCCAGGCTGGAACATTAAGACCATGAGAGAGGGGTGGGGTGGGGGTAGAAATGGAGCAAAGGAGGGAGGGAGAAAGAGAAAGAAACAGAGAGACAGAGACAAATGGAGAAAAGGAGGGAAGGAAGGAAAGTAGAAAGGAAGAAAGAAAGAAAGAAAAACAGAAACCGAGCCAGTAAATTGCAATTGCTTTGTGCAGTCCCCATGGGTCCCCCTTGGAGAGAGGAAAGGCTTCCTGCTATTTTCCTGGCCTTAGTCTTGCCTGGCACACAGGAGCTGCCTACCTTCCTTGCTGTGCCCCAGCATTAAATCACAAGCGGTCATTAGATAATTTACTGCTTTTTCAGGGTAATCAGGCATCCCGTGCAGGGGGTGTGGCGTCCTTGATTAGAGGGGATCACCTGGCTCTCACCTGCCCTTTACAATGCCACACTTCCTCTGCTGAGAGAGGAGAACCACAGTGGAGCTCGTCATCCTGCTAGCTGGGGTCGCTCAGGTGGGAGAGACTGAGGTTCTGAACCCCCCCTTGCCCCTCCCTCTTGGACTGCAGGCACTCTGGGTGCAGGGTGAGCTGGGGCTCTGGGCAGACTCCTCCTCAAGTCTGTTCAGTATCAGGAGTTCTGCCTGGTTCCTCATCTCCTTTGCCTGCCTGCTCAGTTCTTAGGAGAGAACTAGACCTCAGGCTCCAGAGTATTCAAGGATAAGACCTTAACCCTCCAGTCATTAGTGAGATGAAACACCACCATCCTGGTGCATCGGGTTCCATTTGAATATAACCCCCCCCACACACACACACACACAAAATCCCATCACTTTCTCTAATCAGTGGTCTAAGGGTGGGAGCCTTTTTGCTGAACTTCCTCTGTGGTGAGAGACAAACTATGTTCCACATCTTATGATGTTTCTGAGAGCAGGGACTCATCCTGTCACCTCATTAACTGGTGGAGCTTGCTTTTATAGTGATGTAGAATAAATAAGTGGAGAAATAAATAAACCCATCGTGAAACAGAAGCTGCACCAAGAAAGAGAAGCTTGGTAGGTTCCATTTTATTTATTTTTTTCCTAATGAAATGGGGGGGGGGGGCAAGATGGCTCAGCAGGGTAAAGGGGCTTGCTGCTCTAGCCTGGTGGCCTGAGTTCTGCTCCCAGAGCTCATGAACAAGATGGTAGGTGAGGTTTTCCTTTTTGTGACTCCTGGGAATACTCATGTTCTCAGAGACCTCACCCCAGGCCATGTACCCTAATAATAATAAATACAAATTTAAAAGTGGTGCATGTGTTTCAAAAAAAAATTGTTGAGTAGAGGGTGGAGAGGAAGTGATTTGCCTGAGGTCACCCTTAGGGTGGGGTTGAACCCTATATGGGATATTGGGGAATTTACTCATGTTTGTATTACGGAATTAGGAGGAGGCTTCCCCCCTAGAATATTTCTGGCATGTTTCAGGATCTGGCCAAGTTAAGTCTGGTTTTGTTTTGTTTTTTATTCCTGTCTTCAGGTTAGGAATAAGGAGGCAGGAACTCCAGGCCCCAGGAGCCAAAGTCACCACCCTTCTAGAATGTACAGGGATGTTGGAAAAAGTCAAACTATTAACCTTTGCAAAACACTGCAGTCTGTGTGGTCACTTCCTTTTTTTTTTTTTCTTTTTTTCTTTTCTTTCTTTTTTGTTTTGTTTTTTTGTTTTTTTTTGTTTTATTGTTTTTTTGAGACAGGGTTTCTCTGTTTAGTCCTGGCTGTCCTGGAACTCACTCTGTAGACCAGGCTGGCCTCGAACTCAGAAATCCGCCTGCCTCTGCCTCCCAAGTGCTGAGATTAAAGGCATGTGCCACCACCGCCCAGCGTGTGGTCACTTCCTTAAGGCCCACTTCCTGTATTGTCAGAGACCAAGTTGTGGGAGTCTGCTGGGCATGCCCTTTGTACCTGCTCTGGTGACAATCAACTCATGCTTTGCTCTCCCTCCCATCCTGCTTTGCCAGGAAGTTTGGTTCCAGAGAGGATGGATGTTCTGGGTCAGACCCACTCAGTGAAGTATTTAGAGATGACAGGAGAGGCCCAAGGCTCAGTTCTGTTAGAGGGATCATCCCCAGTGGGCAGAGCAAGGAGAGGTGACTGAAGATATATTGCTATTTTAAGAGGAGCAGTCTTGGGGTTGGAGAGATAGCTCAGAAGTTAGGAGCACTCGGTATTCTTGCAGGGGACTAGGGTTCCATTCCTAATACACACACACGGTAGCTCATAACCATCCTTAACTCCATCCAGTCCCAGGGGATCCAGCTCCCTCCACAGGTATGAGGCACATACAGTGCACACACCTAAGCATGTGGGCAAGACTCATAAACACAACAAAAATCATAAAAAGCAAAAGGGCCTTGGAACATCCCGGGCCATGTATAAACTGGAGACTTTGAAAAGTCCTCCAGGAGCTTTCCGGAATCCCAGTGGGTGGAGCAGCTGCCATCCCCACCCTCCCTCCCTTGGCTAACCATGGTGGAATAAGACTTCGAAGACATCAAAGTTAAGCGTACTTAAAAACATCATGTACCCCAGTAATGACATTTGCATCTAGAAACCCTGGACCCAAGTTGGAACCAAGGATGCAATCACATGTCTCCTACACACGCAGACACATACAAATAGACAGTCTTTGGCCCATCTTGGTCTCATCAGGGAAAAAAGAAAGGCTGGGGTGGAGAAACTTGCCTGACAGTGGGCAAATAGCCAGCCTAACCTGCGACCTCATCATCCCCACCCCCAAAATGCGACACCCTTGCAACCAACCTCTCCACAGAGTGATAGGAAGGGCTTGTCTCTCCAGCCCAGTGGTTCTCGGGAACTAAGTTCTGTGGTGCTAGTCGACAATTCATCTTCGTTTCTTCCCTCCTTTCTACAGTGTCTCTATCAATTTAATCCATCAGTTTGGAATTACTGCCTAATGGATAGCTCGCAGCTCTGACCCGCCGCGTTTTCATTCTCCGTGAGAAGCCAACCATTGAGAGCAACGGGAATGTCTGGACAAGTTCATTATATCTAGGCCCTCAACCCGTCCCCCCAGCCCCCTCGGCGGGCCTGAACCTAATCTATTACTCTTATTTAGCAGAGAGATGATGTCTTACCTGGGTCAGTTGATCTGAGCCGGAAAAGAGCCAAAGGGCTTTCTTGCTGGGAATTCTTTGTAACTTTTTGGTGGCTGGCACTTTGGTCATCTTGAAGAAAAAAATCCTTCAGTCTTTAAGCTGGTGACTCCACTGAAAGGCTTTTTGTTGCTTTTATTTTTTTCCAGAATCTTGCCTTCAACGCTCACTGGTGTGAAACTGTCCCGGAAGTTCTCCCAGGCCTCCAAGTCCCAAGTCCAGAGACTGAGAAGAGATTTTTTCCTCGAGGGCTTGTTGCAAAGCTGGACATTTGGGTAAGGAAGTCTTGCTAGGCAGGAGCAGGCAGACCTGTGACTGTTTAACTCGCACAAAATCAGTTTTATAAGTTTTCCCTCTTTTAAAGGAGGAGATATCTTTCTCCTATAAGCAAAATAAAATGTGAACTGAAAAAAAAAAATAAAAATTCTATAGATAAAAGCCCCACCCTCGACCAGAGAGACGAGGGAGTAAGGCGGGCCCCACCATGGGGCTCAGCCTTGGGGCTTAAAACTGCCAGGTAGGGCACGCTCGGTTACCGGGCAACCGCACGCTAAGGCGCGCTGTCGCTTCCTCCTCGGCCGGGATTGGTGGAGACGTGGGCCCCAAGTGTTCTAGGTTGCTGGAAAAGGGGGTTCTGAGCTGATGGCTGGCCAAACTTTTTCCGGCGGTGGAGTTGAGGAGGTGTTTACATTTTTCTGCTCAGGCCAGGGGACTCGAGTCTTCTCTCTGCTCGCCTATACAGTTTTCTTCTTTTCAAAGTCGGTTTCACCTGTTGCTGATCGCCAAGAGCCTTTTCTTAGGCTTTAGATTAAACCCTCACAAGTGTGCCGTCAGCTCTGCAATTATCAGCCGCAGGTGCCTATTGTTCTTCCCGCCTGAAAAGCTTCTACAGGTCCTTCAAAGCCCACATACAGATACAACTTTATGTACACGCCCATTTATATATATTTACGAGTATAAGTACGAGGGTGTGAATGTGACATTTATCCGGAGCCTACAACATACAGATGTGCTGTTTGTTTCACAATTCAACATCTCTGAACTGCCTGACATCCCAGCCCCAAACTGACTGATTCTAAACCCCAAGGTTTTACCCACCCACTGAGATGAGAAACCTAAGTGTGAATTTGGAGCTTCCAGGTCTTTAAAATGGGGTGAGGTGGGGGTGGGGGAAGGCTGCAGCTAAGGATTAAAGAAATAACACGTGTCGGTAGCCCAGGTACAGCGGTGCCTGCCAGTAGGTTCTGACTCTGGGAAGAATCGGGTGTTCTCCTTGCTCTGGTCTCACAGCGGAGCAGATGTTAATACTGACTAATGTTTATTGATCACCTGCTCTGTGCCAGCCCTGCAGAAGTTTAACCCATATATTTGATTCATATGCCTTCCCCTTGGTTGTATTTTATTCTGCCTCAATCCGTTTGTGTTTCATGCCCAAACCTTGAGCTCTGAGGGTTATGGTCCCACTATGGGTCCATCTTCCTTCGTGTCCCCTCTCGCTGCAGGATGGCTCTCCCTCTCCACAGCATTGAAAACTGCCTGCCTCCGACTGTTATTTTGTTTCCATTGTCTGCAGACTGAATTTGACCTTCCTCTCCACAGGAAGTCTGGGTCTGCCTGCTTTCTCTGTGCAGAGCATTCAGCAACCACAGGGTGTTTTCTGAAGGATGCAGATAAACAAAGTTCTGTTTAGAGGTCAGGGATGGGCCTGGGGGGCGGGGCGGTAGCAGAGCAGAGGAAGAGCAGGTTATAGGGCATAGTGGGTCTCGGCTGAGATGGAACCAGCATGATCTGGAGGAACAAGAAACTGGGTTCCACTAGTACTTCCATGTCTGCATACAATGCAGCTCACTCCTTCTTATGCCTCATTCCCCTCCCTCCCACATGCCTGCACTTCCTCCCCCTAGACTCCAAAATATAAAAGAAAACAAGAAATTCCTGTCTTTTTTTTTTTTTTTTGAGTCTGCCTTATTTCACCTAACGTTATAATTCCCATTTCTACCTATTTTCCTTGAAACGGAGTGATTTCATGGCAGAATAAAACCTCTACTGTGAATGCAAGACAACGTTTGTTTTGAAGATTACATGTGCGTGCACTGTTTGTGTGTGTGTGTGTGTGTGTGTGTGTGTGTGTATACACTTGAGTGCAGTACTCATAGAGGCCAGACAAGGGCATCAGATCTGCCCTGGAGCTGGAGTTACAGGAAGTTGTGAGCTGCCCCATGTGGGCCCTGGGAACCAAACCTGGGCCTACTAAAAGAGCAGTAGGCACTCTTCATAGTGGAGCCATGGCTCTAGCCTTGGGACCATGCTTTGTTTGTTCATTCTTTTGCAGACGGGCACTTAACTGATTCAATGACCTGGGTACCATGGATAGGGCTCATGCTCTGCCCTCAAAGCAGCTTGGTCCCTGAACAGCCTCAGTAATAACAATTGTTTGGATTGAGGCTGACATTGAAGGGACCAGTATAAAGGAAGTGCTCAATGAGTTTGGTTTGTATATGCTTGGCCCAGGGAGTGGCACTATTAGAGGGTGTGGTCTTGTTGGAGGAGGTGTGGCCTTGTTGGAGGAGGTGTGGACTTGTTGGAGAAGGTGTGGTCCTTTTGGAGGAGGTGTGTCTCTGTGGGTGTGAACTTTAAGACCCTTCTCTTAGCTGCCTGGAAGTCAGTATTCTGCTAGCAGCCTTCAGATGAAGATTTAGAACGCTCAGCTCCTCCTGGACCGTGTCTGCCTGGACGCCGCCATGTTCTCTCCTTAAAGATACTGAACCTCTGAAACTGTAAGCCAGCCTCAATTAAATGTTGTCTTTTATAAGACAACATTTGCCTTGATCATGGTGTCAGTTCACAGCAGTAAAACCCTAACTAAGACAATGATGTTACTCTGACATTACTCACCTGTCTGAGTCATGTGAGAACTGGAAAATCAGAAGGGTTTTGGAACAAGAAGACCTGTGTTCAAATCCTGGTTGTACGGTTGACTGGTCATAAGACCTTCTTCCCCTTCTCCCAGCTTCAACTTTTGTCACACCTGTGAAAGTCACTTGTGCCCACAGTTCAGCCATTTTATTCCTGTCACTGAGAATAAGGGACAGAACAGGTGCTGAGAGCTCTGGTCCCAGATGGCTGGCAACATCTCCCTTCTCTGGTCAAGGGTTATACAGCTTAAAGCAATGGGCGAGCTCCCCAGTGTTCGAAACGTTCAAGCAAATGCTATTTGGCTTCTTCACGGGCATGTGGTTCATGAATTAAACCAGTGTTTAAATCCCACCCCACAATTACCAGCTGTGCAACACTACCTAAATAATTTCTCCTAGAGCCTTAATTTTCTCCATACAGAGTGGTGGAAATTGTACACCCATGGAATGATATAATGTCCAGAAAACATCGAGTCCGCTGGCTGGCATGTAATAAGCACTTGGCAAATGTTACCTGCCTTTATAACCATCCGAACCAAAGCACAATCTGTTAATTTGGGGATCAACTATTTAAGGGGGAAACGTGTTCTGATCTTTGAGTGCCTCTGAATCTACTTAGCTGGGGAGCACACACAGGGGAGGGAAAGAGAGGGGGAGACAGACAGACAGACAGACAGAGGAGAGACAGAGAAGAGAGACAAAGAGGCAGACACAACAGAGATAGAGAGGGGAGACAGACACACACACACACACACACAGAGAGAAAGAGAGAGAGAGAGGTACACACAGAGACAGAAAAAAGAGACAAAGAGACACATACATATTCACACAGAGAAGAGAGACAGAGACACACAGACAGACACAGGGAGATACACACAGAGTCAGAAGAGAGACAAAGAGACAGACACACATTCACACAAAGACAGAGAGGAGAGACAGAGACAAATAGACAGACACATATACACAGAGAGAATATAAAAATTCATTTCAATTGAGATTTTTCAATAAGAACATTCCAGGATGGGTTCTATGTGTGCAATTGTCTTGATAGACTTTGTGTCTTCCGACGTTTCCTGTTTGGGGAGCTTGGTCTTCAGTTGGTGATGTAGAGGAGGTGGGACTTTAAGGAGTGGGTCTACTGGGTAGTAATTGGGTTCTTGAGAGTGCTTCCTCGGGAAGGATTTAACGCAATTCTGGGATGCTGGTCGGTTCAATGAGAGGGTTATTACAAAAGAACAAGTCTGGTCTTACCCCATTTCATTAAGGTCCTGCCTCTGCACGTGATCTTTCTTGTTCTGGTGTTTTCCACCATGATGCTGTCTGCCATGACTTAACGCAGCTGGTGGGCCCTCACTAGAACCAATGCCGGGCTGTCTGGACTTCCGGCCTCCAGAACCGTGAACCAGGTAAACCTTTTTTCCTTCATAAGTTGTGTGGTCTCAGGCACTCTGCAAATGGAGACAAGCTAATACAACCTGAAGCATAAAGAAACACAAGGGAGGGAGTCAGTACTTTGAGGGCAGAAAGAAAGATTGGTGGGCGGAGCCTCTCCGAGGAATAGTTCTGAGTCCGGCTTGGCCAATGCAACACAGTACTTCAGAGCTGGTAGTTTAGCGATGACTTTAAAAGATGATTCCAAAACTCCTTGACATCAGCTGCTTTTGGACGGTGCGATGGTTGGTTATGACTGGATACTGTGGCCACCGGAAAGAATGTTCCCAGTAGCTCCGAGCTCCTACAGAAGGAGGAAGTGGAAGATGGTTTGGAAGCCGACATAATCGGTACCAAGTCTTCTCATACGCCCAGATCCTGAGCAGAAATGTTTGCTTCCAATGTGCCTGAAACCCGCACTTCCTTGGGAAACGGCACCCTCTGCTTCCAAGTAATTTATTTTGCTATTTTAATTTATTTTGCTTATTTATTTTATGACCTTTAAAACAAAAGTAGAATCTCGAAGAGTCCCGTTTATTAAAGAGGTAGGTCTGCATAAATTAGTAATTTTTCTTTTTAACAATTTGGTAGCCATTATGTGTGTGAGGAATTACATTAAAACCCCCAAAAGTAAATAAAATTATTTTTAAAAATAATGTTTGTATTTGACTCTTAAATGGGTACAGTTTCTTACCAAGGGGATTTGTGTACATAATGTCCACTGCCCAACTCACCAAGACCGGATGTCAGACTGGATTTCTGTGTTACAGTGACTTGCCTCTTGCTTTTTGTCACGGCCATACTTTATACCCAGCTTTTTCAAGAGTTCGAGTAGAATGTGACCCATTGTTGAAACTGTGTGTGCTAGTCAGCCAGGGATGCCACAAAAGGTGCTACATACCAGGTGACTAGACAGCAGAGACTCATTTTCTTGTCGCTTGAAGTCATTGAGCTCTACGAGACTTCTTTCCTTCTTGGACTCTCTCTTTACTTGCATATGGCTGCCTTTTTCCTTGTTTGTCTTCACACCATCTTCCATGGAATGCTGTGTCCACACATATTAGGGAATACTTTTACTTAATCGCCATTATGAAGAGCCTAGTTTCAAAGAAGGTCACATCCTGAGACACAAGGGGTTGGGATTTCCATATACATCTTGGAAGAGAAGGGAATTTCAACCCAAGGCAAGGTTTACATTGAACTCACAATTCATATGAGTTCAATATATGCCTTTGTGGGTTTTTCGATCACATTAAAAATAGCCCTGGTCTCGTATGTGCATTTGGGATGGCTTTTGTAGCATCTTGGTGTACACTCTGGGGACTGGGACGTAGCAACACGTTCTGCCTTGATGCAGTGCAAACTCAGAGCAAGAATTGAGCAGCCATTAAGAAGAATTTCAAGACAAGGACCAAAGGGAGGTAGTGGGCTCACCTTCTCTTCCTCTCAGTTTCTTTAGCCTCCATTCAACGGAGGCACCCCCAGACTGGCTAATTTACTTTCTCCTCCTGCTGCCTTCTCCCTGGCTAGCACTTCCCGGATGATCTCTCAGATAAACTAAATCTTTCCAAACTTCTGAGGGACCTAGCCTGGGTCAGTGTCAATGGTAAAGTCATGAACGCCAGACTTTCATCAAGCCAGGACGTCAAACCATAGCTCGCTGTCTGGGCACCTGACTTGTCTCCTCTTACCCACTCTTATCACATGAGAGTCTTACCATCTTTGATCAACTGTCCCCCTAACCTCCTTTGCATTGTAGTATCTCATCGATACTTGAGTATCTCATCGATACTTGAAGGAAGGAAGCTTTTTTCTATACATCCCTTGAACACCGGGAGACCAACACGTTTCCAGATAGGTGAGCGAGTCTCCTCACAGTGAAATATTTGACAACTGTGATACGAAGTGATTGTTTAATTCTTAACTCCCTTTTGATTTATGCAAAATATGAAGCGAAGGGCGCGGAGAGGCAGGCATCTTCTCCCCGTTTGCCAAAAGGGAAAGGCGTCCAGAGGGATTAAAAATAGATGTATCAAGTAGAATAAAAATTTCAGAATGTGTCAGACACCAGCTGGGTTGGCTGAATTGAAATCTCAAAATCTGGTAAACACGTGGATGGCTGTGACTAATACGTATGTTTGGCATTAAAAACCGATTGAAAAAAAACGTCATCATTTTGGTGGGTAGAACCTTCAATATGCCTTACTGTGTTGTGTCTAGTACCACCGCGAGCTCCCTCTGGGTGTTTTTTACTGAAATGTCAGCACTGGAGTTACAAATTATGGGGCCCAAGGCAAGAATAAAACTTAGGTCTCCCTTGATACCTGGTAGCTCGCAATCTGTTGAGGTAGAGCCTCCGAGATAAATACCAGTGGCTAATGTCTATTTGTACCACTTCCATGAATCCAGGGGCTTCATTAGATTAAAGTGGGATTATAGCATGCTGCCTTACCCCTTGGGGTGCTTGCTGGTGCTACCTCATCCCTGTCCTGTTCTCCAAACTGCAGTCTAAGGGGTTGGCAACGTGGAACTTGTTACAGAAGAGAAGCCAGCTGAACGACCATTTATCTCCTTCCTGCTTTCTATCACATCTGATTTGTTAGCACACACTCACTCCTGAGCTGGAGAAAGGAAAGATGCTCCCTTCTATCCCACAGGGAGTACTTGGGGCTTGATCTTTCCAAAGCCTTGGTTTGGTACTTCTAGTTCCAGATACAAGACAATAAGTAGCTACAGCTTATAGTTATTTATTGCAGGACATCCTAGAAACAACACACCATCCATCTTGGCAGTGTTTTTAGATTCTCTCTCTCTCTCTCTCTCTCTCTCTCTCTCTCTCTCTCTCTCCCCGAAAATGCACACAGCATGCTGTTTCCTGAAGGCTGCACATAGTAGGGTTTCACTGGAGGTTTGGACTCATGGAGAAGACCAAAGCTTTCTGGAGTCAGTGACTTAAAATTAAATGTGAGGCATCACTGATTTTTTTTCAATTAAATGAAAATAAATAAATAAATAATTATCTCACATGACTTAGCAATAACTTATAAGAAGGGTGGAAGTCCACATGATCTCTCTTGCTCACCAGTTATTTCCTCAAATGATACATCATAAATAGCCTTCCTTTTGTAGATAATATCTCAATGTGGCTTTAAAATGAAATTTGCTAAAGTGGGATTCCAGCACATGGCTTTCCAGCAGTGTGTTGAGCCGTTTCCTTAGCGATCCATTCCTATCCCGAGTCTACAACTGGGCAGCGTCTTGAGAGTATGAGGGTGTTCTGTTGGTCGGCCACAGAGCCTGAAACCAAGCATTGAGTGAGCATCCACCTCTCACTTAGGGGGGTATAGTGCCAGGACATGAAGGTGAGATCCGATCCGATGTCAACACCGTTGTCTTGCTGGTGTCCTGTCTAACATCGTCACTTGGTTAGCTTTTCTGGTAACTGAAAAAAACTGTCTGACAAAAGGAGTGTGGGAAGAAAGATGGTTTTGACCTTTGGTTTGTGGTTGCTTGGCTCCATGAACTTGGGTAGAGCATCACCATAGCATGGCTCCATGCACGTGATAGGACATGTGGAAGATGGGGCTGCATGCTATATAGCAAGCAGGCTGGAAGCAGAGAGGAAGACAGGAAGGGGTGGGGAGAAGACAAAGGTTCCAAGGACACATTCCCAGTGCCCATCTTTCTCTAAATATCCCCCTTCACTGAAGTCTACCCTACTGTCACAAATGGTGACCAGCGTTTAACATGAACCTGTAGGGTTAAGGGGCATTCTATAGACAAATTTTAGTGATTTTCATTGGGGGCACTGTCTCCATTCTACTTCATTCAGTATTGTTTTGGGGATAGGGTCAAAAGAGAGAGTTTATACTCAAGGCTGGAAACCACCCCTGCCATAACCTCATGAGAGCAGTGTCATGTGACAGCAGTGTCACATGACAGCAACAGGAGTTAACACTCTGCTAGGGTTTCTCCTCCAAGACTTTACATGCTGGAAATGCCCTGGGTGTAAGACCATTGAGGTGGCAGGAAGGAAGGAATTTTAGGAGGTGGGGCCCAGGGGGAGGTCCTTGAGTCATTGGTGCTGCCCTCTGAATAGTAAGGTGTTCCTCTTAGACACCCCCCACCCCGATTTGTGTGTAATCCCTGATCCCTGAGTAGCTCTTTGGCTTCCTGTCTTGCCCCGTGATCGCTTTCTCTTGTTCAAGCTGTCAGCATTGTGTGCTGTTCAGCTCTGAGACTCTTACCAACCTGGTGCCTATCAAGGTGCTAGATAAATGATATAAATTAAATGATATAATTATCTGTCTATGTATTTATTTCTGCTCTTATCTGTTTTTCTATCTATCATATATCATCAATCATCTATCTATCTATCTATCTATCTACCTATCTTCTGTCTCACTGTCTATCTATCAATCATATAGCAATCATCTACCTACCTATCTTCTATCTGTTTGTCTTTTACCTATCATCTATCACCCATCTATCATTATATATCTTTCTATCTATGTATCATCTATCTATTAGATTAAAATATGCACATATATATGCTGATTTTCTAGTTTTCTGTTCTGCTGCTGTGATAAAACAGCCTGACAAAAAGCAGCTTAGAGGAGAAAAGAGGCTTGTCTGACTGATACATCCAGGTCACAGTTCATTCTGACTGACACATCCAGGTCACAGTTCATTCTGACTGACACATCCAGGTCACAGTTCATTGTAGAGGGAAGTGAGGGCAGGAACTCAGGCAGGAACAGGAAAGCAGAAACTGTGATGACATGGCACTTGCTGGCTTGCTGACAAGCTCACACATAGCTAGTTTTCTTTCATAGACCAGAACCACTGCCTAGGGCTGGTGCTGCCCACAGTGGGCTTAATTCTCCTCCATCAGTTAACACTCCAGACAATGCCTCAAAGACAGGCTAATCAGATCTGACAATCCTTCTGACACTTTTTTCTTGGTTGACTCTAGGTTGTGGCAAGTTGAAACTAGAGCCAACCAGAACAGCTGGGTATAAAATATAATAAAAAGTAGGTACAAAATATGTTTTAACCATGATTATTAGCTCCCAAGTTCTTTGTTTTTTAGACTATCAGACATTTCTACCTCTATCTTCCTGGATGCTGGGTGATTCTGTGTTCCTGTGAATGTTGGTGAGCTTCCTTCTGGGTCGTAGTGACGTCTAAGCTTTCCCCGGCTTTCTTTCCAACCTGTTGGATTCAATTTGAAAAGCAAACCTTTCTGAGAACTCTCTTCATGGGTCCACAACCAATGAGCTTTCTCAGCCTAATCAGTCATATTCGATGCCATTGTTGCCTCTCTGTGAGTTGAGGTTTGCATGTTGCTCCTTCTCCTTATTTCTGGTGGTTCAGTCTGAATTGACTCATATACGTGTAGGTTTATGGCAGGGCACTGGGGAAACCTTTGAGAGATACCTGAGTTCTTTTGCAGTGAGGCTCTAATTTTGTGAGTGCTCTCTCTGGGAATTCTGGATGCCTTGGTTTCTGTGGATCCATATCACGCCATCCCAGGGGCCAACATAGCCATTTCTTCCCTGGGTTCAAAAAATTGAACTGTGTGAACTGGGCTCTATTTTTGAGTCTTTGCGAGTTCGTCTCCAGGCCCTTGGAGGTCATGGTCTTTTATAAACTTCTGTTTTAAAAACCCTAAAGAAAAGTATTTTTCAGGGGAGAATTCATTCCACTTTTATCCATCATAGCCAGAAAGTCTGTAAATACGTAATACAATCATTAACGTACACAAGAGGCAGATTCAATAATATGATGTTGCAGAAGGTCCAGGGGGAAAATGAGGAGAGAGTGTGTTTGGACAAGAGGAGGGGATGCTGAGTGGAGGAGGACAGGGAACTTACCCTGCTGATGATATTCTAGCCGGCAGTTCCCTGGGATGCCAACTGCTCAGATGTTAGACACTATCCATTGTTTGTATTTTTTTTCCTCAGCAAAAGTTACACTTGAGTATACCACAGTAGACAACCTTCTTATTTTTGATTTATTAAAGTTACAATGTAAAACATTTCAGCCCGTGTTACTGAGAAGTGATCTTTAGATTCATGCTGAGACCCATGTAGGGCTGGATTTGAATTGCTGTTCCCACATTTACTTCCTATGCAACCTTGGGCCTGACCATCATCTCTCTGCACCTCACCATCTCTCCGTGGTCTCTTTTTCGGAAATGGATATAATAGTAGCAACTGCCTCATGGTCTGACTGTGGGGATCAAAGGATGTAAGAGACATTTTGTAGACAGATGCTGGGCACAGAGTAGATTGTGAATGCCTATGTTTCAATATGTTTCAAGCTACATGTGTATCACTATGGAATCAGGTCAGCAAATTGGGTGACATCCTTGCAATGGGATACAACTCAGCTGCTAAAATATGAATGAGATCCTGTTGTTTATGTGGCTGAGGCGTGATCCAGAAGTCTTTTCGGATTGTAATTCTAGACTTGAAGAGCAGAAAAGAGAGGGAAGAATTAGCTGATTGAGAATCTGTAGAAGAAAGCCACACAGCAAGATTGGGGCCAGATAGTGAAATCAGTCACTCTTCTCGTCCCGGAAAAAGGAGCAGGGAAGGTGGGGACTCCTGATACACTTTTTTTCCCCCTAATTTCCCATTAATGTGAATGCCTTCAAGGAGAAATCAACCTCCAAGCATCTAAACCCAGCTATAAGTCTGCAGGACTTGGGAGCCCACAGCCCTGCAGACATGGGCCACTCTCATGAATCTTAGAGCAGAGCGAAGGATGAACAACGGGTTAGGTAGCAGCTGTGGAAATAGTTGTGCAAAGCACACAATAGGCACAATCGTTATTACTACGTTTTTTTCCTGAATAAAATGACGTAGGGACTGGGTAGATGCCTCAGTGGGTGAAATACTTGCCATGCATGCATGAGAACCTGAACTTAGAGCCGGGCGGTGGTGGTGCACGCCTTTAATCCCAGCACTTGGGAGGCAGAGGCAGGTGGATTTCTGAGTTTGAGGCCAGCCTGGTCTACAGAGTGAGTTCTAGGACAGCCAGGGCTACACAGAGAAAAAAGAGAACCTGAACTTAGATCATACATGCCCACATAAAAAGCCAGGTATGGCAACATGCACCCTTTAACCCTGGTACTGGGAGGACAGGGACAGGAAGTTCCCAGGAGCTCACAGGCCAGCTAGCCAGCCTATTTGAAACAGTGAACTCTAACTTCAATGAAAGATCCTGTGTCAAAAAAAAAAAAAAAAAAAAAAAAAAAAAGAGAGAGAGACCAATAGAGGAAGACACCCTATATAGACTTATGGGTTTCACATTCATGTGCATGGACAAGCACACCTATACATCTGCAATGCAGACACACACACACATACACACCACTTATATACAAATGTATATACATGCATACACACACATATATACACATACATATGTATATACATATGTACACACATATGTGTATACATATGTGTGTATACACACAACTCACATATATGTATATCTATATATACATATATCTATATCTATATATACCTATATGTATATCTATATATACATATATCTATATCTATATATACCTATATGTATATCTCTATCTATCTATCTATCTATCTATCTATCTATCTATCTGTCTATCTATCTATCTATATGTATATATATCCACCTTCGTTGGGAGGGAATTTTCTCTCATACTGAGGTAGGATTTTTCAGTGATTGTTATGTGAGACTTTTCCTGGAGAGACACGACACACACATGCCTACTCAACCTAGACAGGGACTCTTAAGGCAGACCAAAGGTGTGATTACTCCAAGGTCCAACTCGCTGAACTCAGTTGAGTTACTAGCAGGAGTACGGGTGAGGGGTTACTTCAGGAACAGAAGCAGTGGTATCACCTGACAGCCAGGCACAGACTACTACAGGCACAAAAGCTCAGCTAACCACTGGTGATGATTCACCAAAGCTGCTGCCCTGGAGCCTCCGGCTCTCTGTAAGAGGTTCCTCTCCCTTGCTGGCTGGTTGAGCTTCTCCCAGCAGCTGTTTACAGCTTCAAGAACCCTGGGGAAGGACCCTTGGGAGTCTTGTACACCTCAGCCTTCTCAGACATGAAGTTTGTTTACCTCCTGAGTCTCATTCTGATGCCTACAGGGAGGGAATGTTTCAATTCAAAGGGAATTGCTACACAAGGCGAGGTGGGTATTTGGAACACCAGTCTACCATAGCTGCCCTATCTGGGATGAATAGATGTTTTTTCGTGTCTCTCCAAAGAAAGGCAATACAAGGAAGGAGCCCCGGAGGTGACAGGTGACTCTGAGGACAAGAGGAAACCGTCTAGAATGCACATAACTTGACACTCGGCTGTCACCTTTACTGCTTCGAAGCTTTCCTCATCCAGCTGCTTGCGTGATTTTTAAAAACACAGCAATGAAAATAAATTTCAATTCTGTCCTCCATGTAGCACACAGAAGCCAAGAGGTGGGAGTGGAGGTGGGGAAAGTTACTGTCTGGAGATAAAAGGAAAACAAATGGCTTTCCAGGTACAAAAAAAAAAAAAAAAAAAAAAAAAAAAAAAGATTCCCTGGAGGACTGAACATCCTCAGGGAGGCTGCCAGATCCATCAGCACCATGATGAGGATAGACTGTCTCTGTGTCACCAGCAGCTCTTCTCACCATTGTTCTGGGGAGGTGGGTGGGGGAGGGGAACCACACATGCTACAGATAGGAATTTGAGTCCCCTACTGTCCTCCATCTCTCTTTCCCCTCTGTCCCCTCCCTACATTTTTTTTTCTTATACTTCGTTTCTCAGAGCTTAGAGTTTTGAACCCACAATTTGTTTATGCATTGCTGGGTTTGTCTTCTTTTCAGGCATCTTTTATTTCTCAGGTGCACTTTATGGAACTGACTCCCCCTCCCCCCAACAGTATCTTTTTAAAACTTTTATCTTCTCCCTTTCCCCCTATCTATTGGTTTTGTCCGATGGCGCCATTGCTTCAGATCCAAGGATAGTCTGAGACACACTCTTATCTCTTGATCACCCATCATCCGACTCCTGGCACCTTGGTGGGAACTGTCTCTGTTTTCCTCAGCTCCAGTGACACTTCTTACTCAATAAATGATTCTCTTTCAAGCGGATGTTGAAGGGTGTGACATTTGGAATATACGTAACGGCACCCTTACACACAGACAGCAGCTGTAGGAAGGAAATGAGCACACGGTGAGATCAAAAAGTGGGAAAGACTTGCGTGTCCTACCAGATCACCCCATCCTCACCCAGCCATTCTTCCCCATAACTCCAGTTTAGTTTTCCAAGTCTTGTTTGTTTGTAGGTATCTTCCTCCCAACAGACAGATCCATGGGCTTAAAACAGGAGAATAAAGTATTTCTCCCTGAGTGACAGGCATGGACTACCTCCCTATGAGTTATTGGTTAGGGGCCCACCCACAGAGAGACACGGGCTATTTCCAAGACTCTTGGTTGATCCCTGAGACTAGATGGTAAGACCCTATTGTTGAAGTCACCACATAATTTTTAGCTTCAGGATGTAGAAAAATCAATCTGGGATGGAGCTGGAGAACCGTCCCCTCCCCCTAACCCCCATGGCTAGGTTACATAGTGTTGAAAGGGGCTATCTCAGCTGCTGGAGGAGAAGGGTCCTTGATGGACTTACCCAGTGCTGGACCCTGCATGCTACAGTGTAGACCTGTCATGCAAGATGTGTCCACTGTCACATTAGTGGCATGAGTGTTGTGAGGTAATCAAATGATTTTTAACTGAATGTGAAGCCTGTTCCACAGGAGGGGTTCATGCCTAGTACTGCAAACCCATTCCAAGGTCCAGGTCCTATTAGGAAACCCACTACTAGTGTTTGCTGAATGGTCATATAGAACTTTTTCCTAAATATATTTATACCTGTGGATTACTGTAACTCTCAACCTTGGCCAGAGAAATGTCTGTCCACAATGGGCATCACTTAAACAGATTCATAGCTAGCCCAGGAACTGAGAAAATGCGACTATTGAACACGTTGCCTTAGATGGGACATCTATATAAAACCCTTCAGCCTTAGACAGACATCTATATAAATGCTTCAGCCTTAGATGGTGTCTTAGCTAGGCTTTTACTGCTGTGAACAGACACCGTGACCAAGGCAACTCATAGAAAACATGTAATTGGGGCTGGCTTACAGGTCCAGAGGTTCAGTCCATTATCATCAAGGTGGGAGCATGGCAGCATCCAGGCAGGCATGGTGCAGGAGGAGCTGAGAGTTCTACATCTTCATCTGGAGGCTGCTAGGAGAACACTGGCTTCCAAGCAGTTAGGATGAGGATCTTAAAGTCCCTGCCCACAGTGGCACGCCTACTCCAACAAGGCCACCCCCACTCCAACAAGGCCACCCCCACTCCAACAAGGCCACCCCCACTCCAACAGGGCCACACCTCCAACTAGTGCCATCCCCTGGGCTAGGCATACTAAAACCCATCACAGATGGGACATCTATATAAACCCTTTATCCTTAAATAAACCATCTATATAAACTTTCCCCAAAATGCTCAGAGCGGATGGAGAGAAGACACCATCTGAAGGATGGAAAGGAGTACTGTGAAGTGCTGTTTCTGGGTACAACACAGCCATTCCAGTCATGAACTTACTGCAGCTGTGGATAGTATAAGAGCAAGCCAACAAGAACAGCCAATATTAGAGCAGTAAACAGTAATTGGAGGGCTATAAATATAAAAGGGAGAAAGCATGAATGCAGGAAGTGTTGGAGGGTGTCAAGCAGGAGTGGGAAGGGGCATCTGGAGATAGAGATGACCAAGATAAATTGTATCTACGTGCGTGGAACTGTTGAAAGCCATTAACATATTTGAAAAGGGCAGAAAACAAAATATCTTCCCTCTTACCTGTAGACTTGTTTATCATGGAAACATGGAAGCTGCAAAGGAGTTAACCAGCCTTAACATCAAATAAAGCAACAAAGTTGCCTCACATGTGGTTTGTAACACAAGCATTCACCGGTTGGAGGTTGGGCCTTCCATGAGGGAGGTGTTAGGGTGGAGGGACCTTAAGAGGAGGAGCCTAATGGGAGGCAGCTAGGTCATAGGCATGGTTGTACTCAGAAGAGATCTGGGCAGTTCTTAAGACCCCAAATTATTATGGAAACTGTTATAGAAGAATGAGCCCCCACCATTGCATCTCTTCCTAGCTTCCCATCTTGTGATGCACCCTCTCCCTCTTATCACATTCCAGGTGTTTTCATCTACCCTGATGCTATCTATATAGCCACCGAGGACCCTCACCAGACAGGACATAATGCTGTTTGGACTTTCTGCTTCCAACATTGCAAGCTCAACAAACCTCTTTCCTTTACAAAGTACCCATCCACGGGTATTTTGTTTTAGCCACAGAAAATGAACTATCATGACTACTGGTGCTATTGCTTGTGGGAGTATTTATTTTGATTATTTTCCCTAGGTTTTCAGAAGTCTAATATCTTTCAAAATAAGCGATCTTTTTCCTCTTATGTTTTAAACCAAAATGAAATTCACTTCTAACTTTCTGAAAACTTCCCCTTCGCTGCACACTTGTTTTTTGTTTTTTGTTTTTTTTTACCACTGGCTTTCAACGTTTTCATACCGCGATACCCGGTGACAAATAGATTTGAACTGAGAAGCAGAACATGTAACTAGTACATGTATGTTTATAATTGAAGTTTCCTGAGCCCAGAGTCACCTCCATTATATATGATACACCCTATTATTTCCAGTTTGTTCCCTTTCATTTTTTAAAAATATTGGTTATGACCCAGTAAATTGTTTCCAGGACCCTCTAATGGGTTATGAAGCGCATTTTGAAAGGCACTCTCCTATGCCACGGTTTTAATAGCTCTCCTATATTTGGCATACCACGGTTTTTAAATTGCATGGAATCACAACGAAGGGCTTGCCTGGCTTCCTCATATGCAGAGGAGCTAAATTTTTATTTTCTCAGCAGCTGGAACATAATTTTCCCTAAGGAAGGGGTTTTCTTTGAAGGGAAATACCTACAAAGTCATAAATTCTTATAAGAAGGTTGGTGCTGGGCGGGGAGTGGTCAAGCCATTCTACACAGGAGAAAGCATTGGTGTAGGCCTGAAAACTCTGAAGGAGAAGGGAGCAGGGCTGTGGGCAGACCTTGAGGGAACAAAGCCTACAGGAAGCTTTAGAAACAAGGACACTACAAGCTGCCCTCATGCCTTGCCTTTCTGTGTTGGAAACTCACCCACCTTTTCAGGAAGGTTTAAATTTAACCAGGTTTCTTTCTCCGACAAACAATAGAAATCCAACTGAAATTGGACTAAGGTAAAATAAAGCAGGAGTATTTGTTTGCTTATGAAATTGAATACCCTAGGTAAAGTGTATTCTGTGTTAGATCCCGGGCCTTTAATAATATTATTCAAACCTGGGCATCTCTTTATATCTCTCTTCTATGGTTTTTCTATGATCTATACCATAACATTTTCCCTATTCTTTTAGAGGCCCAGAAACTCAGGGGTCTGGAAGGAGCACGGGCTCTCAAGTTAGTTCACTCAGTAGCTTCCCTCCCCCACAGAGAATCTGGACAAATCCTCATCTGATTTCCTGGATCCTATGACCATCTTTGATCTGATCACCATGGTCAGAGAAATGATGGATTGCTCTGGGATTGGCCAAGACTGAATCATCTGTCTACCCTTGGAGCCAGTGATGGGGTCATACTCACATCCTCTTGGAAAGAAAGATACAAGAAAGGAAGTTTTCTCCCCAAATTGCTTCAGCATGAGGAGAGTCAGTGGTGGGCAGCTAATTCAATTCAGTGCGCATGAAAACTGTGTGTGAAGACTAAGGCAAAGATGGAGTCTGCCTGTCTGGTGTAGAACAGGTGACAAGGATGATGTCTAAATGGTACCAAGAACAAACCAGCAACACACTTTGCCATTTGCCGAGACTGGAGCTGGGCATCAGAATTTCTACAAATTGTCTAAAAGATGGTGTCTTAGTTAGGGTTTTACTGCTGTGAACAGACACCATGACCAAGGCAACTCTTATAAAGGACAACATTTAGTTGGGGCTGGCTTACAGGTTCAGAGGTTCAGCTCATTATCATCAAAGCAGGAACATGGCAGGCATGGTGCAGGAGGAGCTGAGAGTTCTACATCTTCATCTGAAGGCTGCTAGCAGAATACTGGCTTCCAGGCAGCTAAGATGAAGGTCTTAAAGTCCATGCCCACAGTGACACACCTACTTCAACGAAGCCACACCCACTCCAATGAGACCACACCCACTCCAACAAGGCCACACCTACTTCAACAAGGCCACACCCACTCCAACATAGCCACACCTTCTAATCATGCCACTCCCTGGGCCAAGCATGTACAAACCATTACAAGGTATCTATTAATTTTATCAACTTTTAAGAAGAAAGTGTCTTTGAAGGCATCTAGAATACATAATTGGAAAAACCAAGGCCCAGAGAGGTTCAGAGGCGTCCTTACAACTGAATTTTCACTACAGCCAGGACTACACAGTCTCTTTCCACAGCTCAGCCATGTTTCCTCTACGCCACTCAAGCTCCCTCCCTTCCTGTGTCTTCCACACAAACTAGAAATGTCTCTGTGTCTTGTGCCTCAGCACCTGACCTTGTGAACCTTTGTCCAGTCCCTAAGGCCATCTGGGGCTCTGTGAGGAACCAGAGGAAGGAGTTCACAGAAAGATCCATTACGTGACATTTTCCCTGTTCTTTTAGAGGCCCAGAAACTCAGGGGTCTGGAAGGGTGCACGGGTCAACCAAAGAAGGAGCCACAGGATGCTGTCTGCAGAACAAGAAGGAACCATGCACGGGAGTCAGACAGCTGGGAAGGGCCTTGGAGTTTACTGCCAGCTCCCTATTCGTTGTGGTTCTGTGAATACTATCTTATTTAATCAACACAAAAATTATAGTTTGAAGGAAAACAGCAAGCCACATTCTGAGGTGCTGGCAGGTGTCATGCATCTGCAGTCTCTAAGGCTGGTTCTGGTGTGCTGGCAAGTGTCCACTACCTTGAATCTGGACCAACAGATACGGGACAAATGTCAGCCTGTGATTTCTAAAGCTGGATCATTAGGACTATGTCACTTTGGCTTTGGCTTGAGTGAAATCTATTTTCTCAGTTATCACCTTAAGGATAGGTAAGTGAGAAAGCCCCAGCTGAAGTCACCGGAAGCGCCCTGGGTGAAATCTATGCTACTGCAAATAGTTCCTAAGCATTCTGCCTCAATCCGAGCTACAGCCTACAAGACCACAGCAAAGAATTTGATTGTGTGTGTGTGTTTGTTTGGGTGTGTATACATGTGTAGGTATATGTACGTGTGTGTTTACATGTGTGAATGTCTGCATGTGTGTGTACATGTGTGCTGTGTGTTTGCATGGGTGTGTGTACATGTTTGTACATGTGTGGTTGTGTGTGTTTGCATGGCTGTGTGAACAGGTGTGTGTGTGCATGGCTATGTGTACATGTGTGCACATGTGTGTGTATGCTGTGTGTGTCTGCATGGGTGTGTACACATGTGCGTGCTCATGCATCACAGGATTGCAGGTCAGAGGTCAACACTGGGTGTCTTCAATCATTCTTCACTTTATTTTTTAATTTAGATTTAAAATTCTTTATTTATTTGATGTGCACTTATGTCTGAGTGTCTGTATGTTCGCCGTATGAGTGCAGAAGCCAGCAAGGACAGCAGAGGGAGTCGGATCCCTTGAAGATGGTTGTGAGCTATCAGAAGGGTCCTGGGAGCTGAACTTGGGCTCTCTGTGAGAGGAGTGGATGTTCTTAGCTGCAGAGTTGTCTATCCAACCCCTCCACTTTATTTTTGAAGGCAGGGATCTCTCATTAAACCTAGGACTCACAGATAAAGTAAGCTGGCTACCCAATGAGCCTCAGGGATCCTCTTGTCTCTGTTTTCCTGACCCTGAAGGTGAAAATGTTTCCTCCAGCCTTTACATGGGTGCCAGGGATTCAAACCTGGGACCTCATGCTTGTACAGTAAGTGCCTTGCCATGTTTTAAGACATTAAGTTTAGTCTTCTTCAGAGAATTAATCAGATGCTTGAAATTTCCATAGGATACACATTGCATAGAATATACATGTATGTATGTATGCATGTATGTGTTTCCCTACCTATCCATCTATTGCCTAATGATTAACTCAGCCTGAGGTCTTAGCTGATTGCCTATCCAATCAGTGAGTTCTAGGTTCAGTGGGAGACCCTGTCTAGAAATGTAATATTTCTGCATGTGCATACGACGTAATTGTAGATGCAGTCAGCCCCCATATCTATGTGTACTGGGCAGAAGAGTCGTTGTCTCTTGGTGTTATTCCCTATGATACAGTAGAACAACCATTTACATGGCGTTTCCATGATTCTAGAGATGGCTTTAAAATGCCCCAGAGGGTATGACTAGATAGTGTATGGATACGATGCCCCACTGTACACAGGGACTGGAGCATCATAGATTTTAGTATCTGTAAAAGGTTCTCTGAGCTGATCCCTTGTGCATCTGACTATGGACAGATTTAATTCATGGAAGTGACTTGTAGGACCACAGAAGCTGCAAAATCCAAACTCTGTAGGAAGGGCTAGAGCCTGGCGACACAGAGGAGAGCTGGCATTGCACTTGAGATCTGGGGAAGAGTCCAGTCATTTCTCCCTTCAGATCATCAGAGGGAGCCCATCCAATTAACCAGATGCTTGTGAAAGGTATAGAAAACTTATAAAAAAAATATAGAAAGTTTTTATGACCCTTAGACCTGAGCAAAAAGAATGCAGGTTCACTAGTTCCTCCAAGAAAGCAGAACTGAATATAAGATTTTGGGCCTTCACTGCCCCGGGATACATTCTACATTCCGGGAGGGGTACATTATCCCTGAGTCAGAGGACACTTGCTAGATTAACATTCAGGAGAGAAAGGCAGAGGCTGATTAACATTCCTCAGACCTCAGGGAAGAGAACCCACCTGCGGGTGGGGAAGGCCCAAAGCAGGAAGACACATTCCTGACCACAAAGAAAGATGCAAGTCATCTGGGTGGTCCCAGGTACTGGCTGACCGAAAGATAAATGGTTGGGCAAGGTTACATTCTTACAAAAGGTAAGTGTATAAGATGTTTTCCACATGACCCTGACTAAATTTGGGACTTTTTAAGGCTTTCTACTGTTTTTATGTTACGTTTCCTTGGTTACCCCCTCACCCTCCCTTGGTTTGTGGTTCTTCCCTATATAAGCCCTCCACTCCCAGCCGATGGGGTCAATTCCTCTGCTCCTGCGTGGGTTATGAATTGACCATCAGCCAGGCGGTGGTGGCACATGCCTTTAATCCCAGCACTTGGGAGGCAGAGGCAGGCGGATTTCTGAGTTCGAGGCCAGCCTGGTCTACAAAGTGAGTTCCAGGACAGCCAAGACTACACAGAGAAACCCTGTTTCGAAAAACAAAAAAACAAAACAAACAAACAAACAAAAAAAAGAATTGACCATCAGTCGACTGATCCTGAAATATACCTCTTGCTGTTGCATCAAGAACGCTGTCTTGTGAGTTATTGGGTGGCCAAGAATTCCTGAGGCTTGAGGGAGGTCCTCCCTTCATGGGGGGGGTCTTACACTTGAATTGCCACAGGATACACATTACATAGAATATGTATGTATGTATGTATGTATGTACGTATGTACGTTATGTATCTCCCTACCCTATTGCCTAATAATTAGTTACCCGTGAGAACCGTCTCCCCCATATTTATGTATGAGCCATTCAGCCTGAGGTCTTAGCTACATGCCTAGCCAATCAGTGAGTTCTAGGTTCTGTGTACTATGGGATCTGCCCTATGCAAGATCCACAGATTTGTCAGTCTTATCTAAAAACATATTCAGACGAGTATCTGATCAAACAACTGGGCACTGGGCACCAGTCTTGGGGAATCTATTATTAACGACCACAGGCTGGCTTGTTATATAACTAAATCATGGGCACAGCCTCTCATAGCTGGCTGATCTGTGCTGGGACCTTTTCACAAGGAGTTATTTACTTGTGTGTATATGCATGTGCACATGTGTTTGCAGGTATGTGCACCTGTGCACATGCTCAGGGACCAGAAGAAGGCACTGGGTCTTCCCCATCGACACCTCTGACTACTTCTTTGAGGCAAGGTCTCCCCTTGAACCTGGAGCTGACATTTTCTCAACCAACCCGGAAGTAGGCACGCCCTGTGACTATCCCGCCTCTGCCATCCTCTGGGCTGTGCCTTCCTCAGATGTGCAGCTTGTCACGTAGGTGCTGGGTCCAAACTCTGGTCCTCATGACTGTAGTAATAACTCTTAACCATAGAGCCATCTTCCCAGCTGCCTTTCCTCTTTGCAGTAGAGACCTTTCAGGGTCTGGTGTTCTGCAGAACACCCTTTAAAGGCTCAAATGCTTATGTTTTTAAGTCACAAAGAACCAAGTTTAACTTTTGCCTCTACCAGCTCCTAGCTGCAGGATCTTAAGCAATGCATTTAAACGCTGAGCTGACACCGCCTCATCTATAACATTAAACGAGTCTCCTGGTCTCAGTACAGCTGCGATGCGGAAGTTAAAGCAGCCGCAGAAACTTTCAGTCTGGTACCTAAGCATGCAATTTTAATTTTTATTTTACTTATTCATTTTATTTACTTATTTATGAGTCGGCCCCAGACTTTGCCCTTTTAAGGTGCTGTGCGCTTCAAGGCGGTCTTTGCGCGGTTCTGGCTCCTACCTCAGTCTCTAAAAACTCATCTCCCTATTTCCCTTCCTCCCTCTGGTTCCTGTTTTCCCCTTTCATTTTTTTTCGTAAAGTCGGGTTTGCCTCACTGGGGAGCACAGTGTGCTTTACAGATTCATCTTACCTGTCACCTCAACCAGCCGCTGCTGCTTTTCTACGGACCACTGCCTCCCATTTCCCATCATGCTCTGCTCTCTGCCTTCCCTTCCCTCCATCTACTCCAGCTGCTGGGGCCCTGCCCAGGCTGCCTCCTCAGGATGGAGCCTTTCCCAGTCTCCCATGACAGCAGCCAAAAGCTGGCTGAGTCCTCTATGCCCGAATGGCTGGAAGTTACAGGAGAGTTGAAGGGAAGCAGATGCCAAAGCTACGCCCAGCTGTTGCTGGCTGTAGCTGCTCAGGACCCCTGGATCCAACTGTGTGCTTTCCTGTGGAGCCTCCCCACCATGATAGCATCTGTCTTTCCTTAGAGCTCCTACGAACCTGCCATTACCCAGTCTAAGGCCTTTGTAAACCCGCAGCGTCTGGCCTTGTTCCAGGGCAACTGGTAGTGGAAATTCTCCGTCTATTCAGAAGGTCCCGTCCCACTAACAGGAAGATTTTGTTGCCCAGTGCCTTGTATATTAACCAGGGTATGTCAGAGGAATAGATCAACTCGTGTGTGTGTGTGTGCATGTATGTGTATGTATGTATGTATGTACATATGTATGTATATGTGTGCATATATAAGAGTATGTGCACATGCACATGTCCATGTATAGTGTTTATGGCATCTATTTTACATAAGAAATTGGCTTACGTGTTCTTGAGCTGAGCTTAGACCCAGAAGAACTGATAACCATGGCTCCATTCTGAATCTATCTTGGTCCGTCTTGTGTAACTGTAGCAGAAGACCCTGGAACTGGATATTTTATAACACGGAGGAAGGCATTGTTTACAGTCCTGGTGGCTGCAAAGACCTATATCATGGTGGCGTCCCTGGCAAGGGTCTTTGTACTGCACCTTCACATGGTGGAAAGCAGAAAGGCAAGGGTGGGGATGAGGGAGGATCAAGCTGGCCTTTTAAACAATGACTCGGAGCCTTTCTGCTCTAATCTCCTCCCTCAGGTCCCACCTGTTAGCACTGATGTAATGGCAGCTAATACCCAAGCATTAAAAAAAAAAAAGAGAGAGAGAGAAAAAAAACTCTTAAGTGTTTTGTTATGTCAAAAGGCTTAGAAGCAGGAAGGCTGATAATGTTTATATGTGAGGCTGAGTGTGCAGGGAGGAGGGAGAATGAAGAAGGGGAAGAGGGAGGAGAGAGGGAGGAGGGAGAGAAGGTGAGATGGAGGAAGGGGAGAGAAAATAAAAGAGAGAGAGAGAGGGGAGGATAACCGAGGCCTTCAGTGAATGAGACCCATCACATTGTTGGGCAAACACTCAGTTCAACTCAGTCTCATCCGTACACACCCTGTGTACACACCCAGAAACAAAGTTTAACCAAATACCTGGGCAATTCATAGTCCAGCCCTGTTAGCTGTAAAGTTAAATATTGTGCTCTCATTGAGAATCTGGACAGTTGCTATCATGGCTGTACCTCTCAGCTACTCTCTTTCCTCCTGGCAGAAGTCTCCGAGAGGAATTTCCTGACACCTCCCTGTCCAGATTTAAAATCAAGACAGACTTGGAGGGAGAACTGAGGCAGAGGCCGTGGGGGAGTGCTGTTTGCTAGCTTGCTGCTCATAGCTTCCTCAGTTTACTTGATTATACAACTCAGAAGCACCTGCCTGGGGGGCGGGGGGTGGGGTGGGGTGGGGTGGGACATCCATAGTGATCTGGGCTCTTCCATGCCAATCATCAATTACGAGAATGTCCCAACATATTTAATCTGACAGAAGCACCCAGTTCCCTCCCCCGAGATAGGCTTAGTTATAGTCAAACTGACAATAAAACATTCCCTTTTTAAATGGATTCCCTCTTGGAAGGCTTCTAGGTTATGTATGTCACATTCTGAGTTACAATGACTAAGAGATGATTTTCGGGTCGCCTCTGGCGGGTCCTACAAACCTTACTCCAGAGGAACACTGTCTTGGTTACTTTTCTGCTGCTGTGACAAGCACCCTTCAAAAGCAACCCGGGGATGAGAGTTTTTTGGTTCACAGTTTGAGGGTTTCAGGGATGACGGCAGGGAGGGCGTGGTCACAGTTTGAGGGTTTCATGGACCACACCATGGAGGGCGTGGTCACAATTTGAGGGGTTCACAGACCAGGGCAGAGAGGGCGTGGTCACAGTTTGAGGGTCTCATGGACCAGGGCAGAGGGGGCGTGGTCACAGTTTGAGGGTTTCATGGACCATGGCAGAGAGGGCGTGGTCACAGTTTGAGTGTTTCATGGACCACACCACGGAGGGCGTGGTCACAGTTTGAGTATTTCATGGACCACACCACGGAGGGCATGGTCACAGTTTGAGGGTTTCATGGACCACACCACGGAGGGCGTGGTCACAATTTGAGGGGTTCACAGACCAAGGCAGAGAGGGCATGGTCACAGTTTGAGGGTTTCATGGACCATGGCAGAGAGGCCGTGGTCACAGTTTGAGGGTTTCATGGATCTCCGCAGGGGAGGCCTCCAGCTCATAATCCTCCTGCCTTAGCCTTCTAAGTACTACCATTAAGGTTTATATTGTTCTGCTCTGCCGAAAGCCACTGTTTTGTCTTTCAGCCTCTCTCTTCTCTGGGTACAGAACCCTGTTTTTCCTTGAAGATATTCACCCCATGGCACCCTCAGTCCCCATGATACAGGTAGGACTCGCCTCATCACCTCCTACCCCCGCAACACACACTTGATTTCACAGGTAACTTCTGTCCTGCCAATGGGTCTGTTTTATCCATTCTTCACAGTGATTGGCCTAGGTGTGGACATGTGACCAATGCTGAGCCAATGAGAGTCTAGGAACTTGTAAATTGGAAGCTGGGAGATGTCTAGACATGGGGAAAACCATGTGAGAGGCACCAGGGGAAACTGATGCCTAGCTAGGGAGAATATTTTCTACGTGGAACTGACCTTGAAGTTTGCATCAACAGGAGCCCTTCCATTTACGGTATACTTTTGGGTGTAATGTCAGTGCGGTGGGTGTGTGTTTTGCATTCCAACGTGTTCTAATTAACCAATGCGATTTCACCCCCTCCAGTTCCTACCTCAGTAGCTCCCCGGTAGTTCCAGGAAGCCCCCAGTAGGAAAACTTGAGTAGGACTGGAGAATTTCTTTCAGGTTTCCTTCCTTGTTTCCAAAAGATCCCAATTTAAAGCCTCCGTGGAGAGGTTTATAATTGGCCTGTGTGAGCAAGGGGGCCGGCTGGTGAATGTGTGCCAACAAATAACTCAAGCAGGCAAAACGCCTGGGGACTTAATAATGATGTGGAAAGGCCTAAGATTTCTGTCAAAGCAGGGGTCAGTGAATTAAAATTCTCCCAGGAGCGAAGGGCCTCTGAATGCTTATTTCTGATAATCTTATTTATGTCCCAGGGTAAGTAAATCTATCTTTTTTGTTTGGTATTGTTCAATTCGCCGCGCTGTTTGTAATTAAAGGGGCGGGGAGTGGGGAGATGAATGAGTTCCTTAACTAGTTCTGATCTGGGTGACTTGAGTCAGAAGGAAAGGGCCGGGGTGGGTAGCCTGTTCTGCCATGGGCAACCGAGGATCAAGTGGCAAAAAGGAAGGAAATACATCGTCATTTAGTGTGATCAATGGGCACAAGCAGGGCCTCCTTGGCTGTGTGAGGTCTTCCTGGGACACGGTAAGAAACAGAATAAATGACTGGTTTCAGAATCACCCCTATCAAGGATTCCCTGGAGGAAAGATCACTCATCGTGTTCCTTCTACTGTAGAGTGAAAAATTATAAAAATCATTTTATAAAATGATTACAGGCTTTTCTTTCGACTTTTCTTTAAAGGGAATGAAAAATAGAGAAAGTTTTTATGACCCCTAGACCTGAGCAAAAGAATGCAGGTTCACTAGTTCAAGGAAGTGGAACTGAATTAAGATTTCAAGTCTTCACTGCCCCAGGATACATTCCAGGAGGAGTACATTATCCCTAAATCAGAGGACGCTTGCTAGATTAACATTCCTCAGACCTCAGGGAAGAGAACCCACCTGTGGGTGGGGAAGGCCCAAAGCAGGAAGACACATTCCTGACCACAAAGAAAAATGCAAGTCATCTAGGTGGGACTGAGAAACTAGTAACCACGATGACAGGGCAACAACTGAGAAATAGTTGAGCAAGTGACAGACAAAACCACATTTTTGAGAAGAATGAGTATACAGAGTGTTTTCCACATGACCCTGATTCACTTAGGTTGGGTTCCTCTGGAATTCTCCTCTATTTTTATGTTATATTCCCTTAGCAACACCTCACTTCCTCCTCACTCCCCTGGTTTGTGGTTTTCCCCCTTTAAAAAGCCCCTCAGCCACCTGGTCTTTGTCAATTCAGCTCCTGCGTGAGCAAACGAATTGACCTTGGCCGGGCAACTCTCCCTAATAAACCTCTGCTGATTGCATCCAGGTACGGTGTCTTGCGATTTTTGGGTGGTCGTGATTTCCCGAGACTTGAGTAAGGGTCTCCTGAATTTGGGGGTCTTCACTACCATGGTTTTGGAAGTTGAGGAGATGATAAGGCAAAAGCCCTTATAGCCCTCACTTATGAGGAGATATTATAGAAAGAGGTTAGTGTATACAAATTAAAAACAACAGACGCTCGCTCACACACAGGGCTTCCTACAGGACTAGATTACACTGAGGGCAATCACACATGAGTGATTTTTTTTTATTGTACACTGTTGCTGTCTTCAGATCCCATTACAGATGGTCGTGAGCCACCATGGGGTTGCTGGAAATTGAACTCAGGACCTCTGGAAGAGCAGTCAGTGCTCTTAACCTCTGAGCCATCTCTTCAGCCCCACATGAGTGTTTTTTAAATGGTCATTTTATTTATTTATTTATTTATTTATTTATTTATTTACTTACTTATTTATTGTGTGTGTGTGCTCGCACATATGCATACACACAAGTGAGTGCAAGTGCTAATGAAAGCCAGAAGAGGGCATCAGATCCCTCTGGGCTGCAGTACAGGTTATGTAACCTGTTTGACGTGGGTGCTAGGAACTGAACTCAGGTCCTCGGGAAGGTCAGGAAGGGCTCTTAGTTACTGAGCCATCTCTCCAGCCACCATATCCAACTGTTTTACAAGTTTGCAAAAATCCAGAGCCTGCTCAAGATACAGCTCAACCATTAAGAGTACACACCGATCTTTTAGAGTACCAGGTATCAGGGTTTAGCACTAGAGCAAAATGCTGGAGTTCCTTTCCCAGCAACCCACATCTGGTAGCTCACAGTTGTTGCCTCTAACTCCAATTCCAGGGAACTGGAAACTCTTTTCTGGCCTCTGGATACCCACACTTACATGTGCACATAATTAAAAATAGCATTTGTGGGAAGCTCACATTGTAGGCATGTCTACCTGAACTGTACAGATGATGAGATGGAGACCCTGAGAGTGGTTTAGGAATTTGTAGGAAACCTAGTGGTCCATAAATGATGAAGCTGACATTCATATCCAAGTTGTCCCCCCTGCAAAGCTATGCAACATCCCCTGACTGCATTCCCCTGTTAAAGGGACTTTTATTCATCTGACGTAATTGTCATCTCCAAGACTTTCTGCCTCTATCTGCTAACCCAGGCCTAGTCCTGGCAGCTTCCAGCCTCTATAAAGTCTTATGTAGGCCTAGAATGTTTTCAGCCTCTGAGACTTGCTGCTAAAAAAGCTCACGCTTTGTCTTAGGGTTTCTATTCCTGCACAAACATCATGACCAAGAAGCAAGTTTGGGAGAAAAGGGTTTATTCAGCTCACACTTCCACATCGCTGTTCATCACCAAAGGAAGTCAGGACAGGAACTCACACAGGGCAGGAACTTGGAGGCAGGAGCTGATGCAGAGGCCATGGAGGGGTGCTGCTTACTGGATTGCTTCCCCTGGCTTGCTCAGCTTGCTTTCTTATAAAATTCAGGACCACCAGCCCAGAGATGGCACCACCCACAATGGGTCCTCCCACCCTTGATCACTAATTGAGAAAATGCCTTACAGCTGAATCTCATGGAGGGATTTCCTCAAGAGAGGCTCCTTTCTCTGTGATAACTCCAGCTTGTGTCAAGTTGACACACAAAACCAGCCAGTACACCCTTTCTTGTTATTTCTGAATTCTGTATGATTCAACTCAGCTGTTCTGGTCCAAACTCCTCTCCAAGCTGACTGATTCAATCTGGCTTCTCTCTTTGCCTCTGACTGAGTTGCTTTGCTTGGCCTCAAACTGACTTTGGCAATATATTCTGATCTTCTGGCTCCTTCTCATTCTCTTGCTTGCTCTGTTTTCTTTTGTGTCTATGTTTTCCTATAACTGTCCTAGTAAAACTGCCTCCTTCTCCTTTCTCTCTGCACTGTTCTCTCTTTAGTAGCCTCTCTTTCCTCTCTGTCCTCCTAGAGTTGGGCATATCCTATTCTGACAAATCTTTCTCTGATTCATCACTTTGTCTGCCACTTGATTAGACAAACTAACTTTATTTTCATTGTTTGGGATTAAAGGTGTGTACTAAGGCTGAGCCATACCACAACTAGAAGCAGGTTTTCCCAACAGATAACACAATCTCGGGGTTCACAGTGTGACCAAATATCCTGCAACCCCCTTCCCACCATCATGACCGCATCTAGATTTGCCCCATTTTGTAGCTTTTTTTGCTCTTTCGCCAAATCTTTTCTCTCCAGGTCTTTGCAGCTGTATAAAGTAAGGAGCACAGCAGTCCTGTGTAACAAAGCCCTTGGATGCAGACAAGAGACACTCAGAATTGGGTTCATTTAATCAAAAATTGGGAAGTAGAAATGAACATGAGCACACACGAAGGAGAGTCCACATGAGTAAGAGAAGAAGCCCATCTGGAAAGATTGAACAGCGGGATTCCAGATAAGTGAGGGAGGCAGAGGTCTGGTTGACTGGGGCTTGGGGGAAGGAGAGATGAATAAGCAGACACTGGAGAATGTTCAGGATGGGGAAACTATCAGGTCTGAGGGAGTCGTGATGGATGTGTGTCTGTCTTCATAGACTAGGCAAGACCTAGAGTAAATCCTACTGTGAACTGTAGGTGCATCTGACCACAGTGTACCATGTGGGTTCATCAGTTCTGAGGAATGTCACGCCAGGGGTGCAGGGTGCTAGATAACTGGGGAGGCTATGCCTGTGTGGAAACAGGGGTATCTGGGAAGTCTCTGCACCTTGCAACTCAGTATTGATGCCAACCAGAAACTCCTCTTTAAAATAGCATTTGTAAAGTAGAATATTCTAGAAGGGTAATGGAGAGCTAAGGCCTCTCTGAAGATCTTAGTTCTTCTGCTGTGTGTGTGTGTGTATGTGTGTGTGTGTGTGTGTGTGTGTGTGAGAGAGAGAGAGAGAGAGAGAGAGACAGACAGAGAGAGACAGAGAGAGACAGAGACAGAGAGACAGAGAGAGATACAGACAGACAGACAGACATAAGCATGTGTGTGTGAGAGACAGACAGACATGGATGTGTGTGTGTCATATGCATGTGTTTGTGAAAAAGAGTCAGACAGACAGACATGTGTGTGTGTATGTATGTGAAAGAGTCAGACATACATGCATATGAGAAAGAGAGAGAGGAGAGAGTCAGACAGACAGGCATATGCACGTGTATGTATGTGCCATACGCATATGTGAGCATGTGGAGACCACAGATCAACCTTAAATTTTGCTCCTCAGACACCAGGCACCTTATTATTTGAGACAAGGTCTCTCAGTGAACCTGAACTTACTTATTCAACCAGACTGGCCAGAAGTGAGCCCCAAAGATCCAGCTGTTCTGCCAGTGATGGACTTACATACCCTACCATGCCTGGCTTCTTAAATAGGTGCTCGTGCTGGGGATTAAATAGCTCCTTGTACCTGTGTGGCATGTACTTTATTGACCAAGTCATCTCCCCATGCCCCTCTTTTCTGCATTTAACAGGAACTATGTAGTGCGGGATTCTTCTCAAACCAGAAGAATGTTCTAGATGTTCCAGTGGTTAGCACCTAAAATATGCCCTAGACTGGCTGGCTTTGCATCCACTTGATCCAAGCTAGAGTCGTCAGAGAGGAAGGAACCTCAGCTGAGGAAATGCCTCCATGAGATCTAGCTGTAAGGCGTTTTCTCAATTAGTGACCAATGGGGATAGTGACCAATGGGGAGGGCCCCGCCCACTGTGCGTGGAGCCATCCCTGGGCTGGTGGTCCTGGGTTCTACAAGAAAGCAGGCTGAGCAAGCCATAAGGAGCAAGCCAGTAAGCAGCACCCCTCCATGGCCTCTGCATCAGCTCCTGCCTCCAGGTTCCTGCCCTGACTGAGTTCCTGCCCTGACTTCCTACAGTGATGAACAGTGATGTGGAAGTGCAAGCCAAATAAACCCTTTCCTCCCCAACATGCTTTTTGGTCATGGTGTTTCACTGCAGCAATAGAAACCCTGACTGAGACACCCCTTCACCGCATTCCCAGCAAGACAGTGGTTATGGATATCTTTAGCACCAGGTCTGATGCAGTCGGTGTCCAGGAAACAGTGGTTATTATTCTCCTTATGAACAACACTCTCCAGGAAGTGGCAGCCTTGGCAAGCTTCACACCCGCTGCAGACATATCCCGGGCTGTTCTTCCTGTGGGGTGATTTAGGCTTTCTTTATGAACAGAGACATAAACCAAGCTAACACATCCTCCAGACAGAAGGAGGCTGGCGTGTCTTCAAATTGGTCACTAAAGCGTGTCCTAAATTGGGGAAGAAATCAAAACAGATTGCATCTAATTTCTCACAGTTCCGAGCAAGAAATTACCTTTTTAAGTGAAACGTCGTGGCTCTCAAGCTGTTTGCAAACACAAGGTTTGTGCGCGCATGTGTGTGAGTGTGTGTGAAGTGTCTTGTCTTTGCTTGGTTTTCTGAAGTAGGCTCTCTGCCCCATGAGGCTAACTGGACTTTCAGGGATGAGAGGCACAGGATTCTTCTTGTTTTGTTTTCCATGATACCATAAGCTCAGTGAGCCTCGGTCATCCCACAGATGGGTGAGTTGGCTATTAAATGCAAAGCCAGGGGTTTCCAGTCAGGCCAACCAGGGCTCACATTGTGACTCTACGGTTGTGTGCTCTACTGCTGCTGACCCTGTTTCCACATCTTGAAAAACCAAGCAGTTTACTTCCTAGGCTCTCAGAGGTCCCCAGAAGCTGTGGATTCTGCTTGATAATGCGGTGGGATACCTTCATATAAAATTGAAAACTCCATCCCTTCTTCTGAAAGATGTATCTGGGGTTGTAGTCTGTGGCTCGCTGTGCAGATGCAAGCAGGGATTTTATCCCTCCCTTTGTCTGTTGGACAAAGCCTGTGTGCAGCTGTTCACAGGCTCCATGGATATTTATCTAAGCCCTCCTTTCTTTACTCTCTCACACTCTCTCTCTTTTATTCAGTTCGTGTGCGTATGTATACATGGTGTTTGTGTACGGCATGTGTTTATATGTGGTGGTGGTACTGGTGGGGATGGACACATGCCACACAGAGACCAGAAGAGGACATCAAGTGTCTTGATCTTTGCCTTACTCCCGAGGTGGAGTCTCAGGGAAATCTGAAGTAAAAATAAATACTTAAGGTGCTGGAGAGATGACTCAGTGGGTAAGCAAACTTACTGTGTAATCAAGAGGACCTGCATTCAGATCCCAGGACCCACATGACAAGCTGTGGTGTGTAATCCCATCACTTAGGAGAGCGGGGACTGGAGAGCTGCTGAGGCTTGCTGACTGACATCACACACACACACACACACACACACACACACACACACACACACACAC
>JANHMN010000023.1:35615602-35629851 GCA_030674055.1 Rhabdomys pumilio | reverse complement strand
TGTGTGAATGTGTATACTTGTATCTATGTATATGCCTGTGTGTGGCCATGTGTGATTGTGTGTGTGTATATATATATATATATATATATATATATATATATATATATGTGTGTGTGTGTGTGTGTATGTGTGTATTATATATGAATGTGTGTTGTATATATGAGTGTGCCTGTGTGTGTGTTCATGAGTGTATGTGTGAACGTGTGTACTTGTGTGTGTGCCTGTGTGTCCATGAGTGTGTACATGTGTGCAAATGCCACCATGTGCACCAGTTCACTGAACCCATGGGAGAGTGCAAAGCTTGCTCCTTCCCCTCCCAGGCTCCTGTGTTGCTATGACAACGACACCGGAAGAAGATGAGATGAAGGGGGAAATTTTTCCTGGGGCAAAGTTCAGGTGTGCTTTGGTTTCCCTGGCATTCAGAGCTTTCTTTCAGATTTTCAGGGCTTCCTGATTCTGGCTCTCTGCTCTGTCTGCAACTGCCTTTCATCCGAGACGCTCTTCTTCCTGTGTTCTGGGTTTGAGCCCCCTCCGTGCATGGCACAGGTCTAAGACACAGTGATGGTTGACTGAGGGGTGGGGGTGGATACGTAATGGAGCTGAGGATAGACAGCTGAAGAGATCCCTTCTCTGGGTTCCATTCTCAGCCCCATAGAAGAATAACTCCAACCACTTTAGGCCACTGTAAGGATTAAACAGTGACTGACATCGCACACCTACCACAGCACTCAGTGAGTGACACCTGTCACCAGGATCCCCTCTCACCTCTCTTCTTTGGAGAGTTCCATGACAGAAAAGCTGCTGCCTTCGGGCAGTCATTTCTTGGAGGCAGACAAGAAGGAGGCCTCTCGTCTCCTGATCCCCTCGTTCTCTGATGGGAGTGGTGTGTGTGGGGGGGGCGGTTTGCAGCACCTTGTAGCTCCTCTTCACCTCTGTACCCCTCGACTGTTTCCTTGCAGTCACACCACACCACATCTCCACTCTAGAGGTTTCTTTTGTGTTGCCTGTGCTCTGTATTACTCCCTGTCTGATCCTACCTGCCCTTCGGGGTTGGGGATGAGATAGTGACTCCAGGAGCAGGTGAGAAACGCCCAGCAAGCTCCTTTAATATCCTCCACTCACACCCCATTGGTCCCTAGAAAGCATCTCTTCTAAACAGCAGTTCCCGATTGGCTGGCGTTGTCTGCACCAGCACTCCTTGGTCTCTCAAGTAGTCTTCAATTAGGTCGGCTTGCAGGAGGTGCTTTTGTGGCTGCCTGCCTCCAGGCGTTTACATAGAGGCAGCCATGCTGTTCTCGCTACACACTCCTGTCCTTCTGCCTTTCCTAGAAATGGTTAAAAGTAAAAACACCACTATGAACGCAGTTACGCGTAATAGGACCTCTGACCAGGTCCATCCCATGGATTGGAACTGAGATTCCCTCCACTTCTGTAAAAGGGGGTCACACAAGGAGCTGTGGACACGCTAAGATCCCTGCCTTGCTTTCTTCTTCTTCAGAATAGCCCTATGGCTGAGGACAGTCGAGCACAGATCTGTCTACAGACCCACTTTATAGATGGAGTGATAGACTGAGATGAACTAGTGAACAGAAAGCCAATCAGGAGGAAACTGGCTTGAAACAACGCATGCAGTCATCGACTCAGACATTTGTGGGAATTGGGAGATATTGCACCTGCCTTGCTGGAGACCTAGATGTTAAATTGGGTTTTAGGTATACATTTCAAGTGTTGTGTGTGACTGCATTCCCCAAAGACCCATTGGGAGCAAAAGACAGGGAGAACAGGAAAGAATCTCTGATAATTAATAAAAAAAGCACTTTTTTCCCCAGCTCTGACAATGTCTACATGGTATAACTCTGGCTTTGTACCCCCAAATATGTCTTCAGTTGATAAATGACACGGGTACGTTTTAGCAAATTCTCCAAGAGAACCAAGACTGTCTGAACACAACCTCAAGGAAATGAGACAATGGTTGGGGTCGTGATGGTGAAGACGATGATCATGGTGGTGATGGTGATGATGGAGATGATGGTGATGATGGTGATGGTGGCGATGATAGAGATGATGGTGATGATGATGGTGACACTGATGCTGATGCTGTCAATTGTGGTGATGATGATGGTGGTGGTTAATGATGGTGGTGGGGGTGATGGTGATGATGGTGATAATGATTATGATAATTACTTTTCCCCTAGCGGACAGTCATTCTAGTCACTGCATTAAACTCTAGCTCCGTTTCACTGAAACTCAGATATAGATCATTTTTTTTGCTCTGCATTTTAGATGAGGAAACCCAACCTTAGAGATGCGAGGTAACCTTCCTGATGTCACGCACAGCTGCTAAGAGGCCGAGCTGAGATTCTAACGCGAGGGGACGGAAAGCTCACTCCGTTTATTATACTCTCAGGGTCCTGGCTTCGTTCCTCCAGATCTAAAGAGAAGTCGAGGCACAAGCTCCGCCCTCATGGACTTTCCCACAGAACTGTGGGTCAGACACAAGTCAACAGTGCGCACCCAGTGCTCTCTGCCCAGGAAAGGGGCACAGTACATGGGTAGACACTGCTCTGCTCTGTCTTAGATCTTTCTTTAGTGTCTCAGCTTCCTTCTGAGATCTCCGGGTGTATGCTCCCTACCCCGAATGCTGCGGAACAGTGATATGTTTCTACTCCTGACAGCATCGTGGCCGAGGCTTCAGCTCAGGTAAACAACTCTGTTTCGAGGCTGGCGCAGCCGCAGACAGTCTGTTCTCAGTCCCACTGGCTTCCCTGAGGTTCAGCTTCAGTAAGAATGAAGGACAGGTGCCCTTTACCTGTCACCATCCACCCTGAACGAGCAAGCTGAAGGCAGCAAATGTGGCCTTCCTAGAGATGGCGGTCCCCAGCAGACTCTCGTCTAAGGACAATGATGCTGCTTCCCTGCCTCTGACCTTTCACTCCCACCCGGAGCCGGGCGTTGTCCAGCACCGAGCTGACCATGTGACAGCTTTAGAATTTACCTCTGAAATCCTACTTTAGCATTCCTCTGTACAAGCAGTTCAAAGCAAAGCCTGCCATTTGCCCACGGCCTTTTAGACGCTGTCCATACACTAGACATTCTCTGAATAATTGATACGTGGTATTAGCTACTTTTGTTCCCAGCCCCATAGCTCTTGGACAACAACATCAGATGGGTCCTTCCCGACTCAGAGTGAATGGCGGACGGTCTGGTTTTTCTCACTTGTTTATCAGTAAGAAAAACGTCTTTGTCATCTATCGTGGTTTTAATCTAAAAGTGTCCCCGGAAGACTCATGGGTTAATGCTCTACTGCCAGTTCATGAGTGTCTGAAAGGCAATCGGATATGCAGGCTCTAGCTTCTAACTTCTTCAAGAGATCCATAATTTGTGGGCCTGCTTGAAGAAGTCAGATAATGGAGATTGGTTTTCTAGGGGAATCTCTTAATCTTGGACTCTGATTTTCTGCTCCCTGGCCACCACAAGGTGACCAGCCCTGTGGTCTATTTCCTAAACTATGCCTGCTACACCACGGTCAACCATGGGCGTGAATGCTCTAAAACCTCGAGGCAAAGTGAATCTTCTTTCCCTTTAGTTGGTCCCAGGTGTCTTTCCAACGCTCTAGATGGCTGATGGAGATGTGCCTGTGTGCTGTTGAACAGTGACCGTGTCCTGCCTACTGAGTGGCCGTAGTGACTCCAATGTTCACGTGCTCAGACGTGCTGCAGGCAGAAGCTGCCGTGGGATTGGATGTGGCCAGCATCTTGCTCTTCTCAAGTGATGGCGCTACCTTTAGATTCTCTCCGTGCTGTCGAGGGCACTTAGAAAGGCATAGGGAGTGAGACAATGTTTCTGTTCGCTGAGACTGTGGGAGCTGGAGCTGCAGGCTGTCTGTCACTCTCCTTTGGAGAATTTTTGTGAGTGTCGGTGCCTTCTCTGTCTGTGAAACATGATAAAACCTTTCTGAGTACTGGGGTGGGGTGGGTCAACCCACCGTTAGGAATACTCAAGTTGACGTGTGGCTGTTGCCTTTTGCATGTTAGAGAAGGCTTCAAACCTGCACACCCCCAATCAGAATGTGGTTGTATTTTCCAACACCCCAGGTCATTGCAGGGAGAACACACTTGCCATTGCCTTGGGGTGCATAAGTCTCTCAGGTATGGTTCACTAACACTAGAGCACCCTTCTCCCTCCATCGCTCTCTCCCTCTTTCCATATTTTCAGAGCTGTGTATTGTGTTCAGTACCCTGTTCATGCTAGGCAAGTGTTCCTGCCATTAGCCCATGTCCTCTCTCTGTATCTACCCATGATGCATCTGGTTCTTCATAACCGATACCCACCGGTTCTCATTACTCCTTGGGAAGTTTAGGCAAAGTGTCTTACATTCCTCCATCTCAGCTTTCTTATTTATGTGTCTCTCCCTCCTCCGACCCCTTCTCTCCTCCTGACCCTTTTTCTCTCTTACACAGAGAACACTAGCTTTTGCTAATGACAGCCCACCTCAGCCAGTTGTGTGTTTCTGGTTTCCCAGGCAAGAGTTTGACTCCAATCCAGAGGCCTCTTCAGTCTGCAGAGGCACAAATCAACGTTTCTAAGCATCCTCAAGGCTCCCCACCACTAGGCATCAGGTGACTGGTGCATATTCCATTGCTATTCCTTGGGGCTGGGGATAGACACTGTCAGGCCTGTGAGAAAACCCTCCTTCATCCCTGGCCAGAAGTTCGTATACCTGGACTCTCGTATACCCTTAAATACAAAGAGAAGCATAGGCTAGGGCTGAGATGAGACCAGTTTCAGCCACCTTCTTTGTCAGTCATCCTGGGGGTGTTTTAAACATCTGAAGACTTGGTATTTGAAGTTATTTTATTCTTCATTTTCTCAGGGAAACCAGCACAACAGAAATACCATGTCTCATTTTAACACGGGCAGTGGAGAAGGTCAGTCCTGCCCAGGTTCACACATCAGAGCTGGAAAATCAGTGCCCGTTCCCACTCTCCATCCCTGGATACCTGGCTGCTCCCTCTGAAGATGAGGAAGACACATCTGCCGCCCCCAGTGTGAAATCACCCCTCCCTGGAGCAGTCATCCACCAAAGACTTAGGGGAGTGTGTGGATGAAATCCCCAGCTCCTGGTGACTGAGTTAGGATAACTCCATGTCCCAGCATTGGAACCAAGGGACTGGGTTAGAGAAAGAGGGACAAGTTTAAAAACAGAGACAGGCCAGGGAGTGGTGGGGATGGTCATGGTTATGACCATAGCTTTGGGTCATTTGGTCACTGGTGTCTCTACTGTCTGTCCAGTCTGCTTTCTTTCTTTCTTTCTTTCTTTCTTTCTTTCTTTCTTTCTTTCTTTCTTTCTTTCTCTCTCTCCTGTCTTCAGACACACCAGAGGAGGGCATGGAATCCCATTACAGATAGTTGTGAGTCATCATGTGGTTGCTAGGAATTGAACTCAGGACCTCTGGAAGAACAGTTGGTGCTCTTAACCACTGAGCCATCTCTCTAGCCCCCTCCCCACCACTCCCTGGCCCGTGTCTATTTTTAAACTTGTCCCTCTTTCTCTTACCCAGTCCCTTGGTTCCAATCCTGAGTGCTGTTTTCTTTCCTAGCTCTTGTCTTTGACTTGACATCAAGCTCCATCAGCCCAGAGAAACACTCTTCTCCGGTCATGGATGATGTTCTTGGTTGGCACCGTGGCTGTCTCTGTACACATCTTAGGTCCTTAGCTAGAGCACTGTGCATTTTTGTCCACCGGTTGGAATTTGGAAGCAGTTGCGTACACTAGCCGATCGAGCTTATCTGTCTGTCAGGGGGACGTGATGGCTGCTGGGAATCTGCTAAGTGAGAAGATTTTAATTGTTCCCAGGCTCTGTCGCCTCCACCTAATTTCCTCTAATGAGCACACTCAGAGCAGCGAGGAGAGGCACGGGATTGGATGGCAATTCAGTCCCTCGTAATGTCAGATGGATGGCAGCGCTGCTCCCTGGTATTCCATTTGCCCATGTCTGGGAGCCAGTCTCCATGGATGCTAATTCAATTACACAGAAACATAGAAGGAAATTGTCAGCCAAATTGCTGCCACGCAGCCCAGCTGTACCTAGCTCACATCCCCAGTGTTGTTTCCTGCTGACTCAGCAGCAGGCAGCCTTTTCCAGTTAGAGAATGACCATGCTTGGGGGTGGGGGTGGGGTGGGGCAGGGATGGGTGGAGGCTCCGTTCTATTTGGAATGGCTACTTTGTTTCCTCACATTCCCACCTTAGATCCCTGTACAGAAAGGAGACTTTTTAAAAAAGCTCTTCTTGCTTGCTTTCTCTCCCCCAAATACTTTGATACTTTTAATTCATCACAACCAACAAAGAAAGATACATGAGATGTTTAAAAGAAACAGTAGCTTTTTGCTTATAAGTCTTGTTTGGACACTGAGCCAGGCACTACATTAAGCAATAAGACTCTGTCATTGAGTGAAATGTGGGGCAGGGGAAATCCATGGCTTTGGTAGTTTATAATCTGGACTCCATTTTCTTTCTTTTCATTTTTTGTGATGTTCATTTCTTTTTATTTATTTGGCATAGTACGGTAGCATGTGCGTAGAGGACCGAGGGCAGCCAAACACCTTGGTAGTCAGGGCTTTACATCCAGTGGCTGGAGATAAACTAGCATGCCTGAGAGTTGTTACTCTTCAATAATTAATGGTTTGGATACAGGACAGGCTGGGGCACACACGAAGCAAGAATTTCTAGGTTCATTATTCTCTGTTCTTATTCTGTCTACCTCTGCAAAGTCTCAAATTTGCTGCTGCAAAGAAGCCTTTGAGAAAGATGCTAAAATGTCTCTCCCAGGCAACCATGTAGGACCGGCAGATTGTATGCCACAGAAGACTCAGGAGAATTATCTCATTGTAGTTGCAATTGATCTGTGTGTTTATTCTAGCAGTCCTGTGGCTGCCGGAAGTGGTGGCTGCCGGAAGTGGTGTGTTGCTTCAATAAAATGAGGTGTGCTAGTAGGCGATGTTTGGGCTGACCCCCAGTTAGCTCTTCCTTCATGTCCTCATTTTTTTTTTTTTGGTTTTTTTTTTGTTGTTGTTTTTGTTTTTGTTTTGTTTTTCGAGACAGGGTTTCTCTGTGTAGCCCTGGCTGTCCTGGAACTCACTTGGTAGACTAGGCTGGCCTCGAACGCAGAAATCCACCTGCCTCGGCCTTCATGTCCTCATAACCTATGTCCCCATCCCCTAGGGACTTGCTTCTAATGAGTAAAACACACGGAACATCATGGGATGTCACTTTTAACAGTGAAGGAGGAAAAGGCCAGCATCCACATGGCTGTATGTGGTCCTTCCCTCTCCCTCATTTTGAGGAAACAAGCGGCCATATTGTGAATGACTGTGTGGCCGGAACACGTTCTTTGGCCAGCAACCGCCGAGGAAGTAGATCTTCTTTAACAACAACCTCATGAAGAAGCTTGGAAGATCATCCATCCCAGGTCAAACCCTCAGATGAGATCACAGGCTGAGTGATGTCTGGATAGAAACCTGGTAGGAGACCCTGAGCCAAGGGATCATAGTGAACCCATACCTAGCCTGCCAACTCACAGAACGTGAGAGGCAATGCATGCTGTTGCTTTAAACCACGAAGATCTGAGGGAAGTTGGCTGCACAGAGAATGCTAATTAATTAGCATATTTGGCCAACTTCGATTAGAAGCAGAGTTCTTATAGACACGTGCTTTTCCTAGATCAGTGGTATGGTATTGTGTGAGTTGTTGGTCTCCCTGTATCATCTTTCAACTTAGACATCTGGAGAAAAGGCAGTGGTTGCCTTTCATATGTCTCCATTTCTCTTGGCATGCTGTTCGAGGGTCTGAAGGAGGAGGAGAGGAGAGGTAAGGGCTGGAAAAGGCTCAACTACTACCACACCCAGAATTGGCATTGGATTTCTCTGCATGGGAGACACTTGTTACACAGGGGTGATCAAAGCCAAGTCAATTATTTGAAGTTCATCTTGGACTACTTGTGCCTGTGCTGTCTCCTGGAGCGATGGGATTCGGCAGTTCTGGCTCGGTACCTTTCTCCCAAATCCAAAAGCAGGTAGTAGATGCTCCTCTGTCTCTGACATCTGTGGGGTGTTGATGTCTTGGATGCCAAGCTGATCTGTGGGGTATTCCTTCATATCATGGACTCCACGCTGGTTTCTACGCAGCTGCTGGAGTCAGGGCGAGACTGCCCCCATGTCTTTGACTCCCTGACATGGACTAGATGTTTCTTCTGCTTCCTTTGTGCCTTGTCTAAAGTGTTCAGAGGCTCTAGTCTGGCTACTTTGTACAGTTTTCAGGCTGTGGTGGATGACATACAAGAGGCAGCAAAGGAGAGAAAGCTGCTTGGAGCCCTCCTTACAGAGTCGTGGTTAGGGGAAGGTACCTCTCTCCCATCTCCCCCAGCAGGGAGGAGACTTGCTTCCTTAGGACCGATTGCTCCAACAAAGCCTTTGCCTTGTCTGAATCTAGAACCTTTACACACCCTGTAGGTGGGCATGGGATCAAAGATCCCAAGTTATCTTCATCCAGATCCTTTGCCAGGCCTCTGTTTTGCTTATTTGAACAACCCATCACTCTTTTTGAATACCGTTCTTTGCTTGTGAGGCTTGAGTTGAAACTAAGACCCACGGCGTCCCACTCCTGCATTGTGGGGAGCCGACAGAAGGCGGCTATCATCCTTGCAGCCATCTTGAGCCATATACCCTGAGAAGAGACTTGATTACAACAGCCTACAACAGCTGAGCACATTCTGATAACATCTTGCTTTAGATACCCAGGATCTTCCCTTGGGTTTGTGAGACTTAAAGGTGTGATTTAGAGCTGAGACTTAAGGGTGTGACTTAGAGATCAGATTTAGAGATAAGACCTAAGGGCGTAACTTAGAAGTGAGACATATAAAAGGTGAGAGGCAGACAGAAGAGTTCAGTACAACTTGGAACAGAGAATTAGGTATTAGGCACTTGGCACTTGGAGGAAGAACTTGGAATTAGACAGTATAACTTGGAGTTAGTTATTAGGCACTTGGAAGATCATTAGACATTAGGCACTTAGCACTTGGAAGAAGTAACTTGGAACTTGGAGGTACTAGGGACTAGGAACTAGGGACTAGGAACTAGGGACTAGGAACTCAAGACTTGGGACTTGGACTAGGAAGAGAGACTGAAGAATAAATGGGATTGAATCACACTCTGTCTGGTCTCCATTCTTCGTGTCCATCCTCCCTCCCTCTCTTGCTGAACCCCGGCCCGCAGACTGGAGCTGCTTGGGACAATGCTAGCTAACAAGTTAGTCCCCAAGGCTTTTAGCAGTGTGGGTTCCAACATTGATAGAACGGTCCGTGGCATTTTGGCCCCCAAACGTGGGGCAGCTCGGGTCACAACACTGCATGCCTCAAGCCTGTGGTCACTTTTGAAGGCAGGGTGCCGATTGGTCGTGTTTAGGTTGTCATGGGAGATTGCACTGACAGATCTCTTCGATTTAGATTACTTCTTGCATTCCCACAGCTCAATAGGCTATTCGAGAAGTACCTCAGACCCGTTCTAAGTCTGGGAGCCAGTAATCCAGCATGATTTCAAAGGTCTTTCTCGTGGAAGCTTCCTGATGAGCTCAATAAGGGATTTGTTACACAGCATTATTGTGGCTCGGGATAGCTGCTACTCTTGTGCTGGGACAGGACATGAGAAAGTGGGCTTTGAGCTAAGGATTCCCTCGGATATCGGATGACAACACAAGATGCCGACATGGGTTTATCCACCTCTGTCCTGATGGGAAGATTATTTTCTTTCTTGGGTACACTCAGCTTCCTTCAGGACAAATTCCTCCTGGAATTTGCCAAATTCCATCAAACCCCTCCAGAACAGTGTAGCAAACGGGACTTCCTCTGGCAGCTCGTTAGGGTAATTGAAACGTGGGTGGAATGTGAGTGAAGTGCTCCCTGTAGGCAGTCCTGGAGCAATGGCGAGCTCTGTCAGTCCCGTTAGCACTGTGTCTAAATGGCTTCCACACCTTTCCAGGCAAATCAAACACACAGGCTCCACATGCAATGGAGAGATGTGTCCACAGAGAGAGGTGTGGATGTGCACACACCAGGCCCAGCACATTGATAATGAGGAGAGCAAGAAAGGTGGACTCTACTGAGAGGATTTGGAGTCAAAACAATCTTTGTTCAAATCCCGATTGGCTAATAATAATAATAATAATAATAATAATAATAATAATAATAATAATGAGAAAGCTAATTTCTAGCAAATGATTTTTAGTAGCCAGGCTCTGGGCTAAGACATTTAAGAAAACAATCTCATTTAATCCTAGATAGAAAATCAGAGTCAATGCCTATTCGAGTTTCTGGTATGTATTGAGTGGGCACGGTAGTTCCGACATGTTTAGTGGGCAGGGGAGTGATTGACAGCCTTGTGAGGTTGGGGTATTGGTTTTCATCTTCCAGATGAGGAAATAGAGGATTTGTGGCTGGCCTGGGTTCCTGTGAACATTGAGAGCGGGAGGAAGCTTGTCTAGGGATGTTAGCTCCTGGTGTTCGTATTTTCTTCAGTCCTGGCATCTCCGGGGTTTCTAGGAAAGGTTTAGATATTAGTAGTCCAGACTTCAGCTAGAGTCGCAGCTTACTGGTTGTGTGATTGGCATGTGCAAAGCCCCAAAGTTCAACCTGCAGCACAGAAGAAATAAAATTCTGGTAGTCTCAGTGCATGGGCTGCTATGGTAATTATGTAAAGCAGACCAGGTAAACCAAGATGTTGCCTGGCACCGGCTGACGGTGTGAACACCACGATCTGATTTCTGGCTGTGTGCCTTTGTTTCCTAACGGGGTGTACAGTGTGGGGGCAGTGTGTAGAAGGGCCACACAAGGAAGACCAGAAGAAGCCTTGTGGTACCGGGACCCAAACCAACATCTTGGTTTTACCGCTTGATTTCTGTGTCACCCGTTCAATGTCCTGTAGCATCAAGGTTGTGTCATTTACAGCATGGCGTTCTCCTCACGCTGGGCTTGGGCTTCCCGGGAAGCGAGTGTGATCACAGGAACCTACTCATCGTGAAAAATGTCCATTCGACAAACACCATATGCTTGTGCGAATCAGTCAACAACAGTTAGGTGGGGGAGAAAAAAAAAAAAAACCAAACCTCCAGCAGCACACACTGTCCCTTGTTGGATTGTTTTTGAGACACAGGACAATGTGTACTGCTGCCTGATATTTGGAAAATGACTAGCAAAAAGTATTGAATAATGAGTCAGCTGACTGAGCTCCAATGGGCGTGTGAGGCTCCATCTGAATCAGTTCAATTAATGCTCCCACACCCCATGGGTGCTGTTGGAACTGACTCATTTTACAGTTAAAGTTGAGATACAGAGGTTAAGCAACTTGTCTAAGGTCTAAGCTCTAATCTCTAATAGAAAGGTTTGCTTTCTTCTTCGAGGACGGGGTGTGAGGGAGGGAAGAAAAGAGCCACTTAGATTGAGCTAGGACCAAATCCGATGGATCATGAACTCAAGAGTCGGCATCTTCTGACTTGAAGAGCTCTGTGCAAGTGTGCGTGTATGTATGTGTGTGTTCGTGTGTGTGTGCATGTAGGTGCGTGTGTGCATGTGTGTGCATGTGCACATAGGTGCGTGTGTGCATGTGCATGCATGTGCTTGTGTGTGTGTGTGTGTGTGTGCATGTGTGTGTGCATGTGTGTGTGTGTGCCTTCCCCCATGCACATGCATAAGCACATATACACATATATGGGGGGGGTGGATTTGCCCATGCATGTCTTGTATTTTTCTCTATAGCTCTCCACTTTAGTTTTTAAACAGAGTCTCTCATTGAACCTGTAGCTCACCACTACTGAGTCCCTGGGATGAGCCTGTCTCTGCTCCCAGTGTTTGAGTTATAGATGAGTGTCATGGTTTGTATATGCTTGGCCCAGGGAGTGGCACTATTAGAAGGTGTGGCCTTATTGGAGTAGGTGTGTCACTGAGGGGGTGGGCTTTAAGACCCTCATCCTAGCTGCCTGGACGCCAGTATTCTGCTAGCAGCCTTCAGATGAAGATGTAGAACTCTCAGCTCCTCCTGCACCATGCCTGCCTGGATGCTGCCAGTTCCCACCTTGATGATAATGGACTGAACCTCTGAACCTGTAAGCCAACTCCAATTAAATGTTGTCCTTATGAGAGTTGCCTTGGTCATGGTGTCTCTTCACATCAGTAAACCCTAACTAAGACAGTGAGCATTACCCTGCCCAGCTGTGATGCTGGGATCTGTTCTGGTCCTTGTACCAGCTGAAGAAGCACTTTACCTCAGCTCCACAGCCCAGAGTAAATAGTTTCAAGTATCCCCCATTGTCTGTGAAAAGTTACTTCCAAGGTCGCCCTTTTGTTCTCCTGTGTGCTCTCACGTGTCTATGTGCACATGCATACATGTGTGTGCGTGCGTGTAGGCACATGCAGAGGGTGAAGGTTGGTGTTAAGATGCTTCTTTGATTATTGTATACCTTATCCACGAGGCAAGGCATCTTAGTTGATCTCAGAGCTCATCAATGCAGCTGGTCTAGTTAGCCAGTTTGCTCCAAGGACTAAAGTTTCAACCTTTGGAATTACAGGCAGATTTTCATACCCACCTTGGCATTTACATGGACTCTGGAGACCCAAACTCTGGCCCTCATGCTTTGGAGCTAAGTACTCTTAAAAGGGTTGTCAGTCTACAGAGCAGAGGTACTAGTCCTTCACTAATGTCCACAAAGGAGACCACAGCTGTGGAAGCAGATTCTCCTACTTTGGGAAGTCATCAGTCACCTGTAACTCTCAATCAAAGGGTCCTGCCCTGTGAGAGATTTTCTATTCCCATTGGCCTGTCATCTGGTGCTGTTACCCAGGTCAGCCATATTGCTGAGACTTCACGGGTTTCCCACTCCAGATTTCCTGGTAGTTTGACATTTACAATCTTTCCATCCTGTCTTCTGCCATGTCCCCTGCGCCTTACGTGCAGGAGCCATGTTGTACATGTTTCAAATGTGGCTTGCACCTCATCCTCAGCTCTTCTCTGTATTTTGATTAGCAACAGTCAGTGGCCCCACCCCCAACCCCCATGCCCAGGGGACCAACCAATGCACTTTCTCCACCTCTGCCCCGCCAAGCTTCAGCAATGACTCCAAATATTCTGGAGAGGGAAAGAAAGGGTCACTGCATTTTATCTGATTGCAGAGCACTAGAGGAGAGATTGCCTTTGTGTTTTGATTGCTGGCGCCATTGGATGCTATGAATTTGTTCAAGATCATCTGTCCGTAGGAGCTGGGGGAACAGCTATCGAAGGTCGATGATCCAGAAACAGGAAAATGTGGCTTCTCCAGCAGACCCATGCCAAGGTTTTGTGGCAGTCCCAAGGCTTAGAGTCTAGAGAAAACTGCAGTTCCCTCTGGACTGGTTTCCTCCTTAAGCAATTATATTCAATTTGTGTCTTAGTAACCATAGCAAGGGAGAGTTAAGGAAACCTAATAAGAGTCCCGTGGGAAAGTTAAAAGTTTGGTACATAAACAAAAGAATGGGGTTGCTGTGTGGGAAAAGCCCATTGTGTGAGCAGTAAATATCTTCTATGTGTTTAGCCCTGCAAGCCTCTTTCAGCTGAACATTTCATGTGATTGCCACAGGAAAGAGGAGGTCCGTGGGGAGGGAGGAGCAGAGTCTCTGGGAACGTGTCCAAGGTGGCTCAGGTCAGGGGCAGAGGATTCTGACTCAGATCTGCACCCCAGGCACCTCGCTGACTCAGTATTGTAAGAAGGAGATGAGCAAAGAGACCTTCCTATGGAAGTAAATGCATTTTTGAGCAAATAGCAGTGTCTGAGCAAGATGGCCGGTAAATAATCCTCCTGAAATTCTTTGGGAGGCAATTTCACTCAGAATGTCAAACATCTTTAAAAAAAAAAATAAAAATTTCCTCAAATCCTACTTACTGTCCTTCTTAGAGTCAGACAAGACGCCCAGCAGCATCCGAGCATGCGTGCTCTGGCTTGCAGTATTTACTTATTGCGTGTGTATGTACCTGTGTTCATGTTTTGTGTATGTGTTTGTATTTGAGCATGGAAACCGGCCGTCAGGATCCAGTGTCTTCCTCTGCCATTCTCACTGAACTTGGGGAGCGTTGATTGTCTGGACTTGCTGCTTACTGAGTTCTGGACACTGACCTGACCTCTCTCCACACCCTTAGAGCTAGGATTACAGATGTACGCCCCGCCTCCGA
>JANHMN010000023.1:35590249-35613803 GCA_030674055.1 Rhabdomys pumilio | reverse complement strand
ACCGTGAGCCCTTGAACCGTGAGCCCTTGAACCGTGAGCCCTTGAACTGTGAGCCCTTGAACTGTGTGCCCTTGTATTTTGAGCCTTGAACTGTGAACCTGAGCAAACTCTTCCCTTTATGTTGCCTTTGTTGGGTATTTTTCCATAGCAACAAGAAAAGTAATGAATCCACTGGGCAACCTCACCTTTCCAGGGTTCATTTTCTTACTTGGAAAGTGGGGTTATTAGTGTCCATCATTATGAGTACTTTATGAATGTACAAATAATATTTTTAAACATTTGGCCGTCGTTATGTAGAGTTAAATTCTTTTAGAGAATTCTAAAAGCATTGGTGTGGCAAGACAGCAGGAGCACCCACTCATCCTGGAGCGAGGATCACAGGCCAGGCAGAAATGTGTGTGTTTTGGAGTTCCACAGAAAAGCACTTCTTTATTTTCCTTTGCTAGATTAAAAATCAGTTCCACCTTAAAATTCCCCCCGTGAAAGTGTTTGAAAAGGTGATATTTAATTGATCATAACATCCTCGGACTCTCAGGCAGGCTCTCTCTTCCTCTTGCTCATCACTGCTGATTGCTCAAGATATTTTTATGTAAACAGAAGATGGCTCCTGCATAATTAGAGCCACCCACCTCACACCCCCACTGCTCTCTCTGCATCCTGCCCTGTCATCCACTTCTCAGTGAAGATCAGTTGACAGTCTGTGCATTTGCTGAGCCCCTAAAGTGCCAAGGTGCTGGACTAGGACCCCAGAGGACACTGACTGGAGTCACTTCTTCACTTGAGGCTGTGGAGGCCACAGAGGCAGGGACAGCATTCTGTGGCATCCATTTTCCTTCCACCTGTTTCTCCTCCTCATTCCCTGCATTCTGTGTTACCCGTTTGCATCTATCAGGAGAGATTCTCTTTCCAAACTCAGCAAGCCTGTGTCCTGTCCTTGATTTTCTGCTAGGTAACTCTGGGTGAGTGAGGGCTATGTTTCAGGTAGGTGTAGTCCAACCTGACTGTTGGCTAGGCAAGGCTCTCCTGCTGTGATGGTTTGTATATGCTTGGCCCAGGGAGTGGCACTATTAGGAGGGGTGGCCTTGTTGGAGGAAGTGTGTCACTGTGGGGGTGGGTTTTAAGACCCTGGTTCTAGCTGCCCGGAAGTCAGTCTTCTCCTGTTTGCCTTTGCAACATCAACTCTCAGCTCTTGTACCATGCCTACCTGGATGCTGCCATGTTCCTGCCTTGATGATAATAGACTGAACCTCTGAACCTGTAAGCCAGCCCTAATTAAATGTTGTCCCTTATACGAGTTGCCTTGGTCATGGTGTCTGTTCACAGAAGTAAAACCCTAACAAAGATACCTGCTGTGGTAGCTTCCCATACAGGAGCAGGGTTAAAAAATCTTTCGATCCCAGCTTGGCCTTGCTGCACTGATCCCTCATAGGCCATATAAGGACCTGAGTGATGTAACTAAGAGCAGAGAGTGCTGTACCGACTTCCTCTTCTCCACCCTCCATCTCTTGCACAGTGCTGGATTTAAAGTGCCCTGTTTAGGGATGTTCCCATAGACGACAAGTTTCCTGAGGACGGAGGACTGACTCTAAGTGGCTGAGATTTAAGTCCTTTAGAACATGCAGCCCTAAGTGCTTCTCTACCCCCAGCCTTTGCTTCCCAAACCATGGTATAAGAAATGTCAACATACCATGTCAGCATACCTCTGTTGCCACCCTGATGGAGATATTCCTATGACCGTCAACATGCCTTTCTCATCCAATGGACCCAGGTCCATCTGAAACCGTGAACCCAAATAAATATTCCTTCCCTTAAGTTCCTTCTATCTGGGGTTTCCACCCGCACCTCCTCTGAAAACAAACAAACAAACAAACAAACAAAAACCACCATAGTATAAAATAACATACAACACAAGACACTGGAAGGATAGAAACCGGCCATGTCTGCCCAGGTTGTGAACTGGAGGTAATTGTGGTTGGTGGGGAACCTACAGCCCTGGGCATTGTTAAGGACTTTGCTCCCAGGTGCTCTCAGCCACTTACACGGCAACCAATGCTTATTGCAACGAGAAGAGAGGCTGGTATCATTCCCACGAAGGGTCACTTGTTCTAATGAGAAGGCGATCACAAAACAAACCCAGTGGAAAATAACTAAATGTTGTTGCCTATTGGGAGAGAGCAGGCTGGGCTTCCTTTTGATTTGTTATAAACTAAGGTTTAGCCAAAATAAGATTTCTCAGAGAGTGGCCAGGATGGTACATTTTGTGCAACGGTGACGATGGGTAAGTAAAGAGAGCACTGAACAACAAAGAGATACTGGGTAAGAGATTGATGCCTACTCTCAGTTTTCCTTTAATCTTTCTAGACAAGGGAAAGCCTCAGTTTCAGCACTAAGGTGTTCTTAATGCATTTGAACACTTACTAATTCCCCCACCCCTTCACACAAGGCAGAGACATCAGCAGGATCAATGGCCCTTTGTAAGTCACAGCATTCTGAGTTGGGTAGCAGCAAACTGCCTCCCAGTACTTCCTTTGCAATTGCTTTCTGTTCCTGTAAGTGGTTCTGGCTTTTCCACTGATGGTCATATTGTAGAAATCTGATCTTGAAGTACATTAAAGACTCACACGTCAACCAACTTAATACTATTCGATAAAAATGCATAGCGTATACAGAAATAGCAAAGGGTACTGGGGTGTCAGGCTGTCCTCCTGGGTGCAACCTGAAAGCCTCTCAGTGCTTTTACACCAAGTTAGTAATTTGTAAGTAAATTGCAAATGTGTGTGCTTTTGTTTACCCAACACAATGGTTCTCTTAAACTGTTGTTCTTCCAAGATGTATCCACCACTGTGTCTTGTCGGAATTGTTTCACAATTTTGTGTGTGTGTGTGTGTGTGTGTGTGAAACTCTTCCTGGACCTGAATGACACCGGTTGGTGGTGGGGCGCTTGCTGAAGGAATGTTTGCAGCCAGGAACTAGAAGGGGAGGGGCTTTTAGTTGTTAGTGATGGAAGACCTAATAAAGCCAAGAAACAAGAGAGGGAGGGGGAGGGATGGTATCTTTATGGTATATTTTGATTCATGAAGGTTTACAGTATGATATTGTCCAAGGCTTCACTTTTCAGCACTTTCCTCAGACCTGCCAGCCTCGGTGTCTTTGTCATCTGGGGGAAGGGGACATGTCAGCATCTAAAGAAACAGGTCTCATTTTTATGTACTCCAGATCCTAGAGAAGAGAGTATGTTTGCCTGCCAAGCCCCTCCCTCTCCCTTAGCCTTTTGGGGTTTGGGACTTAGGTGGAAGGCACAGTTGGATGAAAGCCAAAAGACTGATCATTTCCAGCCTTGTAACTCTAACTGTACTAAGGCCTAGAAGCCGATGGATTCTGGAAACTTAAGACTCATGCTTATTCTGTGACTGAAGACTGCTGGCTGTTTTTCTTTTTAACTCTTTGTGATTGAATAAGTGCTAGGGGGTACTTAACCCTGTGTGCTTAAATAAGCACTGGGGAAACTTAACTCTTTCTTACTGTTCTGTGTTTCAGTAAGGACTACAAAAACTCTTAATGCTTAAGTAGGAGTGTTGGGGAATTACAAACAGGATTTATCCCCAGTATTCCTTTCTCTGGCAAGTCAGCCAGAGCCTCTTGGGTGAGAGGCTCAGAGCTCACTGACTCTTTTTAAACCAGAGATAAAAGAAAAAGGAAAGAAGTCACTCACAAGGACAGCACACACGGGGTAAAACAGAAAACAGCTGCACCACCTTTCTTTATTGCTTTCAGCCTCTTTATAGCATTTTAGACAAAATGTTTTCTATGTAAGAAAAAAAAATTACCTCATAGATAAAAATGTTACTTAAAAGGAGAGTTACAGAAAAGTATCAACGTCAAGTTGGAACAATGTTTCATTCTGTAAGCTCATCATAAGTTCAGAGCAACAGTTTTTACATGACCTTGCCTTATCCTGGTACCCACCTGTGGCTTCATCCTTGGACCTGAATGTTTTTCCCTGAACACAAATTTGTCCCAAGCCTGTATCTCTTTTTAGTGTAATTGTGAAAGCTCATTGCATTCCTTATTACGCAGCCTTTACTTACTATTGACGAGGAGGGGGCACATTCTATTCTTGATTCTAACTTTATTACAACATTCTAGCAAAACAATGAAAACCATCTTAAAACTTTCTTCCTAAAAATCACTAGAATGATTTCTATGAAATCATGAATTTATCTAAACAGCATCGATTTAGGAAAGTTCATCTTTATGTTAATGTGCAAGATGTCTGCACAATAGAGTGGGCCAATGCCAGGAATCCTTAGGCTATGGAATGGTGACAGGAAAGGCACATTAACAGCAAGAAGCAATACCGGGGTGACGTCTCTTGGGGCCTTGCCTCTCAGAGCTCACCCATTATAGACTGTGCATAAAACAGTGGGCCATGTCCAGGAAGGTCACTTGCTAACCTTAGCGTTTTTCAGATGGCTCCTGAAATTTGTCCCAACATGCCACAGAAAACCCTGGAGATTTACTCTAGTTGGGCACGTCTGAATCATACATCAATGTTGGAACTGGTCAGCAAAGAGAGAGGAATGGAATTCACTGACTGGCTTCTTAGTCACGTGGCCAGTGCCTGCCCGCTCCCACCAAATTCCATTCCTCTCACAATGTTCACTACTTTTGGCTTGTGCAGTCTTTTCGCCCCCTTTTCTGTGATGTCCACTGAGGCATGTGTGTCTATGTGTGTGCAAGTGTATGTATGGGGGTGTCCATGGAGTCTAGAGGTGGGCATGTAGGATTCCTTGGAGTTATGGTCATGAGCTGCCTGATGTGGGTCCAGGAATCTGAAGACTGATAGAGCAGAAAGTGCCCTTAGCCTCTGAATCATCTCTCCAGCCCTCTTCAGTCACATGGAATCCACACTGAGATTTCTAGGAAGACAGTCTACCAAATGGTAGCTCCTCTACAACGATGCCTGTGAGCTGCAAGTCTGAGGGGAGAAGAGAGATAACACCACTCTTGTTTTGTGGTTACAGAATTGGGAGCCTGAGTTTCACTTTAAGAATCTGTGCTCCATTCACTTTCACTTGAGAGTTTCATAATAGAAAAACCGAAACTAAAGTATTCTAGACTTGTTTCCAGCTGCCTGTGTACAGGACAGTGAGAACTTTGAATTGTCGCCATGTCAAGATGTTAGGGACACCCAACTCATCTAGCAATGGCCATGGGTAGTAGCCAGTGGGCATAATGGAGAACTCTACAGGAAGATTATTGTGGAGCTGGGAGTGATCAGAGGTGAATCTTATTCTTTCCAGATGCTTGTCTTTTCTGACCATGTTCTTGCTACTTATTATGGGATATGGTTGCCATAGTGACCAGAGGTAAAGGAGATTGTACAAGATAGTATTGCAGAGTACACACCACAGATCTCAGTTTTGTTCCCTTCTGGGAGTTTAGCTTCCAGCATCTCGTTGCCTGCAGACAGAGGTTCGCCCAGGGTTGAAGTGTTTCCTCACATCCTATATCAGAACTGGCTTTTGTCACCATTCCTCAAAGGGCAAGACCTGATAAAGACAGTCCCTGGTTCTGATAAATTAATCATTACTTCTCTGAGGATAATATTTTATAGACCGGGAGTTTGGGCCAAAAAAAAACAACTGGAAGGGGTATTATGTGCTAAGAACAGGGCATTATGGGCTGAGAACAATGCTCCTGCTGAAATGAAGGGTAGCCAGTGATGTGTTTATAAAAAGACAAAGAGATATAGAATATATTCTATGGGGTGTGGTGAGATATGGGGGAAGGGGATGTCTCAGTGGGCCCATGCCAAGGCATCCCTTCCCCCTGAGGGACCAGCCACACAACGATGGTATAGTATAGAATAGAGTTTATTCAGGGCATAGGGAGGGGAGTTGAGAGGGTAGTAGGGGCAGAGAGAGAGAGAGAGAGAGAGAGAGAGAGAGAGAGAGACCTGCCATGAGCATGTGGAGAGAGGGGGAAAGGGGCCAGGGGATGGGGATGGACAAGAAGGCAAGAGACCAAGAGTGCAAGAGAGAGGAGGGGGCAAGCAGTCTCTTTTATACTGGTCAGGCCTACCTGGCTGTTGCCAGGTAACTGTGTGTGTGGGGTGGAGTTTAGACAGAATGCTAACAGTATTTTATCTGTCATGAGATAGATGCTCACACTGGAATCAGGGACATTCCCTCTAGTGTGCTGATAAAAAGGTTCACAAGTGGCCACCTCCATATGAACTGATATGACGTCAGGCATTTACTCAGAAATGCCCCAGTGATGGGATTCTGAGGCGACAAGCTTGGCCCAATGGGTTGGGCGTGTGACAGCCAGTCTACTACCATGACGAGAAGTTAAACCAGAGGCCGTCTAGTCCCACTCTTTGCCATTGTAAACTGTATTAGTCAGACATCTCATCGCTGCGATGAAACACCCAAGGAAACAGTTCTAAGGAGGAAGGATTTGTCAAGGCTCATGCTTTCAGTGGTTTGAGCCCTTGGTTGGATGACTCCATTGTTTGGGGGCCCGAGGTGAGACAAGACATTTTGGAGGCTATGGGGGAGGGCACTGTTTCCCTCACAGCAACTAGGAAGCAGAGAGTGAAGTGAGCATGCCTTTAGTGACCCACTTCTTCCCAGCATGCCTCAGTGAACTACTTCCTCTTGGCAAACTCCACCTCTACACTTCCACTCCTCCCCCAATGATGTCAATTATGACTCTATAAGAGAAGACAATAAAGAAGTCAGAGCTGTTGCATTGCAATCGGTTTCCCCAGACCCCAGCTGTGAATCCTGTCCTCATAGGGGCTATACTTTCAACGCTTGAGTCTTTTTTGTGGGGTGGACACAAGCTGGCACATCAGCATGCTGTAAAGAGTGTATGAGGTTTAACAGATGCTTTTTGACCATCCCCAGGGCTACGGGATTCTTTATGCTGACCCTGTAGGCTTTTACCCACTCTTTCAAACAGTGGGACAGATTTCTATCCAGTCTCTTGCCATGCCATTCATCAGCTGACAAATCCTTTTCAAAACTAAGAAAAGAAAATTATAATCAAATTTTTAAAACATTGACCTCTAACTATATTTTGGCCTCTTGTTGACATGACTTGTTGGGTGAGGCGCTTATAACATACACACAAAAACCTGAGAGTTTAGATTCCACAACGCAGGCAAAATCTCTGTGTAGGGCTGGAGTGAAAGACAGTTGTGAGCTATCCTGTGGGTACTCAGAATTGAACCCAGGTTCTCTGCAAGAGCAGCCAGTGTTCTTAACCACTGAGCCATCTTGCCAGCTTCCTGAGTGACCCATGTTATATAATGAGGAAATACCTGTATTAAGACATACCATCTGCTGGGTGGTAGTGGTGTTGGCTGCTGGGCCAATGATGGCAGCGTATACCCTTAATCCCACCACTCAGGAGGCAGAGGTGGGCAGATCTCTGAGTCTCAGGCCTGCTTGGTCTATAGAATGAGTTCCAGTACAGCCAGAGATACACAGAGAAACCTGGAATTAAAAAACAAACAAACAAACAAACAAACAAACAAACAAATGAGACACACCATCATGGTTTTTAAAAACAGACAAGATGAGATAAAGATGGAAACACTCAGAAAAAAGAAAAGCACATGCCACATACTAACGAAGAATCTGATTGGTATCAATAAGCTAACAATAATATCAAAAACCACAGTCAATGCATGGATGGTGCTTTCAAAATTCAGTCATTCAAACCTTGAATGAGTGCCAAGAAAACGATCACTGAAAAGAACGTGTTCAGAGCAAGGAATAATCCAGGGTTCCCCCAAGGACCTTTCTCAAAGCCTTACTCAAGGAAATATTCCAGCAAAATCAGTGTGCAATTCAGAAAAGGTACAGGGAGCCCAGACACGGCTCAGAGAAGGGAAAGATCCAGCATCGTTTACAGAGGCAACTCTCCTGTGTCAGACCTGAAGAGGAAACGGTTCCATTTTGGGAAGGGGTGGTGTGGTGGTTTGGATATGCTTGGCCCAGGGAGTGGCACTATTAGGAGGTGTGACCTTGTTGGAGTAGGCATGGCCTTGTTGAAGGAGGTGCGGCCTTGTTGGAGGAGGTGTATCACTGTGGGGGTGGGCTTTGAGACATTCCTCCTAGCCATGTGGGAGATCGTCTTCTGTTTGCCTTCTGAACAAGATGTAGAACTCTCAGCTCCTCCTGCACCACGCCTGCCTGGATGCTGCCATGTTCTTGCTTTGATGATAATGGACGGAACCTCTGAACCTGTAAGCCAGCCCCAATTAAATGCTGTCCTTATAAGAGTTGCCTTGGTCATGGTGTCTCTTCACAGCATGGAAACCCTAACTAAGACAGGTGGGGAGAATCTAAGAGAAGAGAAGCAGAAAGGGGCTGAGAGGAGGAGGAAGAAAGGAAGAAATAAGCAAGAGGGAGGGGAGAGTCAGAGGAAGAGAGTGACAGAGACAGAGGTACAGCAGAGGACTGGGGATTGTGTTTCTGGAAGTCGTGATGTTTTAAAACAGCGGCTGGACAGTCTGGGGAGGATGTTACATTACATGATGTTATATGAGAGTACAAAGGCTTCAGTGTAAAATCAGAGAAATGTCTAAAGGTGAGTACAGCTTATTAAAATAAATACTAATTACAAGTTTAAATATCCCGGAACACAGAACACAGAGGAAAGGTCGGGGAGCAGAGCAACCGAAGCCCTCATTCTGAGTCTGACATCAGGCCCATAAAACCACACGGGCTCTTGGTTTAGTTCCCTGGCAATGGACACCACAGGACTCTCGAGGAACTACTCCCACCCACACAGCATCTTGCCTTCTTCACCAACTCTAGACTCTGAGCACCCTTAAAAGTGTCTCCTCTTTCGCGCATACTTTTCTCTGATTCAAGCGGGTACCTGTGATGCGTTTGGGCGCGCGGAAGAGGAATTGAGATTCCTATCACGTCTCTCCTCGGTTCCGTCTGATTTTCAGAAATTGCACCAAATCAGTGGCACTGGAAATTGGCCTATATTTTTTTTCTGGGGGGTGGAGGGGGGCGGCTGTTGGTTTGATGAAAGAGCAAACACAAATGGAGTTTATAAATGTAACTAATCAGGAAGTTAAAGAGAGGTTAAACCTAATGGATTAATCAAGTCCCCCTGGGAGGTGCGGAGCAAAGGTGGGAGGGAGAGGAGCCAGCGGTGGCGGGTCGGCTGTTGTCCAGACTGATTTAATGAGCCCTAAGCTCTAATCAGCCCTTAGAGCGTCTGGCCATGCTCCCCTCTTCTGTCTGTTTTTTCTTGGAGGGTGTGAAGAGCTACCCTACCTGAGCAGTCTGGAGGAGCAAAAAAAAGTCAACTACAAGACACCAGTTCTGATTTCTGATTCTGCCTCTTTCTGCCCCTGTGACTTTAGCTGTGAGCTTTCCCACTTTGAGACGACGTTGCCTAAAATTGGGGTGAGCGGGTGAGCGTCCTAATTTATCGCCATTTTAAGGTTTCCGGAGGCTGATAGAGGTGATGCCACAGAACAAAGAACCGGAGGTGAGAACAGAGATGGGGTGAGAGAGAGGCTGTTGAAGTTCCCTTTGAGAAGATCAAGTGTGGGGAAGACTTCAGAGGAAGCCTGTATCTAGGGATCAGAATATGGCCTCCCGAGGAGGAGTTTCCTCTGGTAGCCCAGCATCCTTGTCTTGAAATCTGAGACCTCGGCAGGATGTTTCAAGGATGACAGGGAGGGTTGAAATCTGGCTTGTGCTCTGAGTTGGTTCATCTGAAGACAATGTCCAGGTCACGCCTATCCACTATGTTTGGACAGATCTCAGATCTGCTGCTCTGGTCCACACCCTTTTCTGGGTTTCTCCTGGGAAACTGAGATCCAGGGCTTCCCATCTGGACTCCCTTTTCTCTGTTTTGAACAAGGCTGGCCTTAACTTTACAGTGTAGTAAACAATGGCCATGAACTGCTGATTCTCCTTGTCTCTACTTCCCAAGTGCTGGGATCACATGTGTATGTAACCACACCCAATTTTATGGGATGCTGGGGACTGAACACATGGCCTTGGGTGTAGAAGGCAGGCTTCTATTGCTTAGCTTTGAAACATGGCTTTCCTTCACTGCCTCTTCCCTCCTCTTCTCTCTCTCTCTCTCTCTCCCTCTCCCTCCCTTCCTTTCTCTCTTCCTCCTCCTCCTCCTCCTCCTCCTCCTCCTCCTCCTCCTCCTCCTCCTCCTCTTCTTTTGATAGGGTCTCATGTAATCCAGGCTCTTAATCACGAGCTCCAACCTTATCCCTCCAGTCAGGATCTCTCAGTCAAGCTCAGAGCTCACCAATGTGGTTAGTCTTGCTAGACAGTTTGGTAATAGCTACCTTTTGAAGCTAGAATCACAGTTGGGCTTCCACCCCCACCTGACATTTACTTGGGCTCTGGGGATTCAAACCCTGGTCCTCACGAATGATTGTGCTGTGAGCTCTAGAACCTTTGAGGTGTCTCCCCAGGCCCCTCTGTGCTGCTTTTAAAGGAAAAAAAGCTGCTGTTTATGTCTTTCTTCATCCTTAATGGTTGATCCAGCTGCGGAATTCTCCTTCCTCTATTCATTTACAGCCACTGAATTTCTGTAGAGAGTTTTCTCCAGGTGTGTTGATTAACGGGCTCCATTCTGCACTGTTTTTTACTCTTCCTCTCATACCCTGAAGCACAGATGTGATGGTTGGAACTCCTACAGCCATCTTAGACCCAAAGGATAAGACTCAGTTGTCAGTAGTGTTGAATAGAGAGGAATCACCCTCTTCTCTAAATACTGAGGGACTCCCGAGTGAGCTTGGCTTGACTCCATTCCAAGTGGGCAGAGTCCTTCAATGGGTCTTGTTGTTACTCATGACTGAATTTAGAATTCATACTGAGAACCCTGGTAATCAACCCTGTGCTGTGTGTGTGTCTTCTTCATGAATAGTCACACATAATGTATGGAGGTAAGAGGTCAACATCAGGCCTCTCTCTCTCTCTCTCTCTCTCTCTCTCCACCTTAGATTTTGAGGATCTCCCAGATTTTCTCCTGGATCTGGGAATTGAACTTAGGTTTCCATGGTTACATGGTGAAAACTCTAAAACCTGAGCTGTCTCTCCAGGCTCATGTAAATTGATTTTATGTTGAGTCTTGTGTTGGGCCTGACATGAGGTCTAATCTCCATTTCACCTTCACCTTTCAGTCACATACACAGGTGGGTGTGATAAGCAGGCCCCAGGCCCTAGAGAGATTTACATACTAATGAGGTTCCTGAAGGCTAAAGGGTGGAGCTGATTAAGCATTCCTCCCCAGCCCCTGCCCCTTCTTCCCCTCCCTATTTAACTCAGGTTCGCCCTGGGTTTTGGGGGCACACATCCAGATCCATCCACCACCCACCATGCCAATAAACTGGTTTTGGAAACCCAAGGACTTCCTCGTGTGTTGGGGCCGCACCGTGAGGAGCTGTGGAGCCACAGCAGAAGCCTTTAGTGAGCAGCCAGGCCTAACTTCCAGCTGGAGGAACCCAGGGCATTCTCAGTCAACTACACAACAACAACAACCCTGTGGTTCCCCAGTCATATTTTTTTCCCCACAGTCTTGCATTCATGTCTTTGCCACATCATCTTTCATCGGAGTGACTTTAAAAGCCTGGTCACTGGTCCCCTGTCTTGAGCTTTTCCCTATAGATACCTGTGACCAGGTAATTCCCACCTTTTAGCTAAGTAAACTTTCTAAAACCTAAATACAGTTGTGCTCCTTCTGGGAAACCCTGGAATTGTGTGAATTGAAAAGATAGATGCCAATGGGTCACATGATTGGATGTCACATGACTCTAGACTTCTTACTTGGCAGACTGTCCTTATTAAAGGGCAGGTCAGCTACCTTGGGCCTCTGGCAAGAGACTGCAGATGTAAAATGCAGAGTGATATCTTCCTGGAGAAGATCCAGTCTCTCCAGAGGATTCTAACAGCAAACGTCTGGCGAGGGGTTAAACAGACATTTCAAGTCAGTAAGAACACTTGCTGCACAAGAGGACCTGAGTTTGAATCCCCACCAACCTCTAAAACTCTAAGATGGTTTTGGGCACACAATTGACCATAGGACTGAGGGGTAAGAGATGGGCAGGGACAGAAGAATTGCTGGGACTTGATGGCTGCCAACCTATTTCTAGGTTCTGTGAGAGGCTCTGTATCAAGGGGATAAGGTGGCAAGAGAGAGAGTTGAACTTGGAACAGCCTCAGCCTCCTCTAGTCTCTTTCCTCTCTCTCTCATACACATACACACACATGCACAAATACACACTTCAAGCCTAACATTGCTGTTTACACTGGAGACTACGAGGCTCGCAGAGGGTAAGGGTCACAGCTATGCTTGCCCTTCAGTGGCAGAATTGGAAGAGGCTAAGACACGCCTCTTTGAACATGATTGACAGCCAATGCAGATTCCCAAGGTCCCCCCCAACTCCCCACCTCACCCCCGTCGTTCTCACCTTACAGACCAGGTGTCTCCATTCTCTGACTATCCCAATCGGAGTCACACTGATGGGGCCGGATTGTAATTAACACCAAGCACCCGAAGTCTTATCAGTTGTTAATTACATACATACATTTCTGTTTATAGGAATATAATACTGTTGGCTCCATTAAGCACCATTATCGATGTACGATGTAATAATTTCAATGTAATGAAACTAATACATTTCGGAAGAGAGGAAGGAAGCATCCCACATCTGCTGCAAATTGGATTATCTCAGGCCAGGAAGTCTTTAAGGTGGTGGTTGTTTTCACAAGCAGCTCATGTAATGAGGACAGTGCTTTTACAGTTTATGTATGAGTTCTGCATACCCTACTGGGCTCTTGGATTCTTTCTGAAGTCTGCGGGTGGATACACGCAGAGGAAAACTAAACCAAGAGCTGGGTGTGGTGGACGCAAGGGGTTGAAGCAAGAGGACCTCTACTCCAAGACCAGCCTGAGCCAGATAGCTAGCTCTCACTACAGACAAATCAAGCAACCAAGAAAAGGCAAACTGACAGTCTTTATAAATTAACAGGGGGTGGGGGATGGTAGAGAGGTGTCGGGGTGTGGTGTGGTGGATATTCTTGAATCTCACAACTGAGATTCCCTAGGACTCCTGAACTCAAAGATGGCTTGACCCCAGGGCTTGGGCATGGTAAGTTCTGAGAGTAAAAATCCACCTTGGAGATGGCCATGGCTCCTGCTGGTGGAAATGTGATTGGGCCAGAGAAACTCTAAGCTGAGGAGACAATGGAAGTATATTCCATCTCCTGCAGAACTAGATCCCCGGGAACTACAGGGCAGTGAGGATCTGACCCCCCAGGACATCAGGGTTACTCTTAGTTATGAGAGCAACCAGTCACTGCTAAACACCATTCTATGGAGAAGCTTGGTGTGTGTGTGTGTGTGTGCATGTGTGTGTGTGTGTGAGCATGTGTGTGTGTGTGTGAGAGAGAGCATGTGTGTGCATGTGTGTGAGAGAGAGAGAGCATGTGTGTGTGTGCATGTGTGTGTGTGTGTGTGTGTGTGTGTGTGTGTAGTGGCTATTGTACATGTGTACTGAATCACATCTTAGGAAGACTACATAGTTAATGTAAGGACCTCTCTCAAATATTTCCCAAACCCTGACCTTTTGAAGAGAATTTGGGCTACAAAACTGACTTTGATTATTAGTGGGTGAATTGGGCTCTTTCTCCCCTCCCCTTCTCTCCTTCTCTCTCCCTCCCTCTTTCCCTCCCCCCTCCCCCTCTCTCCTTCTCCCTCTCTCTCTCCCTCCTCCCCCTCCTCCCTCTCTCTCCCATGTTCCATCTAGCAAGTTTTAGCTGCACACTTGCTCAAGGGCACTGTGTCGTGTGTCCTGCATGGTCAGAGGCTAACAAGCTGCTGCAGAGAGGTCAACATCAATTGTGGTGGTTTTCAAGTGGAGGTGGCTCTCCTTCACTCTAAGGAGACCTCAAGCACTGTCTGCTGATGTTTTGGGTGTCACCATTTGGGGTTGCTAGATTGTTCACCAATCTAGCTGTTGCAGGCCAGAGATGATCCCATAGGACAGCCTCTCCCACCCCACTAAAACAGATTATCCTGCCCATAAACACCCACAGTGCTACGGCTGGGAAATAGATGTGTGATGCTGCCTGAAGAATCGAACTTGGCTGGGATCAGTCATGGCTCACCTTGTCATTACAGATCTTTGGGGTGTCCCTTGGCCGCTCTGAGTCAGTTATCAATCTTTTTAAAGGGCAAAGGTTGTTTTCTTCCCTGGTCACAATGGAAGAAAATTTAGACCATGAACCATACTCTTAGTGTCTGTATAGCTACTCTCCTGTCGCTGTGGTAAAACACCATGACCAAGGCCACTTATAGAAGAGGGTTTACTGACTTAAGGTTCCAGAGAGATAGGAATCCTGTCATGGCAGGGAGGTGTGGTAGCAGAGGGCGTGGCTTCGGGAAGGACTGGCTATGGGGAGGCGGGGCATCAGAGAAGTGGGCAGAGGGGGTGGCTGCGGGGAGGTGGGGCGGCAGAGAGACAGGGTAGCAGGAGCAGGAAACTTTACAGCTCAACTACAAACACCAAAAAGCGCGCGCACCCACACACAGAGAAAGCAAGCTGGAAGCATGTAATGCAAGCCCACCCCCAGTGACATTTTCCTGCAAAGCTGCCCCTCCTAAGCCTCCCCAAACAACACCACCAAAAGAGGGGACCAAGTGTTCAAATGCCTGAGCCTGTGGGGGACATTATTACTCTGACCACGGCATTACCCATCTTTCAGTGGCTACCCCAGCCACCGTTTGTATGGGGCTTCTCAAAGCCCTGCTTCCTATGATCTAAAACCTAGCAGCAGATCCTAGTAAAGGCCAATTCCAAAGATACCAATTATTGGTAAGAGGAAGTCCAGAGCAATCTTAAGATTTTTTTAAACCCTTCCTGGCAACATCACAAGTGGTGCCTACGTATTTAATTTTGAATTTAATAATGCCCTCTCCACACTCAGCAGACTATAGACTCCTCCAGGGAGGGGACTGTCTTTCCCTGTGCTCACAACACCCAGTACAGTGTCTGGTTAGACATCATCTGCTCAATCATTAGAGCCAGGCTGCCTGAGTTTAGCTCTCAGCTTCTCTTCTTGCTGGCTGTCCTTTGAGCAAGCGACAAGTTTTCTGGGCCTTATTAGCTTCAACTATAAAGTGGGGACAGAAGTTCCCTGCAAAGAGTTCTTGGGATTGTTGAATACGGTGTTCTATCTGGATCCTGAAACTTGCTGGCTGCGTCGAAGGCTCAGCTGTCAATACCACCATAACGATCATTTCAACTTAATTAATAGACACTTCTCTACTGCAGGAAGCCGGATCCTGGATGGATCTGTTTCTGCTTCTGTCTTTGAAATTATTTGGAGAAAAGTTTGAGTTTTCAGAGAAGCTGGCAGCTCATCTGAGCAGAAAAATACAAGCCAACTGATTGCTTACAAGTGACTCCTGGGATGCCTGGGTCACTGAACAACCTTTCTCTCTCACCTAGAAATAAAATACAAATTAATTCGAAGCTTGTCTCATCTGAAAAGGCCAAAGGGGATGGAGTGGCCAAAGGTCAGTAAGGATGTTTTGGTCTGAGGTGGAAGTGATTCGTGGTGATCTTCTGGGAATGAGGGAAGGCCAGGAGAGACATAGGCAGAGCCAAAGCGGTCTCCTGGATCTCTTCCTGTACTCTGAGTGACAGGGTGCAGAGAAAGTCTCAGCTAATGCACACAGAGAGGAGAGTACTCCTGTTCTCCAAATCATGGACTGGGGTGTTGGGGGGCAGGTTCAAGGGAAGAGAGGGACAGAGCGGCTTAGAGCCAAGAAGACCCAGACCAACGAAAATACGAATCTCTGCTAATGTGCTGCATACCTGTGCTCATCTTGAATTTGTATATTGATAGCCTGACCCCACAGCAACTAGTGTGGGGCTGGTGGCTGAGACCCTTGGGAGGTGATCAGGTGGGAAGAGAGACCCTTTACAAAATAGTAGGATTAGTATCTGTCTTAGGGCTTTATTGCTGTGAACAGATATTATGACCAAGGCAACTCTTATAAGGACTACAGTTTACTGGGGCTGGCTTACAGGTTCAGAGGTTCAGTCCATTATCATCAAGGTGGGAACATGGCAGCATCCAGGCAGGCATGATGCAGAAGAAGCTGAGAGTTCTACATCTTCATCTCAAGGCTGCTAGTGGAAGACTGGCTTCCAGGCAGCTAGGACTAATGTATTAAAGCCTACACCCACAGTGACACACCTACTCCAACAAGCCACACCCATTCCAACAAGGCCACACCTACTCCAACAAGACCACATCTACTCCAACAAGGCCACACCTTCAAATAGTGCCACTCCCTGGGCCAAGCATACACAAACCATTACAGTGTCTGTTAAGAGAGGCTAGGGAAGAGTTTCTTTTCACGTGGAGACAGGGAAGAAGAGAGCCATTGTAAATCATAGTATGTATTCTTAGCCAACCAATGCTCAGTCAGCCAGTCTCTCGCCCTTGGAAGTCTCGATGTGAGAGGGAAATTCATGAGCATTTTGTTTGTTTGTTTTGGGTTTTTGTTTGTTTTCCAGACAAGATCTCACTTTGTAGACCAGGCCAGCCTTGAACTCACAGAGATCTGCTACCACAAAATGCTGGAATTAAAGTGTGCACTGGCTTAACTTTCTGTTCTTTGTAAGCCACTCAGCCTATGGTAATTTGATATAGCAGTCTGAAGACTGAGATGAGTACCTACTGTGTATAGGACAGTATATTAATTTATCTGGTACTCATGATGAGTCTACAGGGAAGCTTAACCTTTACATGTCAAGCCACAATGGATGACAAAGCTTGTGCTTTTTAAAATTTTACCCCAGGATTTTATTGAATACCTAGTACATGGCAGACTCTGTGCTAGACAAGGAGGAAACTGAAACAAAGGAAGACCACAAAGGTCACGCAGCCTCCTTTTATGAACTGCCATTCTGGGCTGGAGTGAGTGTGTGTGTGCGTGTGCGTGTGCGTGTGCGTGTGTGTGTGTGTGTGTGTGTGTGTGTGTGTGTAGTGGGGGTATAACAACAGATAAATAACTTTATATGGCTTATATGACTATGAGAAAATGAAACAGGAAAATCAATTTTCAGGATAAAAAGGCTATTTCTGAAAAAGACAAAAGTGAGAGATCTGTATATTTTGGAGCAGAAAAAAAAATCCCAGCAAATATTAAAAGCCCGAGGCAGACACTTGTCTGCGGGTAGGAGTGTGTGTGTGTGTGTGTGTGTGTGTGTGTGTGTGTGTGTGTGTGTAATAAGATGGTGCTTGTTGACAGAGAATGAGGAGGGAGGGTAACTGGAGATGCGATGTTGGATCACGTGGGCCACCCCAAGGGGCATGACATTCTAGAAAGGCAAGAGCAAGCAGGTAAGCTTCAAATAATTTAATTAAAAAAAAAAAAAAGTCCCCTCATAGGCGTGCCCAGCCATTTTGGGCTTTTAGTTATTTCCAGGAGTGGTCAAGTTGACAACCAATGAAGGATCTCATGTAGCCTGGGCTGGCCTAAAACTTGCTGTGTAGCCGAAGACGACCTTGGATACGTGAACGTCCTGCCTCTTCTCCAAGGGGCTTGGATTACAGGTGTGCCAGCATGCTGGGTTCTGATCCATTCATTGTAATGGACTTAAACTCTCCAAGCATGAGCAGGATTCCTTAGCATGGCCTCTCATTCTCTTTCTAGAGCCCTAGAAGTAGCTTTACAGGGCACAGATGTTCACTAACAGTTAACAGCTAACACGCTACAAGTATTCGATCTCATTGAGAGCTTGATGATTCTGTTGCTCAGTTTTTCATCACTATGACAAATGTCTGGGGTAAAAAAAAAATAACTTAAATAGCAGAAGGCTTTAGTTTATTGCGGCAGAGGTTTTGAACCCTGGTCAGTCGGCCCTGTTGATTTTGTTTAAAGAGCACGTTAGAGGCAGCTGTTTGTCCCACGGCAACTGGGAAACAATGGTAGACAGGAAACAGCTGGGCGTCAGTATCCCATGAGGCCATACTCTTAGTGACGTCACTTCTGTCCACTAGGCCCCCACCTCACAGAGGTCTCATTATCTCTCAGTAGCACCGATGGTGGCTAAGCTGTCAACACACCAACTTTTGAGGAAACACCTACTTAAACCATAGCAATACTTCTTACTTAGAGAATCGTCAAAGATTAAAATCGATCATCCATGGTGACGTTTTCATTATATACTATTATCGTTGCTACAATTTAACCAAAAAATGAACCCCCCCCCCAACTCCCATGGCTTATGTCTAGAAGACTTGTCCCCAACTGGAGGTCCTGTTTTGGGAGGAGGGACCGGGTCTAGGAAGCAGTGCTAACCCCACCAAATGAACATAAAGACCATTACCCAAGACCATTCATTCTTGTCATTGAATTAAACAAACTTCTGTCAGAGCTGTTTCCCTAAAATGGGATTTGAAGGAACATCACTGAACACAGGAGAAAGTGAGATTTATATCGCTAAAAACTGCAAGGCTAGGGCGGTTCTAAGGGTTGGGAGATTTCCAGAGGAATTTTGATTATATAGGAACTTGGCAGAACATCACAAAACTATTTGGCAGAACACCTTTATCTTGTGAGGGCGGGGTGGGTGTAGGTCAAGATTCAGTCAGGTATGACCCTAGTCCAGTTCCAGGAAGGTTCAAGTTATGGTCAGGTCAAATTTTAAGACGTAGAAACTCAAGTTTTGTAGGAAACAGAAATGAACTTCCTTTGACCCTTATAAAAGGATAGCTGCTAATGGTAAGATGGAGTCAAGATGGTTCCTGGAGGAGTCCTGTGAAGATAATGCCTTGTCCCTCCCTCCCTAAGGTGAAGAACCTCACTTACTCATGGTACTTCTGCCATGGCAGAACCTTCTGGAACCCTGAGATAAGATATATTTCCTTTAAGTTGATTCTGTCAAGTGTTTGATTCCAGTGACACAAAAATGACTAACCTCCATTTTAAGGAAGATACACTTGAGGCTCAAAGAGATTAACTACTAACCCAACACCACAGAACTCTGAACTGATAGAGGTATGTGTTCAACCTCAGGCCTGTGTGTGTGTCTCTGTTCTACGCTGATCTTGAGCTCACTAGGTACGGGTCAGAGCAGTTTTCTCCTGACAAGTGTGGCTTTAAGCAAGACAGAGACCCTCTCTGTGTCGTAGTTCCCTCATCTGTGGGACTGGAATTATGAAAAGGGATCATCTCACAGAGTGTATCCTATTTTTTTTCTTGGGTATTGGGGACTATGATAAAACATGCTGGCAAAGGAAAACTCAGGAAGAAAGAGATTTATTTCAGATAACAGAAAGTAAAAGTACACCATTGTGGAGAGGTCCTTGTAGCAGAAGCTGCCGATCACATCACATCCACAGCCAAGAGCAGAAAAAAAATGAATACATGCATGTTCACTCCCTCGATTGCTTGTATTCTGCTCAATCTCTCCAGTCTTACAGTCCAGGGCTTAGGGAATGGCGCTCGCTGCCCATGGTGGGGCTGGGTTATATTAATTGACTTAAAACATTCCTCCATAGAGATGCCCATAGAGCAACCCTGTGCAGATGATCCCTTACTGAGACTCTCTTCCTAGGTGATTCTAGGTCATGTCAAGTTGACAATTAAAAATATTCTTCACACTTACTTTGGGATTTAAAGAGAAAGATAAAGATGTCCGAGGCATGATTTTGGGAGACTAGATCTTTTGGGTTCAGACTCCATCTTAACCTGACCTAAGGTTGAACTCAAGTCAACTAACCGGCGAGTACCTAGTGCCAGTTTCCAGGCTAACCCCCAACAAGATCTGTGTCTAACACCACTTTCCAGGTTATTCCCCCTAACAAATCTGCACCCCTAGGTTACAAGCCTGCCTCTGGCACTTCACTTCCTAACAACTACCAGTCAGGATGAAAGCAGAAGTTAAGTTTATGGTTTGGCTCCCAGCACCAGCCAATTATGTTAAAGGCCATAATGGCTCCCCAATCAAATATGTATCAGGCTAGATACCCCCTTCTTGCCTCTATAAATGCTTCCTGAAACTAGGCTCAGGGCTCTACCTTCCTGCTGTGTCAGAGTTGGTGGTGAGCCCAAGCTTGACCTTAAATACAGAGATCCTAATGCGATTATATCAGATTCAGCTCCTTGGTGGTCTTTTTGGGGTTCACAAACATTTCCTGACACAATAGTTTGACCCAAGTCAGCACTCCAAAATAGAATGTTCTTAACTTTTCCCAAAGATGTGCAGAAGGAGTGAAACTTTCCCCTCCCGTCAAGTCTGCAGAGAGTTAACCATAGAACCTCTGTCTGTCAGCATTTTTCTGATCTTGGCACTAATTATGCAAAGATCATTTTGCCTCTGCCATGTATAATGAAAATGATTTTACAGAAATGGAATTTATCATGCAATACGCTATGAAAGGATGCGTTTTTCTAAAAAGACTACCTTGCTTTTCCACCCTTTTATTTATCTCCCCCTCTTCTCGCTAGATAATCAAATACAAACGTTATATTAACCTCCCAACCACTTCAATTAAAACACTCATCCAAAATTTGAAAACAATTAAAAAAACCCATCATCTCAGATTTAACATTCTTGGGTGGGGGGTGTTTCCATTTTCTGCCACCACGTAAATGGCAGGTAAAATTATCACAGGAGGCACCTCCAGAAAGCCATGTCTCAGGCTCCACCCATGGGTCCTGTGATTGTTCCCTCAGCCCAGGTCGTATTAAAAATCCATACACCCTGGCATACTTTTGTCATGTCCAAATGCATTGAAATAATTGATGGCCGTAATGAGCTCACCATCTGTCTCCTTTCTCTTCTTTCCCTACTCAGGAGATGGTGTATGGGAGAGGGACAAGAATAGATTCTTCTCTCGGGAGGTCACGGACTTGAGGAGAGATTTTTCTAGCATAAATCTGCTGAGCAAGGGTTCTGTATTCCCCGATGAGGTCAGAACTGGCATTTCCCAAAGAAGAGCATGCAGGGAGTTTGTTAGAGGTCAAGGAAGTTGCACAGAGCAGGAAACCCTTGGCTTAACACGAGAGAGAGAGAGAGAGAGAGAGAGAGAGAATGGTTACAATGTATACCAGGCATGCTGGCAGATGGTGGAGTGGGGTCTTCAGGGTGAAGTAGAATCATTCCCCCAAACTCCTGGGAATGACACCCTTGACACCCTCATGTGGTTTTGCGGCATATGCAAAGGATGACTTACCAATGTGCACCTCAAGATTTCGGGGATGTGTTGCTCCTATTGGTTACCTATTGACCCAGCAGCCAACGGTCTAACAATCTATTACAGAGGTACAATCGCTTGCATGTGTAAAGACTTACCCACAGCTGTGTCCACTACAGCATCACCTATAAACGCAGACACAAAACATCCCTGAAGAACTGAACTCTCCAGTGGAAAAGAATTCACACATTGATGGTGACGGTCTGGCCTCAGGAGGCAGTGCTTTGACAGCATTTAAAGGTTTATCCTAGAAGAATATTTACTGATGGGGGATTGGGTATATTGTTAAGGCACAGAAAACATATTGGGTATCAAATAACGTGATCTTGGTTTTCTGAAAAGTTGAAAAGATGCATATCCACGGCAGTGTGAGGGAGAAGCAGGGAGCAGGTGTGTTGGCCTGGGGTTCTGGGGATCCGCCTTGTTTACATTTTTTGGATCAAGGAATTGAACTCACCATCTAAAATGTATACCCCACCACCAAGCTACGCCCCCCATTCCTAGGGTTCTATTTTATCAACCCCTCTGATGACTTCCTCTTTAGACCCCTCCCCCATAATGCATCGTTTTGACTGCTCAGCAAAAAGATAGTCATTTTCAAAATGTGAATGGGAACACGAATGGATTGGAAACTTTGGGCAATCAATGCTGATTTGGGGACCAGCCTGGCCGTCTCCTGGATGACCTGTCCTTTTCCAGTTTCTCCATCTTCTCTCTCTCTCTCCTCTTCCTCTCCTCACCATTCCTCCTAATCATGGATATTCCTGCTTCTTTCATCCTGTCCTGAACTCAGCCTAGGACTTTGCTTGTTTGGCACCTGTCTTAGGGTTTGTATTCCTCACAAAACACCATGATCAAGAAGCAAGTTGGGGGGGAGGGGAAGGGTTTATTCAGCTCACACTTCCACATTGCTGTTCATCACCAAAGGAAGTCAGGACTGGAAATAAGCAGGTCAGGCAGCAGGAGCTGATGCAGAGAGGCCATGAAGGGATGTTGCTTACTGGCTTGCTTCCCCTGACTTGCTCAGCTTGCTCTCTTATATAACCCAGGACTACCAGCCCAGGGATGGCTCCACCCACAATGAGCTCTCCTGCCTTGCTCACTGAGAAAATGCCTTACAGCTGGATCTCATGGAGGCAGTTCCTCAAGGGAGGCTCCTTTCTCTGTGATAACTCCAGCTTGTGTCAAGCTGACACACGAAACTGGCCAGTACAGTACCATTGTTTGATTGTCTCTGGAAGGTCATACTTCTCTGGATATACCTTTAGACAAGGGTTCCAGGAGCATTTACAAGGGTCTAGCCTTCTCCACCATGGGGGAGGGTCACCTTCCAGTTTGCTAATGTCTTGGATCAGAACTGTTGAGCGACTCAGTTTTAGTCAGATGTGGTTCAATCTTGGGCTGCCCAAGCCTAGCTCTTAATCAGGATTGGGTGTGGAACAGTTCCATTTATGGGGTTCTATGGTTAGATAACCCCAATCATAGACATCTATAACACAACATTCAAATAAAATAACTTAAACAATCCATGCCCAAAATTTCCACCTGGGAGTCAGATCCTATGTCTTTTTATTTTTTTTAAATTTGTGAAAGTATATGGCATATATGTGTGTCCATGTTTGTGTGTGTTTTTGCACATGGAGGCCAGAGATTGACATTGGGTGTCTTCCTCAATCTCTCCCTACCTTTCTTTTCTTTCTCTAAACTGGAGCCCACTGATTTTTAAGCGCTTGGGGGCGTCTGCTGCCTCCACAATCCCCCACTGCTGTGATTAGAGGCTTCACCACCATGCCTGAATTTGCCTGAGAATCCAGGAATCTGAACTCAGGATCTGTCCTTGAGCAGCAAGCATACCCACCCCACCCCCACCCCCACCCCCCCCACCCCCAGCCGTCTTCCTAATCCAACATTTGTGTTCTCTGCTTTGACTAAGACATAATTGTTCACTTGATTTTGACTGACCTTTGGGTTAATGTTCAAAGAATCGGTAGTAGGGTATTAAGCCTATCTAGCCACGCACCTAGCTAATTTAGACTTTATTTGGGCTTAGAGACAGACAGAAAATCATGATTAGACTATAAGACAGGTTGGGCAAGTCTTTCACTGCACTTCCATACTAACAACTGCTGTCTTACATTCAGGGCATCCCGACATGCCAGCCACTGAGACCCACAGGCCTTATGACTTCTTAAGTAGCCTTTTTGTGAGTTAAATTTATTATTATTATTATTATTATTATTATTATTATTATTATTATTATTATTATTATT
>JANHMN010000023.1:35560109-35584294 GCA_030674055.1 Rhabdomys pumilio | reverse complement strand
CTCCATCTCCATCTCCATCTCCATCTCCATCTCCATCTCCATCTCCATCGTCTCCGTCTCCGTCTCCGTCTCCGTCTCCGTCTCCGTCTCCGTCTCCGTCTCCGTCTCCGTCTCCGTCTCCGTCTCCGTCTCCATATCTCCATCTCCATCTCCATCTCCATCTCCATCTCCATTTCTATCTCCGTCTCTCTCTCACCGGACAAGATAGTCTGTGTAGTGGCTGCTGAGCCAGCCATCAGAATTTTCTGTATTCCCTAAAGATAGCTGAATGCCAGGCTATATGCTCAACATCATATTTACATTCCATGATGACATACATGATGACATACATGTTACTGAAGCACGGATGTGTGGGGAGTGGACAGATCCCCAGCTGCCAGAGAACGAGGTTGCTTATTATGAACACGAACCCAGACTCTCCCACTCCACAGACAGTAGTCTTCTTACTTCCCCAGGCTTCTGGGGCTAGTGTTTTCCCTATACCTTCCTCTAGAAACAGTGTCTTAGTCATAGGTTCTATTCCTGCACAAGACATCATAACCAAGAAGCAAGCTGTGGAGGAAGAGGGTTGTTAAACTTGCACTTTTACATCGCTGGTCATCACCAAAGGAAAACAGGACAAGAACTCACACAAGTCAGGAACTTTGGAGGTAGGAGCTGATGCAGAGGCCATGGAGGGTGCTGCTTACTGGCTTGCTTCCTCTGGCTTGCTCAGCTTGCTTTCCTATAGAACCCAGGACCACCAACCCAGGGATGGCCCTACCCACAATGGGCCCTCCCTGCTTGATCACCAATTGAGAAAATGCCTTACAGCTGGATCTCATGGAGGCATTTCTTCAAGGGAGGCTCCTTTTTCTGTGATAGCTCCAGCTTGTGTCAAGTTGATACACAAAACCAGCCAGTACACATGTACTCTTATCCCCTGCCTTTGGCCCTCCAGGGGCTGCAGGATGGGCACCACCTGTGGCCATCTGAATCACAACGTTCCAAGAAACACACCTGAAAACAGGCTTCCTCCATTTGCCAGAGCAGACACACCCCACCAGGCTCACTTTGCATGGTCCATCTTAACAGGCAAAGAAGTAGATGCTGGGTACCGGAGGCCAGTCAAGCGCCTTGACCACTGTGTGGCACATCAGCTGCATGGGCGTTTTTGTGTCAGCAAGTGGCAACTTTGTTGAGGGGCTTTGTGTTCCTCTTTTCCTTTCTTTCTTTAAATCTCAGAAGCATCAGCTCCTCCATCCATGGCAGGTTCTGAGCATCTCAGACAGGTGTCAATATTGACAAACAAGGCCCGATGGCCCTGGCAGGGAACACTGTTACAGAGGAGGGGCCGAGTGAGCTCATTGAAGTGGCTTCTTGGTACCTTTGGGCAGCCCCAATTACTTGGCCGTGAGCATCATGAATACGGATCCCTGAGAGAATGACCTAATCTAGATTAGGGTGACTCTCGCAGAAGCAGTATAGAATCAAGTTTTAAAGTTACAAATTTTGGAGTTTGAAAACAAAAACAGACAAACAAACAAACTTCTGGCTTCCTATCCCACCTCAACCTTTTGCTACTCATAAAATTTGGTAAAGGATATTGTGGGCTCTGAACCTCAGTTTTCTTGCCCATGAAGTGGGCATGATGGTGTTAAGTCCTTCCAAGGGGGGGCCATGATGACCATATAACTTTGTGCATTTGACACAGGGGCCGGAACATAGGAAATAATAAATTAACATAGTTGCTTCAAGGGTGTTCAGAAATGGTTATGTCCAAGGTTTCCGGGGAGGAAAAGAAGCAAAAGTACATAAAGACAAGAAAGACTATCCAGTAGAAATCACTCTAGAATAAAACAAACAAACAAAATGTGCTGAGGCAGACTGACAAGGGCACTAAAGCAGTTAGGCTAACCATATCCCCTGTGTTAAAAGTGGGGTGGCACAGGGTGAAGCTCAGAGGTAGAGGGTTTACCTCTCATGCTTAATCTCAACATCTGAGGAAAAATCCTACAGTGAAATACAGAAAGGAAAACTGAAGAAAGAGCCACGGTGAACGTCAAAAGATGAGATCTTCGGTGTTAGCCATGAACAATGTGACAAACGGTGCTAGCCCTGAACTAGACGTTGTCAAAGAAAAGATTAGTGAACTGAAGACTGGATGATAGGAACTATCCAAGGTGCAATGCAGGTATCCTCATCTCTTTTCTATCGTCACGATGAAACACTGGGACCAAGAAGTGGCTTAGGAAAGGAAGGGTCTTTTATCTCATCATTCCGGACTAGAGCCCATTCTCCAGGAAAAGCAACAGGAAAAGTTAAGAGCCAAGAGAAACACAGGCGCCTGTACTGCCTGTGCACCTTCTGCTGATGTCCAGCTAGCATTCTTCACTCATGAAGTTGAGGCTCTACCCTATAGAACAATGCGATCCATATCCGAGGTGCGTCTTTATATCTCCGTTAATCAAGACAGCCCCCTAGAGCCATGTCCACAGGCTGACCTGATCTAATTTCCCATTGAGATACTTCCCAGGTCATTTTAGGATATGAAGAGTTGAGACTAACCTTAACATCCTTAAGACTAACCAGAACAAGAGAAAGGGGATTTAAAAGAAAAAGAGAGGAACGATCAAAGAGCTGCCGTGGACAGCTTCAAGCAGCAGAATACCCATGTCTTTGGAGTCTCAAGGAAAGAAAAAGGTGACATAAAAAGAAATGTAGCTCAGATGCTCTGAGCTGTGTGATATCTAACTCCTAAGATCACTGTGAGGACATGTGTTTATAAGCCCTTAGCCAAGGACTCTCTCCTTCCTTGTTTTTGAGCAGAGACTCCCATGACTTCTTTTGACTCTCCCCTACCCCATCCTATCTTGGGAGAGCTGAGGATGGATTACAGACTCCACCCATTACACCACCTAGCTTTAACTTTTTTTTTTTTTTAATGTGAATTATGGTGCATACCTAGGTCATCAGGATGCTTATTCAAAAGAAGGAAATTTTTCTCTGAGTGAGATTTCCCTGGCCCAGAATTTTAACGGGTGGGTTGTGGGGGAGGTGGTAGCATGGCCATGGGCTTTCTGATGGACCACATGACTGCCAGAAGAGGGCCAGGAAGCGGGATTGCAGAAGCAGAATGAGACCCCAGCTCTAGTACTGTATGATGTCACTGGATCATATGCTGAAGCCCCAGCGAGTTTCTGGCCTTTGTTGAATGCGCCACACCCTTTCTCAACTCTGGGCCAGGGTGTCTCGCTTGGTGAAATTCCCTCCTTTAGGATAAGTATCCTGACGATCTACCCACTATAACTCACATAAAAAAAAATTAAAGCTGGATGCAATGGCTCTGCCTGTAATCCATCCTCAGCTCTCCTGCGATAGGATAGGAGTTGGGTAGAGTCAGGAGAAGAGAAGTGTCCATATTGGAAATGCTTTCTTGTGGCAGAGGGATCGGATCTTCCTGCTACCTCTCTCCCTCATTTGGCACTCATTCAGCCAACTTGCTAAACACACCCAGACTTTGTCTGGAGACAGTGGGACAAAAGTGAAGTTGTGCACAGCTTTGTCCCTGTCCCATGGAAGGCAGAGAAGTGAATAGAGATTAGCAATTGTTGTGAAAGGTGCTATAACACAGGTGCGGGACAGAATACAAATATCGCCAGTGGACATGTCAGGGAGGGCATCCTGGATATACATTTTGAAGGGCTGAATACATTATCACCCATTCCATTAGAAAACAGACTCTGAGAGAGAAGAGACCTTCTCACTGTTGCGTCCTTAAGTGGTCAGAATAATAGCAAGATTCTCAACTACTATTTGTTGAATGAGTGTGTCAATTGTAAAATACATCTGAGAAAGGTTTCTGGCCAAAGGAACAGTGGGTGTAAAGCCACAGAGTTGCAGAAGGGCGTGACACACTCAGCAAAGGCCAGAAACTCACCAGGGTGTCAGCATATGATACAGTGACATCATACGGTGCTAGAGCTGGGGTCTCATTCTGGCTCTGCAGTCTCGCTTCCTGGCCCTCTTCCGGCAGGCATGTGGTCCCTCAGAAAGCCCATGACCATTCTACAACTTTTCCCTGGTTAAAATTCTGGGCCAGGGTGTCTTGTATTAAAGCTGATATTAAGCCATAAAACGTAATACGTTACGACACCATAAAACGCAGTGTAATTGCTATAAAACCATAAAATGTAATGTAACAGGCACGGTGTCCATTATGTGCCTCACCGTCTCAGACAGTTACCTTCTACTCTTAGACAAACAAACAGTTCCTATTCACGGCTACCTCTGGAGAAAGGTACAGGGAAACCCTCTCAGATGAATCGTAGCACAGACACCAGAGAAGATGTTCTGTGGTGTGGAAGAGAATCCTCAGGCTTGGCGGTAAGACTGAACCTGTGTTCCTCATCTGAATCGATAATATCTAGACCGAGATGCTAAAAAGCAGAGCCACACATGGGGATTCAGACTGGTTTCCTCCCAAAATCCTATTTGTCTGGCTCTGTTTTCTCCCCAACAGCCTCCAACCTTGATCTCCATCTGGATAGTAATACCTGGTGGCAGGGGCTCTCAGATCCCACATCAGTCACTATGAGACCAGGATTTCTTCTGGGAATTGATTCGAGGATGCAGGCATCCCTGAGCAAGGTGCATGGGTGTGAGCTGGTAGCTGGTAGCGTTTGCAGTGTTTGGGTGAGGGGTACACCATTGGCAAGGGTGTGGATAGGAAAGGGTGATGTCAACTACAGGTGACACAAACACCTTAGGATGTAAGTTGTGACCTTCTGCCCAAAAGCCACCTTCCTCCTGGACTTTCATTATAAAATGTAGATGATGCAACCTATAGTGAAACATGTATATACATAAATCAAATGAGCTCGGAGAGGAGTCTAATACAGTTCCAGACTGACAAACAGCATTTGACACACAGATAGTCCCCTATATTGCATGTATGAATAGAGCATCATGTATGCACACTCAACGTATTTTAAAATAAGACAATGCATTGCGGTGGGAGACGGTGATTTATAGCCTGACAGGATTAAGTGTGACATTTATGCATATGCATGTTGGTTCAGGCTGGTGCCTGCAAATATGAAGTCATGGTTTCCCAAGTCCCCTGAATAACCTGGCATGACATTTGCATAGGATTCATGCCCGCCCCCTGTCCTCTTGAAACTCCTTCTTGTATGATAGAATTGTTTCGTGCACAGTTAAACTACTGTCCAGGGAATGATGAAAGAAAACTTGGGAAGAAAAAGAAAGTTGATTTTTTTGATTTTTTTTCTCTTTATATTACAGTTTGTGGTCCTTTGTTCAGGGCAGGAATTCAAGCAAAGCAGGAATCTGGAGGCAGGAGCTGATACAGAGGCCATGGAGGGTGCTGTTAACTAACTTGCTCCCCATGGCTTACTCATTCTGCTTTCTCATACCACTCAGGACTACCTGCCCAAGGCTGGCCCCGCCCACAAGGAGCTGGGCTGTCCTACATCCGTGATCAATCAAGAAAATGTTCCACTGGCTTGAGAACATACCAGTTCTGACAGAACGTTTTTCTCAAATGACCCTTGCTTGTGTCGAGTTGATACAAAACTGTGTATGTGGTGTGTGTGTGTGTGTGTGTGTGTGTGTGTGTGTGTGTGTGTGTGTCTGTGTTTGAGTGCATATGATCTTAGAGACCAGGAGAAGATGTCACGTCTTGGATCTGGACGTATGGGCATTTTTAAGCTGCCTGACCCACGTGCTAGGAACTGAGTGTGGTTCTTTGTCCTCTAACAGCAAGTGCTGTTAGTCACGAAGCTATCTCTCCAGCTCCTGTTCAATGTGCACAGCCACCTCCTCCCGTCTTGGAATGCACACGCACAAATTCAGCCCAATGGTAGATTTAAACTATTTGGAAAATAAAATCCAGAAATCTTCTGCCAAAATGCATAACAGCAACAAGAAGAAGAACAAGACAAAAGCATCATGGACTGAATGTGAACAATGTTTCGGCAAACAATGCTCAAATGAGTGCCAGAGCCATTTCATGAAATGGCAGGGAGCTCCAGCCATGGTTCGGTGACTCCTGTCCTTTGGATTCAGTTTGGTACTGGGCACACTGCGCATTCAAGCTATGATTCTTTTTTCTTTTGAAGATATCTACATGGTGTAGCAATACGGTTGGCGAGTTATGGAAGAGGAAGAGAAGAGGGATGTGGGAGGTTGCTAGGTGGGAACTCACACTGGCCCGGAGCTCAGGCTCCCTGAGTAAGGGGCTAGGGTGTGATGGGAGGGGCTAGAGACTAGAGGTGTCCCTGCCTGTCAAGAATGCATTTCTTGATCCCCAGTGGGTCTATGAAGCCCCAGACAGTGCCAATCTCTGTATACAGTGTCCTTTCCCCCATAGCAACAATAATGAAAAAAATGATGGAATGATTATAATGGAATATAATTGGGGCCTGAGAGGTGGCTCAATGGTTAAGAGCACTGGCTGCTTTTCCAGGTGACCTGGGTTCAATTCCCAGGACCCACATGGCAGCTCATAACTACCTGAAACTCTGGTTCCAGAGGCTCTGACCCCCTCACACAGATATACAAACAGGCAAAGACACCAGTGCACACAAATATAAATCTTTTTAAAAAAGAGAATAGAATGTAGTAAAACTTATTGAAAGCTCATGAACTCTTTATTTATGGGAATTTATATTTTATTTTATTGCACTACAGTGGACAGTAAGACACAGGAACTAAAGAGAACAAACACTGGATTAGAAGGGGGTGTCACTGGATATTTAGAATGTATATTGGAAGAAGAATGGCGTGGGGGGGGCTGTGGAAACAAACAGAAACTGATAAAACTGTGGTCGGATGACACACAGAGACCCACGTGATGACATCACCATGTGTACATGACCTATGTTCCTGTGCTAACTCATCCAGTCTACACAGTCTATGCATACACCTCTACAGAGCCCTCCTAAACCATGTGGAATATTCCCCTATTCCATTCCACTCCCTATTCCCTGAAAGAGTTAATCCCAGATGGATACTAAGCAAAGTTTGGGGGACCCTCTCCCAGACCCCATGCGATGGCAGAGTGAACATTAGTAGGCTGTGTCTATTCTAGAGGCGAGTGGCCCTAGAAGACATCTTGTCTCTCTCAGAAGGAAACTGTGACCTGTCTTGATTGATAGTCAGGCCTGACTGTGCCTCGCTACAGCTTGGCTTCTGGGTTGCCTTCTTCCTAATACAGTTTACAGCCCGCCCAAATGAGTCAGCACAGCAAACTACTGAGACGTTCAGGGAGAAACACAAAGAACCAGTAAATGGAAGAGGCTCGCAGGCAGAGAATGAGGAGCAGAGCCACTGCTGCAGGCTGGACATAGGAGTCAGCAGAGACCGAACAGCCCAGCATCTTCCAGCACCTTCCAGCACTAAGGTTGTGTGTGCCTGAGCTCAGCTGAGAAAGACTCCCGTGGATATAGGCATAGGAGTGGCCGAAAATGGGAGAAGGCTTTCAACTCCCAGGGTAAATGATAAAGCTTGCTGAAAGTCCAGAAATATATATATATGTTCTGCTATGTTACCTCCCTGCTCCAGCACGGCAAGAATATTTCTGGGGAAGGGAGATGTGTCATCAAAAGACATTGGCTGCAAGACAAGTGTGGGCGGTGTCTTAGTCACTGTGGGCGGTGTCTTAGTCAGCGAGCTATTGCTACGAAGAGACAACAGGACCACAGCGACTCAATTTTTTGTAAAAAAAAAAAAAAAAAGGCATTTAATTGGGTGCTGGCTTACAGTTTCAGAGGTTTAGTGCACTATCATTATGGCGGGGAGCCTGATGGCTTATAGGCAGACATAGTGCTGGAGAGACAGCTGCGAGTTTACATTTGGATCTGCAGGCAGCAGGGAGAGAGGAGGGGAGAGAGGGAGGGAGGAAAGGAGGGAGGGAGGGAGAGAGAGAGAGAGAGAGAGAGAGAAGGGAGAGAGGAGAAAGAGGAGAGAGAGACAGAGAGACAGACAGAGAGAGAGGTCTGGTTTGGGTTTTTGAAACCTTAAAGCCCACCCCCAGTGACACACTTCCTTCAACAAGGCCACACCCTCTAATCCTTCTCAAGTAGTGCCACACCCAGATGCTAAGCATTCAAATATATGAGCCAAAGGGGACCATTCTTGTGTGAAGTGCTGGGGAGGATTTCAGCCGCTGCTCCGCTGCATGAAAGCGCATCCTTGTGCTTTTGTAGATAGCGACAAAAGAGCGAAACGAAACAGTGTACTTATTTCTTTCAAGCAAGAACTAGCCAGATCATTTTTTGCTCCCATTCAGTTGACTTGACCTTAGTCATACCAATTCATCTTGCCCCGAGGCAGGCTGGGAAATGTAGTTCCCAGCTGAGCAGCCATAAATTCAACTAAGAGAATGGGATTACTGCAGTCTTGGAGAAGGGAGGCACTGTACTTTCTCCGCAGGGGTTATTTGCTTTGTCAAATGCACCCTTGTCTTTCAAAAGCATCAGGGTTGCTAAAACACAATTCCTTCTGGTAGTCTCCCTTGTGTGCTCCGGAAAGCCAAAGTCCCTGGAATTACTTACCAAGCACCGCTTATAACTCCCCAGGCTTCTAACTTCATCTCCTTCCTCATCCTTTCTTACTCTGCTCACAGATCCCTTGGCCTTCTTCAGTCAGGCATCAGCCTACCTGAGAGCGTTTGCACTGCTGTGAGGCTCAGTCAACACCTTCCAGTGCTCTGAGCCAGGGATGGGCCTAAAGAGTCTCCACATAAGCTGTCCTAGAAAGAGAGCAAGCACCGTCTTGAAAAACAGACTCTTTGTAGCAGCTCTGGAAATTGGTCTTCATTCTTAAAGAGAGATTGGTCAGCGCGTTATGATGCTGTCAACTGGTGTTATTCTGTGATTAGGGAGGGAAGAGTCTGGTTGGAAACAAAGACACAAGTGGAAAGATCTGGAAAGGGCATCTATGTTTATCATGACCCTGCTCAGAATAGCCAAGATGTGGAAATAGCCCAGATGTCCATCTATGGAGAATGACGAGAATGTGGTACAGACACAATAGCGTTTTACTCCGACATTAAAAAAAAAAAAAGAAGAATAGAATTATGCCATTTAAAGGAAAATGGATGAATCTGGAGATCACCGTGTTCAATGAAAAACTAACATGCTTTCTCTTACATGGGAAACAGATTTAACTAGATTAGAAAGGGGTTGTGTGGGAGGAGGAATGGAGGGATGAGAGAGGTTCCAGAGATGGAAGGAGAGAGAGAAAAATCACGTTCTCTTTCACGTGCACAACTTAAATTTAAATCACATGAAGACAGAAGGAGACTAACTTGGGTGGGAATATGAAAGGGGCCACAAGTGGGGGACTGGAAAAGGCACACACACACACACACACACACACACACACACACACACACATTTAAAAGGACCTGTCCAAAAAAAAAACCCACCAAAACAACAACAACAACAACAACAACAAAATACCCAAAAAAACCCCAAATCTCCAGGCAGAGTTCTTGGGAAAAGATGGAAAAGGATTAGAGAAGAGAATTTAAAGACTGAATTTCATTTGACAGACATGGATTTGAGTGATCTTGCAATTGGTACGAGGCTAGATGTCCCATCCATGGAATGGCAGCTTCCTGGTCCCTATTCTTCAGGAAATTTTTCTCCATTAATTTATTTATTCACTTTATGTCCCAATCGCAGCCCCCCTTCCAGCCCCCTAACACAGCCCCTCCTCCATCCCCTTCTCCTCTGAGAAGCGGGAGAACCCTCCTGGGTACCAATCCACCCTAGCACATCAAGTCACTGCAGGACTCAGTCTCCCACTGAGACCAGACAAGACAGCCCAGTTAGGGTAACAGGATTTGTAGGCAGGCAACAGAGTCAGGGGCAGCCCCTGCTCCAGTTGTTGGGGGACCCTCATGAAGACCAAGCTGTACATCTGCTACATATATGCAGGGGCCTAGGTCCAGCCTGTATATGCTGTTTGGTTGGTGGTTCAGTCTCTGGGAGGCCCCAGGGTCCAGGTTTGTTGACTCTGTTGATCTTATTGTATAGTCACTATCCTCTCTGGGTCCCTCAATCCTTGCCTCAACTCTTCCACAAGATATCCTTAGCTCTGTCTAATGTCTGGTTGTGGGTCTCTGCATCTGTTTCCTTTGGCTGCTGGGTGGGGCATCTCAGAATAGAGATATGCTAGGCTCCTGTCTGAAAGCATAACAGGGAATCATTAATAATGTCAGGTTGGCTCTCTCCACTGGGATGGGTCTCAAGTAGGACCCGTCATTGGTTGACCATCCCCTCAGTCTCTGCTCCATCTTCATCTCTGTACTCCCTGTAGGCAGGACAAATTTAGGGTCAAAGGTTTTGTGGGTGGGTTGGTGTCCTTATCCTTCTACTGAGTCCTGGCTGGCTATGGGAGGTGGCCACTTCAGACCTCATATCCCCCCCACTGCTAGGAGTCACAGCCAGAGTCACTCCATAAACTCCCTGGAGCCTTCCCCATCTCAGGTCTCTGGCATGTCCAGGAGACACTGCCCTGCCTCCTACCCAATGCCTACACCTGATCCCCCTCCTGGTCCCCTTCCCATTCCCTCTCCCACCCAGTTTCCTCTCTCCTTCCACCTCTGACGACTATTTCCCCTGCTGAGTGAAATTCAAACATCCTCCCTTGGGTCCTCTTGTCATTCGATTCTGTGAGTGTGTGAATTATAGCGTGGTTATCTTATATTTTATGACTAATATCCACTTATAAGTGTGTCCATACCATACATTTCTTTCTGTGTCTGGGTTACCTCATTCAGGATAATATTTTCTAGTTCCACCCACTTGCCTGCAAATTTCATGCTGCCTCTGATTTTAAAAGCTGAGTAGTATTCCATTATGTAAGTGAACCACATTCTCTTTATCCATTCTTCAATTGAGGGACTATTTCTGGGTTGGTTTTTTTGTTGTTGTTGTTGTTTAAGATCCATAAAACAAACCCAACAAACAACAGCATTCTTGGTAACCATGTGTCCCAGCCAGTTCCCAGGTTTCTTACAAACCTTGTCACAATATTGATCTAGTGACTATATGTGTCATGCTGATTCCTGTCTCAGCTGGAGAGCTCCAGTCTGAGATGCTGACTGCACACACATGCCTGCAGTGACAGTACCCATCAACTTGACAGGAGCTAGACACCCAGCAGACAACTCTGAGCCCTTCTGTGAGGAACTTTCTAGGCTGGGATAATTGAGATGGAAAACACACCCCAAACCTGAACAGTGCCAGTGCTTGGGGCTCGGGTGGAGTGAAAGAGAGGGTGGGCTGAGCGTCGGCGTTCAGCTCTCTGTTTGCTGACATCAGAGCCCGTGTGGGCGCCTGCCCCCAGCTCCTGCCACCACACCCTCCCTAGCGTAACAGGCTCTGTCCCCTGGATGCATATAAATAAATCTTTCTTTCCCGAATCTGCTTTTATCAGTTCATTTTGCCTCAGTGTTAAGAAAAGTAACACACCTGTATTTCTCTAAGGAGAGAGAGAGAGAGAGAGAGAGAGAGAGAGAGAGAGAGAGAGAGGTTAGCAGCTGGCACGATGCTGCATTCTGAACACTTTGTGTGTTGAAAGGACACACAAGGCTTCACGGTCAGCCATTCAGTGTCTAACTGAGTTAGCATTTCCTTCTCTGAGCCTTGGTGATCTCAAAGGAAAGCAAGCAAGCCAGGAGGTTTGGACTCGGAGGTCTCTGATGACCCTTGGATATTCAGAATGCCTTTAAAGGGAGGGGTTAAAATGTCCTAGGGACTAAAAGCATCCTTGACTTACACTAAAATCCCAGAGGTGAGCATTACTGTAGAAGACACTGAGATTGAGAGTCAGGTGACGTCCGCTAAGTACTGGGTACATCTAAATGGCAGCCATGGCACTGGGACCTCTTGATCTTGGGCTGTCAAGGTACCAGGAGTTCTGAAGGATTGACAGTCTTAAGAATGGCAGGCACGGGGCACAGAACTCCTCCATGTTGACACTAGCACGATCACTTTATAGGCGAATCTGAACTGTCACAAAGGCGGATGTCATCTTGACCTGACTGCTCTTGCTCTATAGATCCTATGCAGCTGAGGTCTGCAGAGACAGCACATTTGGGATCTCGGATACGATAGCCAAGGCGAATCCTACATTCCTTTTCTTTGCCCAACCAGGCATGGTGTGCAACTGGCTGGGCTTGCTTGGCCTTCTCTCACTCGCATGCACACTAGAAGTCATGTGACTGCCTGTGAATCCAGCTGCGGCTCAGGCAGGAAGGCAGGGGTAAAGAAAGTGTGTGTGTTGCGGTAGACAGTGAAAATCCATGCCTTTCTTCGGGGAAGTTTGACCCTTTGAAACTCTTAGACACCAGGATACACACTGAGGAGATTCTCAAGTCCATTACATACATGTATTTGATGGAGACAGGACTGGATATTTAACAACAGAACAGCAGTTGTTTAAAGGTATATGTTTTGTTTATAAAGTATGTACATATGCATATAACCTCAAATATACCTGAAAGACCCCCAAGGGGACCCTCCCTCAAGTCTGGACCGGCGCTCACCCACGGACACACGAGAGACCTCCTTGATGCATTTGCATAAGGTAGTTTAATAGCAAGGGCCCTTGGGTTGAAACCCATCCCACGCAGGAGACAAGGGATTTCGACCCCGAACCCCAGAGGTGGGGGTGGGGGGGCTATTTATGGGTAGGGGTAGGGAAAGGCGGGAAAGTTTGGCGGGGTTACACACCATTGGTTATTTCAAATATCAGCAACTTGCAGAGGCGGCAGGATGGCTAGTATCCCGGACCCCCCAGAAAGGGAGGGAGAGAGAAGTAAACAATGGATGGCTCATTATTTACTTGGGCTAGTTAGGACTTGTCTGGGACATGCCTTTTTATTTTTCTTTTGGTCATCTTGCCCCTGGAGGGGGCATGTCTTTTTTAAGCTGTTTTCAAATTTTATTTTCACATGCCTAAGGGTTATATTTTAAATTATTAATATATCAGTTGCATGTATATATGCAAGGGTCTCACCATGTACTTTAGGTTGGTCTAAACTAAGATTCTCCTGCCTCAGCTTCTTTAGTGCCAGGACTGCAGGAGTGGGCAATCACATCTTGCTGCTATGCGTATTTAATAGGAAATTCCTAAGTAGCTTTATGTTTATAGAAATATTGAGTGCAAAACACAGAGGCTGATCTCATCCCTCCTACATGTTCCCCTGTCATTAAAATCACGTTAATGTCATACATCCGCTCAGCTGAATATTATTAAGCATTAGAAAGATGTGATCTGCTAAAGGATGAGTCAACATTGGCATAGCATCATGAATTACATTGCTTACAACTGGGTTCATTCTGTGTGCTAGGCTATCTAGGTGCTTTGACCCATGAGTGACGATGTATCTTTGCCATGAGGGTTTAGCATAGCAGAGTTCCACTGCCCTGAAGATCTGGACCATGGGCAGGTGCACATGTACATGTGTACACACATGTGTGTGGAAGGCCAACGCTGATGTTAGTTCTCCTCCTTGATGGCTCTCCACCTTATTCACTAAGGCAAGGTTTCTCCGTTGAACCTGAAGCTGACCCATACTGCTAGTGTCTTAGTCAGGGTTTCTATTCCTGCACAAACATCATGACCGAGAAGCAAGTTGGAGAGGAAAGTGTTTATTCAGCTTACACTTCCACATTGCTGTTCATCACCAAAAGAAGTCAGGTTGTCACAGGAATACTCCACTATGCTTGTGTGGGACTGTGACAGGATGACCTGGGTTTTGGTAGAAGCGCTGGCTGGAAGTAGCCCAGAGACCCAACAGGTGTCAATTGCCTGTGAGGGATGGGCATCTATTCCGTCACGCTCCCAGAATCCAGGCTCCTGACACGAGGTGAAGACCTCCATTTGATCTACGTGTTCAGTCACGAAGGACAATGCAGCCCCTCCCAAAGAGCACAGGTAGAGGGTGTGACTACAGGCCCTAGAGAGATCTCCATATTAATGAGTTACCTAAAGGCCAGAGGGCATAGCTAACTAAGTATTCTTTCCCAGACCCTCCTCCTTACAAATGGTATTTAACCAAAGTCCCACATTGGGGGTGTGGGGGCCACTACCAGACCATCTACATCCTGCCATGAAAATAAAGCTTTGGAAACCCATGGACTTTCACAGCTCATTTTGGGGCCTGTCCAAGCCAAGCAAGTAACCAAAGAATCCCTTTTCCAGCGCAGTCCTGAGCTCTCTCTCCCCCTCCCTCATTTCTCTCAACTGGTTGTGCCTGCACAACCCTCGCCTCCATTCTATTGTGCCTCCCAGTGGTGTCTGGGAGTCCCAGAATGGAGGCCAGTCGGTCCCCAGCCACCTCCTGGCCCAGGGATCCCCACTCAAAAGCCCTCCCCTCTACCCCTCACAGAACTTCAGACTGAGTGAGGACTCCTCACACAGGGCGGGTCCCCAGCCATTTTTCACAGTGTAGCGCATGCCCAGTGCAGAGTGGAACCAACTCAATAGAACTTCCCGAATGCACTTCTGCTTCTCTCTGGAAGCATGCCTCCCTGTGGCACCTGTGAAAAACAGAAGACATGTGGGACCCACAACACATCAAAGATCCACAGGCTCTCATTTTCCTCACATGCTAATAGCAATTTCTGTCTTAGTTAGGGTTTAACTGCTGTCAATAGATACCATGACCAAGGCAACTCTTATAAAGACAACATTTAATTGGAGCTGGCTTACAGGTTCAGAGGTTCAGTCCAATATCATCAAGGCAGGAACACGGCAGCATCCAGGCAGCAGGCACAATGCAGGAGGAACTGAGAGTTCTACATTTTCATCTGAAGGCTGCTAGCAGAAGACTGACTTCCAAGCAGCTAGGATGAGGGTCTTAAAGCCCATACCCACAATGACACACCCACTCCAACAAGGCCACATCCACTCCAAAAAGGCTACCCTGTAATAGTACCACTCCCTGAGCTGAGCATATATAAACCATAACAGCTAGTCTAGCCGGCTTGTTCTGGACAGCCCTATCTCTGTCTCCTGAGGACTCTGTTTACAGGACATGCCACCCACAGCACATACTAAGAATCCTAGTCCTGGTCCTCAAGCTGGAGTGGCAAGTCTTTTTATCCACAAAGCCATCTCTGCAGCTTCTATTTATTGTGCAGTAGTATGACAGCCTATTTTTCTATTTGCCTATTAAAGGACATTCCAGTTGCTTCTAATTTGGGGCAATTATGAATACAGCTGCTTTAAGCATTCACGAGCAGAACTTTTGCAGCGCCCCCCCCAAACTCATTTGAGTAATTACTATGACATGACAAGGAACAACGGCCAGATCCTATGGTAGGCATAGGTTTAATTTAAAGTTTTTCTTTATTAGATTTATTTATTTTATTTTATTTTACATATGAACATTTTGCCTGCACGTCTGCACACCACATGAGTGCTTGGTTTCTGCAGAGGTCAGAAGAGGGAGTCAGGTCCCCTGGAGCTGGAGTTAGGAATAGTTGTGAACTACCACGTGTGTGAACTGGTAATTGAACCCAGGTCTTCTGCAAGAGCAATAGGGACTCTTAAGCACTGAGACATCTTATAGAAGGAAACAATCAAACTCACCTCTAAGGTTTGGAATGCCACCTCTCCTTCCCAGGGCAATGAATGAGAGGTCCAGTTGTCACCCATCCTCACCAGCCTTTGATGCTGTTGGGGTGTTAGCCACTCTAGAGGTACCCAGTGGTACTTCAGCCCCGTTTGATTTGCTGCCCTCTGATCACATGCAGACTCCATGCATATTGTGTCTTCCTCAGTGAGGTGTCTCCTCAGACCTTTTCACAATCTTAAAATCCAAATTGTGTTCTTTTCTTGTTCTTCAGGAATCCTGAAGTTCCTAGGGTTTCTTTGTAGACTTGGTAGAGTTGGTCTTCCATCTGTGGTTTGTCTTTCACAGAAATGAAAAAAAATTAAATTTGAATGAATTCCAACTTACTAATTTTGAATTTGGGATGTCAACATCATTTCTCCCTTGACCAAAACACCTCCCACTAGGCTCTCCCTCCCAATGCTGAATAGTCATAAGCTTCAACAATGGGTTTCAATGAGGACAAACCACATTGATAATATAGCAGACATTCTCTTAATGAGGTAGTCACCGTTTAAAGAGCCCACCTCCCAACACTACCAGAGCGGTGGTCAGTGTGAATTTTGGTGAGACAGACCATATTCAAATGGCTACAGGAGCCAGTCATGTGACAGCAGCTAGAACACAGGAAAGGATACACAGCATCCAGAGAAAGCTTTCAGCTTCAGCAGACAGCAAGTCCAATGATTGAGACAGTAGGGGATTTTACCACTGGATCGATCGATCGATCAATCAATCAATCAATCAATCAATACCTCTCTCTCTCTCATCCCAATTCTAGTGTATCCTAGATCTGAATATAAAATAACTGCATCAAAATTGCTCCTGAATTCTCTACCACATAGGAGGAACTAATCATGTCTCTTTCTAAGACTTCCTTCAAGAACAGGTCTCTGGATTTGTGGTTATAAACCATGTTGAGATTATATCTATATTTGTATTATGTATTTAGTGTTTATCTATCTATGTCTATATCATTTATGTCTTTATTGTCTGCATCTATCTATCTCTACTTAATAATCATCTACTGTCTAGCTATTAATCATCCATCCATCTACCTGTCTATTCAACCATCTACTCATCCATCCATCCATCCATCCATCCATCCATCCTTCCAACCATCCATCTACCCATCCACCAACCCATCCATCTATCCACCCACCCACCCATCCTTCCATCTACTCATCCATCCATCCATCCATCCATCCATCCATCCATCATCCATCCATCCATCTACCCATCCACCCACCCATCCATCTACCCACCCACCCACCCATCCATCCATCTACTCACTCATCCATCTGTCCATCCATCCATCCATCCTTCCAACCATCCATCTACCCATCCACCCACTTATCCATCCACCCACCCATCCATCTATCCACCCGCCCACCCATCCATCCATCCACCCACCCATCTACCCACCCACCTATCCATACTTACATACATACATACATACATACATACATACATACATCATCTATATCTATCTCTATCAATCACCTATCTATCATCCATTTATATAGGAGTATTGCTCATTTCTATGTATTTTCAGACTCTAGACCACCCCCTACCATGGCACCTGTGTCCTCTGTCTGAGAGGCAGGTGGAAAATGGTACCAAGGGAAACTTCAATGGGGCAAGTGTCCTTCCTGTCTCACTCTTACTCTGGGGCATAATTTACAAACGTGTGTGGTCCTACTTTTAATCTTAATTTTTGGAGGCTTCTATTAATCACCTTTCATTAAGATGCGTAGTTTTTCTATGATAAGCTCTTCATAATTGAGACGTGTTTTATAACTCCCCATCAGCCAGTCAACAGATGTGCTGGAGTCTTAGTCTCTGTTCCTAAGCACACTCGGTCACGGGTTTCACACTGACACCACTTTAGCTGAATTATTCACAAGACTGGCACTTGACGCACTGGTTTTAATTGCCACTTAGGATGTCCTCAGAAAATTATGTTATGATTTGATTTCCTGTTGAAACAGAAAGTCTCCGTGTATCCGGAGAGGCTACTGAATCCAGCAAGGACAGAAATCTGATCCCACTGAAACAAGTTGCTATTTTGGGGGAAATGACTCTGATTATCTCCCCTTTTCTCTTTCTTTTTCTTTCTTCTTTTTTTTTTCTTTTTACAAAGCAACAAACAAACAAATGTTTGCTGAGGTCTCCACCCCCGGAAAATGGGAGCAGCCACGAGATATGTACAAAAGAAATTTTGTGTGCGATTGTGTGTGAGATTGTGGGCACAACAGTGTGCTGCACAAAATGGAGACCAGATGTCAGCTTTGGGTCCCTCAGATGCAGTAAACATCTCTTGTTTGAAGATAGTCTATCATTGGCTGGGAGATTGGCAGATAGGCTAGGCTTATAGCCAGTGAACCCTAGGGCTCTAATCTCTGTCTCTGTTAGTGCTAGGATTACAAGCACGAATCTCTCTATATCTGGCTTTTTTTGTAGGTGCTATGGATTCGCTTGGGTCCTCTTGTTGCATGAATAAGCACTGTATCAATGGAGTCACCTCCTCAGCCTCTAAAACAATTTCTTGTTATACTATACACCAAGCCGGAGGCAGTGGAGATGAGAGAAACTGCCAAATTCTTTAGGCCAGACGGAAAGACTCTCAAATGAAGGATGCTGAGTCTGACTAAGGTACTGCACCGGGATGCTGAGGGTGTGCACTGCCACTTAATTAGAAGAGGTTTTATTTTTTTTTCCCTTCTTAATTTCACCTCAAATAATGGTTGTATCTTAAAATCAATTGTTTTACATGTGATGAAATACCATTGAATTCAAGCTAATTAAACAGGCTCTACAATTCCAGTTTAATGATCATTTGAGTCTCCTGGTAATAATGATAATGAGTTGTATTTATTTGAATTTCTGTGTTGTAGCTGTCTCCCTAAAGATGTCTCCTGAAAGGAGAAAACAGAAGGGGAAAAAAATTCTCCCTGCTGAGAGCAAAGTATATATGTATAGGCTGTATGAAGAATCAGTAATGCTAACAAAACTGTGAGCACACATTAGCTCAAGAATGCTACTCCTAACTCTTGAACCCTGAACCTCCTTCAGATAATTGGAATGGGTTATACAGCATCATTCGTTGTTCCAGATACCTATATAAATCCTTTTGTATACTCAATACATTAGTAACATTTTTTTTTGCTAGATGGTTAACAAAAATAGTTGTCTTAATTCATGTCAATGCTATTGCAGAAGCAGTGGTGCTAGCAATTAATGAAATTAAAGCTGTTATACCAGCAATAAACAAGCCCACTACCCTCTTGCTTCTTCTTAAAGCCTAACTCACTTCTTCCAGCACTTTCAAGCTTTTTTTCAGTGAATCAAGGTTTTCTAATACTCAGGGCAGTAAGATGAAAGTTGGTTGATAGACCTTCGTAACAGACATGCCAGGTTTCAACACACTAACACAATTGGAAATTATACAGTCAATGCAGCTTACAATAAATACTGCAGAAGAAACAAAACCAATTTTAGCTTGACAATTAAAAGAGCCTTAAAATATGCACTAACCCTTGTTTGAAATCCAGATCCTGTCCCAACTTTGTCTCTTGCTATTGTAACATCATAGTGAGCTACAGCTAACTTCCAAATATGTCTCTGACAAAGTTCAGATCCAGTCTTCCAAAAGAAGACTGTTATTTCCAATATTGGATTGGTTTCCAGACTAGTACATGATTGAGTTCTAATAGCTAGTCACCTTTAAGAAGAATACAAGAGACATTATAATTTCTCTTTTTGATTCTCTATTCAACAAGGTCTGAAAACTCGACACAAGGCAGCTTGTCCCATCTGGGATATAGTCAAGCAAAGGTGGGTCAGGAACATATGTCCAATGCAGCTCCCCAGTCACCCTTGTCAGGGCACTCAGCAAGCTCACAGGATGGCATCATTTTTTTGTCTCAGCAACAGTATGTCTCACCAATCTTTTTAAAGTTCCATGGGCCTCTTCCACAATACCTTGTTCTTGAGGATTATACAAAATTCCCCATAATAAATAGTTGACAAAAAGTCTTGACTGCTCTACTACAATTGCCAGACCCATTATCTGTTTTTTAATTGGATATTTTATTTAACTTTCAATGTTATCCCCTCTCCCATTCCCCCCCCAAAACCCCTTATCCCATATCTGATCCTCCTACTTCTATGAGGGTGTGCTCCCACCATCCACCCATTCCCACCTCCCTGCTCTCAAATTCTCCACCGTTAGGGAATCCAAACTTTCAGGGACCAAGGCCCTCCTCTTCCACTGATGCCTGACAAGGCCATCCTCAACTACCTATACAGGTGGCACCATGAGTCACTCCTTTTTTGTTCCCAGGCTGGAGGTTTAGACCCTGGGAGCTCTGGTTGAGTATTTTGCTACTCCTTCTAAGAAAGACCAAAGCACCCACACTCTGCTCTTCCTTTTTCTTCTTGAGCTTCATGTGGTCTACGCATTGTATCTTAGGTATTGTGAGCTTTTGGGCTAATATCCACTTATCAGTGAGTGCATACCATGTGTATTCTTTTGTGATTGGGTTACCTCACTCCGGATATTTTCCAGTTCCATCCATTTGCCTAAGAATTTCAAGTGTCATGACAAATATTATTGGAATAGTGTTACTTTTGAAATTCACAATGATTGTCATTATAATTAGAAAAAAAGTTTAAAAACACCTGTAGGAAATTTGGCATAATCCTAACACCTCTCTGAGTGTGTTAATTTTTCATAATGAGATTATGAATTTAAGGAATGCTGTTCTGTTGAGCTTCGATGCTGCAGATAATGCCAATAAAATTATTCATGATCTGAGGTTAGTATTTCCATTTTGGTCAAACCTCAGGAATGGCATATATAGCTTGATCAGGCTAGCCCTTCTTGTCCTGGGAATACTTTTATTCCTGCCCATCGTGTTAAAGCTTATCTTTAACAACATCAACATGTAGGCAGCCAAATTATATGGCTTGAACCTGAAAATGTACCCCCAGACATAGTCATTAAATTAACAGGCTGGCAAGCCAAGGATGGGTAAGAGTCTGCACAGAGCCTTACTAACCTAAGACATAAGTATATTGCTTTTGATAATGCATATTCCATGATGGGTAAGGAAGGCATTCTTGTCAGAACAACCTAAGACAAGCTCAATCTTGTTAACGAAATAAAAAGCGGGGAGAGGTGGAGAGCCTTTGGGGCTGTTTGGCAAGAAGCTGACATGGACCAAGGACAAGGAAATGGGCTGCTTGGCAGGAATATGATATTGGCTAAAGATGAGGAAGTAGGCTTCAAGCAGGAATCTGTCATTAGCCTAGAACAAAGGAGTACTTTCAGGTAGGAGTCCAAATCATAGGCTACAACAAAGAATTAATCTCAGGCAGGAATCTAAATATTAGGCTAGAACAAAGAAGTAATTTCAGACTGGAATTTAAATTTTAGGCTAGAACAAGGAAGTAGGCTTCAGACATGAAAATGACCTTGGGCTAGGACAGGGAAGTAGGCTCAGATACTTTGATCATCCTGATAAGCCTTTAGAAACAGTGATCATGGGAGTGTTCACGTTATTGGGTTTAATGCCTTGCTTTTTCTTTGACTATTTGTATTTATTGTCTTGCTTGTTCCTCAACTATTTGCATCTATTGTATTGCTAGATCTTCAACCTAGAACTGACCTTAATACATGCATGTCACCAAAATGGTATAAAAGCATAAAGGAAGAGGGGATATAGGATAGGGGGCCCTAAGGAGGGGAAATGGGGAAAGAGGATGACATCTGTATTATAAATAAATAAAATATCCAATTTAAAAAATGCTACTTCTAGGAAAGAAAGTATGAAGGAGCGTAAACATTGAGCTACCCAGGACATTTACTTCTGTTTGCTTCATTTATAAGAAGGGAAATCGAGAAGGAGCCTAACCATGTAACATCAGGGCTGCTCCTAAATCAATGATGAGGTGTCCATTTGACAGAATCCAATAGTAGGCAGACCTTTAAAAGGGAATCCTGGATTCAGGGAGTGGAAAGATGCTCAGGGTATACTATGCACTGGAGGAAGGATGCAAACTAGCTTACTGTCATTTTGGCAAGCCAATAATCAAGAGGATAATGCCATCAGGGCAGCCACAAACAGAATCATAGTTTGCTTTGTTCTCTGAAGTGTGGTGGTGGTGGGGTGTTTATTTTTCTCTAAATTTTCTTATTTTGCTGCACTAAAATGTTTTATGGAGTTAAAAAAAATAATAAGATTAAGGAAAGGAAAGGAAATTGATGTCATCCCCACCCCCAGAGAAATGAGAGAAAGCTGTCAGTTTAGACTACTCTGAGGTATTTCTTTGGCTGGCCACAGGCTCTTGCTTCGATGGAAGAAAAAAAACCCATCTAATCATTCTACTAATAAAAGCATAAAAGCACTGTGGTGGCAAATAGTTTTAGTTCAATAATCCGAGAAGACAGTAGCGAATGCTCTGATCTGTTTTCATTTGTGTGGGGAGTCGGGGAAAAGATCTACCAAGTCAGTAAATATTTGCTGCTTGGCTGAATATTTTCGTCTTTTGTCTTTCTGTCTCTTTGCTTTTGCTGTGAACAGCTTCTTCCTCAGTAGGGGGTATGGAGTAGAATCCAGATGAGGGAAGAGGAAAAACTGGGAAAGAATCTGCTAGAGATTGAATGTCTGTGTTCCTCAAAGTCCATCCACACCTTGGGGCTGCAGAGGTGGCTCGGTGATTATGAGCAGTTGCTGCTCTTTCAGAGGACCTGTGTTCACTTCCTAGCGTTCACGTGAGGTGGCTTCTAACCACACAGAACTCAAGCTCCAGGGGACCTGATGCTGTCTTCTGGCTGCCAGAGGAAACCACAGACACATACTTTTTAAAAAAATCTGTACCTCAAAATCCTCAGCCCCAGTGCAGCTGTGTTTGAAGGTTATTCCAGTTTGAATTGGGCCCCGTCTTACTCAGACTCTCGAGCTTTGGACAGTGTTTCTTGAACTGATGCTACTGCTTTGGGGCCTTTGGAAATGTGGAGCCTGGCTGGCAGAAGTGGTTCACTGTGGCCTGTGGAGGAGATACTTACCTCCGGTCTGTGCATTCTTCATTTGGTACTGCCAAGGAGTGAGAATTCATGGGCAAACACACTTTCTTTGCTAAGAACAGAGGCATCCATCCTAGCTGCCGCGATGACCCTGTGCCTTAAAGAACTGTTCTAAAACCACAAGACAAAATAATCCTCTCTTCTCTTGTTGATTTCAAGGGTTTGGTCACAACCATGTGACTGTAACTACCAGCGAGGGGGAGGTTGTGGGAGCCAGGAAGCCTAGGGGAGTCACAGAGGTGGGGCCCTGGTTCTGTGGTTAGTGACCTCACAAAGGGACGAAGGAGAGAATCTATGTCTCCCTCTCATCTCCCCACACTGTCAGGACAGCATGGAGGTTATGGTCTTCAACTGCTGAGAACAGTTGAGAAAACTGGCCCCAAGTGGGCCAGTACCTGGATCACGAACGTCCAACTTGAGACGGTGAGAAAATAGACAGCTGTGTTTAAGCCACGTGGTCGGCTTCCTCTGTGGTGAAGGGCTATCAGCTTCCTGCCTTCTGAACAACAGCAAGAAGCCTCTCGCATGTGTTGTCTGGACTAGGAAGGAACCAGCTGGAGAAGTTCAAATCTTCTGTCTGCCACTGCTTGACTATTTGACCGTGGGCTATCTCACCACAATGAATCCCTACATTCTCACCTGCCCAGTGGAAATACTGGTTGCCTACTTACCATCTTGGGTATAAGAACTAACTGAGGTAATATTTTCTGCCGTGGCCTTACTACGTCAACTTCCACTGAAAACCATCAGTAGATGAACGGATGCCAAACTCGATGGTCTATGTGCTTACAGATGGGGAAAATTAGTACTGTGAATGGTGGCTATGTTACCAAAAGTGACAAGTAGTTAATACAATCCCCATAAAAATGATAACATCATTCTTTACAGAAGCGGAAAAAAAAAAAGTCTCAAAATTCATTTGGAAACACAAGACCTTGGACAGTTCAGTCTCAAGCAAGAACAAAACAAAATAAACAAAGCACACACACAGGTGCGTGCGCACACATGCACGTGTGCGCGCGCACACATGCACGTGTGCGCGCGCACACACACACACAACTGGAGGTTCCACTGAACCTAATTTGAAATTATATTACATGGCCACAAGGTACAAAATGTGCTAGCACTGGGCTAGCACAAAAGTAGAATCAGAGATCAGTTAATAAGGCAGAAAGTCCAGACATAGACTTACACAGCTTCAGCCTCCTGATTTTTTGACAAAGACTTTTGTCAAATATTTTTCCAAAAACACAATGGAGAAAGAGAGTTTGTTATATACATGTGCTCAATGAGGGCTTCTTCATTTCAATTTTGAAACATTTAAGGAACAGGTGCCACTACCAAAGTTTGTATGGTGTTGAAATTTATTAAAGGACCAGACAGAGCTCTTGACCTAGTAGTATCGAAGCATGTCCATACACACACACACACACACACACACACACACACACACACACACAC
>JANHMN010000023.1:35491488-35560099 GCA_030674055.1 Rhabdomys pumilio | reverse complement strand
TATATATATATATGATTGGAATATCCTGTCTCCTGCAAATAAAGACACCTGGGAAGAAAAGGACACCATAATGAGACAGTGTAATGGTGCTCCTAAGATGGGGATCCCCCACCCCCAAATACACTGACCTTGACTCACTGTTCCTGCAGGCTGGAGAGATATTCTCCAAAACAGCCCCCTTGTTCTGGGGAGAGGAAGTGGTGAAGGAGTTCCCTGAATCGGAGGTGTTGCCGCAGTTGAGGTCCCGACTCTTGCTCAGATCCCCACCGGGGCTCCCCTTCTCCTGGTCCTGAGACCTGGCCGAGCTGGTTTGCGTGGAGGGCGGCGAGGACGTGTCATTGCCGGAGTCGTACTCCTGCGAGCGCCCTCGGGAGGCGGCGAGCGGACTGGCCGATTTGCTAAAGAGGTCAGCCGAGGACCCCGACCCAGAGATCTGAAAGCAAAAAGACCCGTCGGACACTGCTGAGCTCCCGGGCTGTGTATCAGTAACCTAGAATGTTAACCGTCATGAGTCACTGTAACGAAAGCAAAGAGAGAGGGGAGAGAAGAGACGCCAAAAAACAAAAGCACAAATTCCTGAAAGAATTCCACAGAAATAGGAGATCTCTAGATCTTGTTTTTTGTTTGTTTTTCTAAACCCCCTGCTAGAAGAACTGGAAGATTTAGAATCATGCAGGGAAACAGCATGCGATTCAGAGTAAACGAAAGTAAAAGGAAATCATACAAAAATGTCGTCTTCAATAAACTCAAACAAAAGAGACAACTTAATAGAAAGGGGAGGGCTGTAGACACCCTTAACCTCAAACAATAATCAAAAGAAAGGAAAGGGGAACGGGGAAGAAAAAAAGAAAAGGGTCTACGGGCCTCAAAAATTATATCTTGGAAATTAAAAACACAAAGGGCCAAGGCTTAAATTTTAACCAAAATCCTCAACTTCTCTCTCTCTCCCTCCCTCTCTCTCTCTTTCTCTCTCTCTCTCTCAAAAAAGTTGCCTGAATAACATCCTGAAGGAATGTCACATGGCCAGAGAAATAAAGATGAAGGCTGGTGTCTTTTCCTTTCTTTCTTTCTTTCTTTCCTTCTTTTTCTCTCTTTCTTTCTTTAAAAAAAGTCATGGTCACAAACTGACGATTCAGCAGTTTCCAACTAAAGGAGTCAAGAGAGGGAGGGGCAAAATAAATGTAAAGTCATATAGTCTGACTGAAAACAAACAAACCAAAAAATAATAACAATAATAACGATTTAAAAAAAAAAGTCTCTACAGGCATTTGTGCGCGTCCTTCTCCCTCCTAGGAGGTAGCTAAGCATCCTGAGTGGCTTCTAATAAAGTCTCTCATGTCTTTGCGGATTACATCCACTTACCAAGCAAGGACTCCTCCTTTAGTAGGAAAGGTGTAAGAGAAAGGGAAGAGCGGGCAACGTGAGTCCATCATCAGAGTCGTAAATGACAAGAAAAAACACACACCTTCCTGCACAACTTTAACCTTTGCCCTGACCTTTGGGTTTGGGGTGCTCAGTGCTTTGAGTGAGTGGATAGCTCATACCTCACCACTCCCTTCCTGCCCAGGTTGGATGGGGGAAACCTTCACTGCATGGGTACCTGAAGCTACTGTTATTTCTAGAGGACACAGGGAGGAAACTCACTCACGATCACGACTGGGAGATTTAGAAGGACACATGAGGGATCGCTGGAAGGGAGGCCTTGGAGTCCTGCTTGGGGACTGGCCTAGGAAGACTGAGGGCTTTGGGAGCCTGTGAGCAGTGAGCTCTTGGGAAGGGAATTCTATGCTGAGAATATGTTTTTCTTCAACGTTCAGGTCAGGCTGTGGCCAAGAGGCTCCTGTACCATGTTCAGTTGACATGGGCAAGAGGGATCCTTGCCCTGGACTTTGCTAGCAAATATATCTCTATGAGGAGAGAAATCTGTGGGGTCAAATGGACACTCCCTGGAAACCTCTCTGGGGCTCTTGGGATTCCAAAATTCTCTATTTAAATGGCTCCTGAGCCTTCTTCTGAGGTATATATGTCTCCTTAAGGTACATGTCTCAGAAGTAAACCATGACTCAAGTGGCAGAATCTGCATGATTATGCTAAGGTGTCCAAGTGCCTGTGTGGGGCCTGTCACACTGTCAGATAGTGGCAGAGACATGAAGCCGGAGACCTTGGGGCAGATTCTCTCTCACTGCCCCATTCTAGTGAAGAGAGACCCTGAGATTCTGGATTCAAAGGCGACTTTCACATCACCTTGAAGACATATTTGCTAAGGGAGGGAACATACTTTATTAGGCTTTGTTACTTTATTTATGGGCATTTAGACATCTCGGCTAGTATAAATGTCCTATCATCTGGCCCTGGGCCTTATGTAGTAGAATAGGCTTTCCTATTTAAAAAATAAAGATCTGCTTTCCCCAACTATATCCCTTGTTTTGCAGACTTGCTAGAGAAGGGCCATCCGAGCATTCCGAAGAAACCACTTCTGCCTTAAGGGGAGACGTGCACACCCTAGAACTGACAATCACAGAGAGAACCCCAACAGCTTGGAATACCAGGTCCTGAGGCTAGGAGGTAGGGCTTTCTTTACTGTTTCTCCCAGAAGGCTTTGCACATGGGCAAGGTAATGGTCTAGCCTTAGTAAATCCTATAGGCACAGGGTAGCCTCTGCCTTAAACACATCATATTTACCTGGCTAGCTAACCTTGAAGGTGAGACCTCAAAATAAGGTGGCCAGGTGGAATTTTCTGGAGCAAGACCTTTTTTTTTTTTTTTAATTTATTTATAAAATACACAGGATCTGTTCCTTTTCAGCTCTGTTTAGATTGGATGCCAGTTCTTTCCCACCTCTGATGTCCAATGGTTCCATAACCATTCCCTGTCACCTCTATCAGGAACGGGAAACCACCATGTCAGGGAGCCTGATCTAAACTTTCAGGCTCCGGTTTGATTCAGGGAAAGGATCAAGGGATTTCTGACCTTGAGTGAATGGTAGGTTTACCAACATAGAAAGGAAGTCAGTCTTGGAGGGAACAAGACTGACCAAGTTCTACGGCAGGTACCTGGGAGTTCAGTGCTCTCGGGTATCTTGTGGCTAGACCATTTTTTTCCTCTTCCAAATACTTTCTCCTGATATCGACTACAATCTAGAAATGTCTTATTTTCCTGATGTCATGGTTCCCTGTGCGGAAAGATGTTGAGTAGGAAGTCTCTCTAGGCTAGTGCGCGCAAATAGAAGGGGACCTTGCCTTCTGCGCATGCTCAGCCCCACAACCTGAGCCCACGGGGATGTTTGCACAGTGTCTCTCCCAGGCCATGACGTAATGCACATATGACTTGTGTGTTTGACCTTGCAGCGTTACATAAGCTAATGCTTTTCATCACCAGGAAGTACAGATGGAGTCCTACTGGGATGCTTTCATTGGGCAAGAGCGCCAGGGTACACAAACATATGCCCCCGCCCCCACTTGTCTAACAGCCCCATTCCTTCGGTTCACACGAATTATAGCGTTCTTTACAAATCTCCTTCACCTACTTCATAAACCCACCCGAGATCCTCAGCTATCTCTTCTCCACGCCTCCCTGAGTAACCTCCCACAGACTCCATGATGACCAATACGTTTTTCTTGGTTCTGCTAACACAGGCCACACCCCCACTGACGGTCATTTGCATATCCTGTTTCCTCTGGCGGAGATAACTCTTTCTCTCCCATCACCTTCTCTGATCACTTAAGTCAAACCAGTACAAATCACTCTGTGATTAATTAATTCAATCTTTCAACCAACTACTAGCTCCAGATTAAAATGTCTCATTACTCAACAGGACAACGTCTTCAACGGCCACAGCCGGTCTCTTTGCCCGTGCTTGTTGAGGACAGGGGCCGAGCCTGGTGCAGAGTTAGTGCCTGCCTCAGAGTAGCTGCTCAGCAAATGCTGTGAAATAATCTATCATCCTCCTCCATGGTCCCTTGGGAGTCTCAGGGACTCAGTCTTCCATAGACCTGCCCGTGTGACCAGGCAATGGTGAAATCTGCTCAGATAGATACCAGCTTTAGAGAATAGATTTCTATCATAATAAAAAACAGCTCCTTAAAAGTCCAGGGAGTCTTGAAGCCAACATGAGACTGCATGTATTAAGCTAGAGAGAACCTTGGGGGCCAAAAATTAAGTCTGGACTACAGCAGAAAGAGGGGTGTCTCCTGGGTGTTTCTCTCCTCCTGATTCCTCTGCCTACACATTCCTGCCTAGACCTTACCACCAGTGTACTCCCACCAGCATGCGCCCCAGTTCTCTGGTAAGGATTTTGAGGTGTACAGAGCTTTCCGCGGGAGACCAGCTACCACGGCCCTCTTCACTGTCTTTTGCTTGCTCTGCTACTTTGAAAGGTCAAGTCGAAGAGGTGAGAGCCTGTAAAACTTGTATACAAATGGTTGCTAGCTTCCGTTTTTTTTGGCTAAGTCCCTCTGGCTAAGGAAAAATGTAAAGTCATCTCTCTGAGCCAGACAAGTCAAAAACTGTGTGTCCTGGTCTCTGGACTTAAAGCAGGCCAGCTTACCTAACTATCGAGGGCTTGGTGAGTGGAGGGTCAGTGGGGTCTCATTCTCACTTGCTTATGACATTGCCTGCGTCACCAAATGCCCCCCCCTTCGGCACATACCCCACCTATTTGTCCTATTAGAGGATACTGTGGCAGGGAGAAAGGGGTCATCTGAAGACATTTCTATTCTTTGTTCGAAAGGACACTGTTCTGTTTTGTGTCTATAGGTCTTGGTGGTCTCTACACTTCCAGGTAGGAGGAATCTTTTAATAAACCTGTCATTTGGAGACATCTTTGCCCTTTAAGAGCCACCCAGCCCCAGACTCCATCTTTTCAGAGTGTTCAGTTTACTCTGGGAGAAGAAAGCTTGAAGTCACCATGAGAGCAACCAAAGACAGAGCTAGTACTGGGGTGGGAGCAGGTGGAATGGGGAGACTGCATGCTGTGATGAGTGACGAATGGGGCGTCCGTCTTCTGGCCTTTGTCCTCTCATCTCTGAACCTCTCCATAACCAGGTACCCCACCCCTCACCCCCATGGCACACAAGATACAAGCACTCCCTGCTTAACGTCATCGTGATTGGATGGCTTCTAGTTTTGCATTGTTGACACATGGTTGAGTTAATAGGCCCCTTAAAATCTGTCTTTGAAGAGTTCTTCATTTGGTAGGGATGTTTACATGTACAGTGACTCTCTGATCATGTATAACTGGCTAAACAATGGTCTCATCTCTCACAGACTCATCACTATCAAGTAATAATGGCCCCATATTGCCCAGGATCCCCAGAACCCTCACACCAGGCTTCTCTTCTTTGGGCTGTCCTTACCTAGTCCTTAACCTCAACCTTAATTTTTCCTGTTCTGTCTTCATAAAAGCCAATCTGTGGCAAATAGCAACACCAAACCAAACCAAACCAAACCAAACCAAACCAAACCAAACCAAACCAAACCAAACCAAACCAGCCAAACAAACAAACAAAAATCCCTGAGCCCAAGAGTTGGCCAATTACCAAGTAAGAAAGTCTTATCTAACCTGGAACTCCAGGAATTGACGGAAGAATTTGAGGGCTAATGGTTTATTTTGAGAGATAAAAGGCTTGTAGAGAAGAGAAAGAGAATCAGATTAACAGGAGCCTGTGAAAGGTCTATTGTTAATACACAGTGGGCAGTGGAGCCCAACCCCAAGTAGGTCTTTGGGAATCTGTGTAGAATATATATCAAAGACCTAACATTAGCCCAAGAGGGAGTGAGCTGGGGACTTATGCACCAATCATTCAATACTCATGGGAAAGACTGTCTCTAAGGGATGCCACTTCCCTTCTGTGTTAAGACTACCATACAGGCAGGCAAAGTGGGCCTTGGCAACCAGAGGATACCATCTGGAATCTGAAAGTCAACTGTGCCCTGAATTAGGGAGAATGAGGAAGGGAGGTATGGAAAGTGTTTGCTTCAATACATCAAGCTGGTCATAGAGAAGGGTCAGACCAACTTGTACTGTGACACAGCTAGGCTTTCTTTAGCCCATTTAATGTGCTTGAAAATAAATGTGAATGGACTTCCAACATATGCTGAGCAGTGAGGGTTCACACAGCAACCCCACTTCTGTTTTTTATTGGACAATTAGATCTGGGCCCATATTCCTTGGAAATGCTCAGATTCAGAGCAGTTGCAGCAGTGTGCTGGGTCCTTAGGGTCCCTCCCATTCAAATGTACTAGTGGTGGGGCCCTTAAGATATTTGAGACCTTCTGCTCTAAAAGTCCAAAGGCTTCAGAAGAAAGATGACCATAATGAACCTGCTCTGTCTCCATTCTCCCTTTTAAACCTATGACATGTATTATGCTTCTCTTCCATCTCAACCCTTTAAACCCTTGTTGGACTGTTGCCAATCAAAGGAGCCAGGAGACCAGAGGCACTCAGCCACAATCAGACTCCACAGTGACTCCGGGTCATATGAGCTAACCTCAGCTACTCATTTATCGCTACCGTTTGTGTATCTGTCCATGCTGCTGGAGCTCAGAGGTCAACATTGGGGGGGTCTTCCTCATCCAATTTCCACCTTAGTTTGGAGGACTGGAGAGCATCAGTTCAGCTACACTGACTGACCAGCAAGCCCCAGGAATCCTCTTGCCAATACCTCTCCAATGCTGGGCATCACAGGAAGGTACTGTAGCACCCGGCTTTGCACGTGGGTACTGGCTATCAAACCTGGGACCTCATGCCTGTGTAGCAGGCGCTTTACCAACTGAGCCATCTCCACAGTCCTTACTTGTTGACATTATTAGGACGAATTGCTTTTCATGAATTCATGGCCACTGCAGGGAGAGGCTAACAAATGTCTCCCCCTTATCCTTCCACCAGTCTCGATGCCACAAACCCTCCAAATTCTTCTCTTCCTCTCAGCTTAGGAGTCATGAGCTCTCTTCATCTCCATGTTTCTTAACACACTCGATGTTAACACTTGGGGGTTTTCTAATAATTAATTAAATCCCCTCACCCAGGAGCTCCAGCTCCTCTGAGTTTCTCTGGGAATACCTCAGCCCTCCAGGGGAGCCGGCACAGTTATTTATTGTTTTTGTTTCAAATCATTATTTAATCAAGAATGGAGAGGGGGAAGGCAACCTCTCACTTACACTTCAGAATTTAATTTCGGCTGAATTCCGAGATCAAGAGGCAGCTCGGTCTAATAGGTTACAAAAATACAATCAAGAAGAGAATTTCAATTAAACTGAACAAGTCCATTTATGGGGCTTCAAATGGCCCCATGGAGAGTGGCAGCTATAAATTTCCTCTTGCTTCCCTGCCATATGGGGAGCTGGGAAATCTCACATGCTACAAGGCAGAGCATGCAGCTAAGAGTCCCGTTCATTCCTTAAGAAACCAATCCCTTTGTTTCTCTAAGACAGCGGGGCTGTTTTCCTTGGTGACATTCCTCTTTCTTTGACACTAATTAGGAACGCAGCAGAAGAATAGACTTGGTGACCTGATGAGATTCATCTGGGAAGCAGGGAGGAGAAGAGGAGGCTGGGTTGGAAGAGACTGATTTTCTGAGGATAAAGAGAAGACAAGAGTTTCTAGGACTGAGGCACTTCCAGGCCCTGCAGTGTGTCTGACATTGGGTAGGGGGAACTAGCTGGCCTCAGTGCCCCTTCTCTTTCAGGAGGACCCCGAGAGGAATGATCACACCCAGCTCCGCCTTTCTCAGAAGCCTAACCCAAGGTTTTCCTGTCTACCATCTTCCCACATCCTCCATATAAACTTGGCTGGATATCCCCACTCCCAGCCTGGCCCAGATTGAAAGGAAAAAAAGTAAGCTCAATAAATGAGTTTTGCATCCAGGTAAATTTCACTCAGTTTAAAGATGCATCTTATTTTATTCACCAAGGTAATGTGTTTTTCTACCTCTTCTGGTGGTGAAATGTCTCTCAGCTGATAAAAAGAAAAAAAAGATGGTTGTTTCTTCTTTTCTTACACAACAGACACTATCCTACATCACTTCTCATTCCCAAGTCCCCAAGTGTCACCTCCCTATTCTGGACTGTGTCTCCTCTCCTCTGCAGGGAAGGACATTGGGTGCTAAAGCTTCCCTTTCTATAGAATGAAAGGCACGTTTCCATCCCATCTTTCCTTAAAGGTTGCTGTCAGGTGCATCGGTGGATTCTGAGGCCAGAAGTCATTGCTGGGTTTATTGGAAGTGAGTCATTCAAAAGCTTCCGTGGCAATAAATCATGTTAGCAGCTACCATGTGTGTGATGTCAGCTTCCAAGCCTTGAAATGAATTTTTGTAGAGCAGATGCCTGGCGCATGGTAGGACTGCATAGTTGTTGTTATTATTGCTGTTGTTGATGTTATTTATATATTTGTGTACACGTTCATGTGTGTGGGCAAGTGTATGGAGGCCAGAAGTCAACATTAAGCATCTTCTTTAATCATCAGTCTCCATCCACCTTATTAGTTAATTTGTGGGGAGCCGACAGAAGGCGGCTATCATCCTTGCAGCCATCTTGAGACATATACCCTGACAAGAGACTTGTTTACAACAGCCTACAACAGCCGAGCACACTCTGATAGCATCTTGTTTTAGATACCCAGGATTTTCCCTTGGGTGTGTGAGACTTAAAGGTGTGACTTAGAAGTGAGACAGAAGAGAGAGACACTCGAACTTGAGACTTGACACTTGGAGAAGGTATCTAGGACCTTGGAACTGAGAAAGAGGCTAGCAACTTAGAACTAGAACTGGAATAAGGACTTGAGACTTATTACAGCAGGAACTAGGAATTAGGACCTGAGACTTGGTACTAGGAACTAGGGACTTGGAGAGAAGAGAGACTGAGGAATAAACGGGATTGAATCACACTCTGTCTGGCCTTCATTCTTCGAGTCCTTCCTCACTCTCTCTCTTGCTGAACCCCGACTGGAGCAGCTTGGGCAGTGTGGGCTCTAACAACTTAGCCCCCAAGGCTTTTGGCAGTGCGGGTTCCAACATTGGTAGAGCAGTCCCCAACATTTTGGACCCCAAGCGTGGGACAGCTCGGGCTGCAACATTTTGGCCCCCAAACGTGGGTAGTGTGGTTCTCAACATTAATTGATTAATTTTTTTTTGAGATAGGGTCTTTCAATGAACCTGGAGATCAGCAGGTTAGCTAGACTATCTGGGAAGAAGCCCCAGAGACTCTATTGTCTCTTCCTTGCCCCCCATGTTCTGGGGTCACAGGTACATACCATTGTGGTTGGCTTTTATATGGGTGTTGGGGATCCAAACCTAGGTTTGGGGTAAGTGATTGAGCTGCCTCTCCGACTTTAATGCACATTTTAATAAGTGAATAGATACCTGTCTCACACCATCATCATATTGACCATGTACATAGGTTAAGATAATTATCTCAAGGTACAGATATGACATTTACATGGATAAGCACACGGCTCTCCTGCTCAGGTTCTCTGGCTTCCAATCTGAGTTTCTACAATGAGGAGCTGCCCTTTGTCGCTCTAGGCCACAGCATCCTTATTCTCTAGCGTACATGCTGTGTCTGTTGAAGGGCTACAATAAAAACACACGAGGCAGCGTCACGGGTCAACCATCTATGCTAGCATCTGGTTACATGGTAGGACCTTAGAGAACATTAGTGGTGTCATCCAAGATGTCACAGGAAGACGAGGTCAGAGACTCCAGAACTCAGATCTGCTCTGCTCCAAAGCCCACATTTTGATCACAGATATTCTATTGGCCTTCCTCAGTTTACAAAGCATGTGAAACTGTCTTTGACAGACTTCACATTTTCCTTTTGTCTGTTGGCATCTGTGTAACCTGTGGTCCATAAATGAGAGAGGGCTGCCTTTGGCCATAATTACAGTGCAAGGAAGTGGGAAGAGGTGGCTTGGCTTCTCCTTGGTTCTGATTCAATCCTTTTTCTAGATCCCTGCTGCAATTATGAGAGGCTTAATGGAGAATGTCCATACAATAGAAATAGAAAGGCCACTGCTAAGTACCTGGGGCCAGCATCTCCTATCTCCTGTCTGCCCCCTGCTGACATCACAGTAAGCTTCTAATGTATAGTATTTGCTCTTGCTGTTTCTCTTCCCTCCCAATTGTGTTACTTTCCTAGATCATGGTGCTCCCAGAGACTCACTTTCTCCATCTGTAAAATGGGGATGATGATAATGCATACCTTTAAGAAACAGGGGTGAGGGGATAACTATGCAAATTATGTGTTGGTGCCTGCCACATAGTGATATTCCATTTCCTTCTCCTCATGAGTCATTTCAAATTGATACATCCCACCCATCCTTCAGTGCCCAGCTCAAATATCCTTATATCATAAATACCTCTCAGACATCAAGACAAGAAGTGTAACACCTCCACGACATAGCGTGCATGCACCCATCACTGCTGAGAGTGATACTCTGAACAGTCACCAACTGCCAGAGTGTTAGGTACACCCCATTAGAAGGCAGGCTTGACACGGATAGGGATTAGCTATTGTATTGTAGTGTCAGGGGAGTGTAGAGAAAGTGTGAGGGGAGAGATAATTGGCTGGCAGGGGAATGGGACGAGGCAGCAAAATAACCAGTTTACCAATCCATGTGCAATCACTTGACGGTTTTAACAAGTGCAGGAAAGGGATGGTGCCCACAGCCATGATCCTGCTCTAATTAAACCAACTGCTGTGTCCCTGAGAAGCTCAGTGACCAAGCAAGAGCGCCAGAGTCAAGGCCTTCATTTGCACAGGCATAGATGCAAAGAATTTCTGAAGAGCTCTGCTCACAGAACATTGGGGGCGGGGCAAAGGAGGCTCTCGGTCCTTGTAGAACTTCCATTTTCCTTCTCATTGGCTAAATCCCGCTCATAGTTTTCTGAGTTTTCATTCTCTATCTGCCCCAGTCCTAACACCTTCTGCCTCATCTCGGAGTCCATCCTTTGTCACGTTAGATGACTTTCCTCTTGTCACCTCATCTCCGTTCTCTCTTAGCAGGCACAGACTTTCTTCCCCGTTCATCAGATGTCCAGAGGAAAAAAAAATGAGCCTAACCCTTTATAGATGCTTAGTAGACATGGGTAGACTTGAAGAAACGGTTGGTAGGTGATTTTATGCAAATGGCCCTGCTGTTCTATCTAATGGCGAAAGATTTTGGAGGCTAGAACTCTTGGGGCACCTGGGATGTACCTGGAATCTTCTCTCATTTCTGCCTTTGTAGTGGAGAAGACAAAAGATGGACGGAGGGAAACACAGAATAAGATTTTGGAGTGTATCTAATATTTCCAGGAGCCAAGCAACCTCTAATAGGATGAGTGCAGCCATATTGGATCTAACCAGTATTTATGATGGAAAGGTAATCCTGGAGGAAGAAGGATTGTGACTCTTGTACCAGCTTATCCATTGGCTTACCTAAGCTCCCATTATACTTTTGTACTAAGACCTCTGATAATGTCTCTGCCTCCCATGCTGTTGTACCCATGATATTTCTGGCACCACCAGCAAGCATTGTATAGCATTTGCCTCTCACCAACTGCATTCTAAAATGTTTACTCACAACTAATCGTGGTGACCCAATGACAAGCTTATGAACTAGGTCTCACTGGTCGTCATGTTTTTCAGAATTTGAGGAAACAGAGACACAGAGAGGTAATGTGACTATCTCAAGGTTCCATAGCAGGAATCTAGAATGTTATCCAAGTTTTGTCCCTGGACAAAGCATTGGGATAAACGATTATCTTTTGAAGAAGACACTGTATATATTGTGCATGCATGCATGCATGCATTTGTGTGTGTATATATATATGTGTGTGTGTTTACACAATCATAATGCCTTGTTTTGTTTCATTTTGTTTTTTAAACAACCCCACCTTGAAAAAGCCATCATTACTCTCTAATGCTTCTCCATTTTTTTGTCCTTCATAATTAATTTATTGGAAAAGAGATGAGCTCTTAAGGCCTCTTCCTTGCATATAAAGATGAAGCCTGGATTTTGGTTCTTCTGACAGGGATTGAACTCCTAGGGGATATGGAGGCTTCTGGGGTACGTGGAGGCTGCTAGGGTAGATGGAAACTCCTGGGTTACATGGAGCAGCCACCAAGAGCCTGTGTTCTAGAAAACAAACTGACAAGAGCTAGTCTGTTAACATCACTGGTAAGTAAGGAAAGACAGATGCAGTTTTCGGCAGCATTTTCACACATGTGAGTTTCTTAGGAAGCCATTCCAGATAGGTAAGAAAATATAAAGTCAGATTTTGCCACTGGAACACCGTAGCTAAGGTCAGTTGGGGCTACTAGGTAGACTACCACAGGCACAAGTACATGGGAGAACTTAGCAGCCGTAGCTCACCAGAAACTTTGTTTTGTCTCTTACTGCTCACCATTCGAGTTTACTTATATTTTTTCTATAAGTGAGACAATCACACCCATTTACCATCTGAGAAAGCTGAGGCTTGTGGAGGTTTGCAGGTTAGTTGATTAGTAAAGACTCAAAACTTAGCCCTTTGTTGTCTTTGCCACACATGAGATTTAGGGCATTTTAGGTGGGAGGATGCTAGTGGGGACTTGACACCTGCATGTTTTCAGTAGTCACAGACATCTTGAAAAGGAGGTACTTAGGCAGAGTACTGCCAGCCATACAGAAGACTGAGTAAAATTAGACCCAGTGATACAACGTACCTTGATGTAAAGAAGAATTTCCCAGAATGCACTGCAAATACCTATTGTGTCCACCAGGCCACGGTGTTGCTTATTATCAACTCCTAAAACTGATCTTCCCACAAGCACCCCTGAACTCCTCCTTGATTCTACCTCTCCCTTTTTAAGGGGAGCACCTCCTTACACATCCAAGTTCTCACAGATCTGGAAGACAGATGCCTTCAGGGCTGCCCACTACAGTCTCGTGCTATGTCAAGGCTGACTCTCATCCTGTTTGTCCCTGTGACGTGTTAGAGTCCACGAAAGGCCTTCTCACAAACTTTCTCTTACTGAAGAGAGTCAACCATCTCAAAAGGAATCAGTTTACCCAGTGAGAAAACTGAAGTGATACAGCTCACCCAAAGCCACATAGCTAGGGCGAAGCTGGGTCTTAAATTCAGATCCATCGCACACCAAAGTGTTTTTGGTTATACCAATTACTTCTTGTTGACCTGAAGGGAGGAGGGTTTCATGCTTTTATTCATTGCTGGCTCACTAAGTTGGATTCAGCATTGTCTCACTCTGTGACTTTGCCCCAGTTCCTAACCTCTCTGAACTTTGCCATTTCTGCCCCCTCTGTGAGAGGGATGAGTGATAGCAGCTTAGCTCTCAACACCTGAGATTCTGTGTGTGAACACATAAGAAGACACGGGTCAGGTGCTGCAAGCTCACATTACCAGGAGGAACCAGATTCCACCTGTCAACCGATGCTGCCAGCCAGCTGGCATGAGAAACGTAGACTGTAAATAAAAGCCATAGTGTCTTTCCAATGTCAAAGGCCCCTTTCTCCTGCCCAACCCTAAGAAACCTACATGCATCTCACACATGTCACCCAGAGGCCAGTATCTGTGTTTCAACACCCACCCTGAAATACGAATCTAGGTATTTTAGTTTTTCTTCCTCTGTCTCCCCAGTCTCCAAGCCAAGTGCTGTCAAAGGTTGGTGAATGACCATTTGGTGAGCCAATAACGAGATCTGGAGTCAGTGGGAATTTTACTCAAAACTGAATTAAAAGGTATCACACACTGCCCTGAACTTGGACCTCACCTCCCACAAGGGTCATGTCAATGCTGGCAGAGGGGCTGTATGCAATACTTACTACACCCCTGGCTGACAGGAAGCCGAGCCTCTGGAGGGGCTGGCTGGGCAGGTGGCTGGACCGGGCCTCTGGGCTGACCTTGCAGTGGTTCTTGGAGCAGCGGCGGGAGTGTGTTCGGCGGGATTTCCGCCCTTCCTCAGGAGACCGACCTCGGTGCCTGGGGATCAAGAAAGAGATACCTAAAGGCATTTTGAAGTGAACATAATGGAAAGATGGTTGGGCAACCAACATGTTATCTGCGAGTGTCAGAGAGTATGTTTCTGTATGTTTGTATGATTTTGTCCCTGGGTATGTCTGTGTATGTAAGAATGTCTCATGTTTGCCTTTGGATCGAGATGTAGAACTCTCAGCTCTTACTGCACGCTGCCTGCCTGGGTGCTGCCATGTTCCTGCCTTGATGATAATGGACTGAACCTCTGAACCTGTAAGCCCAGCCCCAATTAAATGTCCTTTATAAGACTTGCCTTGGTTGTGGTGTCTGTTTACAGCAGTAAAACCCTAAGACAGGCTTAGGGGTTAAGGGTTAGGAGCTACTCAGTGTGGGACAGAAACTGCTTCAAGCATCCTCAGGCTTGGAGGATGAGGGGCAGGGACAAAGGGGGGTTACCTGCTCTCACAGCTGGGGGAGCGAAGTTCTGAGCTCTGAGACCTTGAGGGGCCACGGTGATGTCTATGTCGGTGAGACTTCCGGCTTCGAGATCTTGTGGTGAGGAGAGAGAGGGGGAGAGATAAAGAGGGAGAGAGAGGAGCAAGACATTGATTTTGATCTTGTGATACATAATGCCTCTGTCACTTTGTGATTCCCCATACAACTTGCCACTCACCCCAATGCTCTATGACAAGTCACAGTGACACCTTTTATAGTTGGGGTGGGGGAGGGTTCCAGCTTCTTATAGAATTCCTACTCAAGAGAAGTCTAAGTGGATCCCAAGTCTACGTGGATTCCTACCTAAGAGAAGACTAAGGGACATACCTCCCAGCTTCTCTGTTCCAGCCTCCTGCTGGCATCTTAGGAAGTGGGGGGGGGGTGTCTCTGCCCAACTGTGCTTAGCACAGGGAAGTATAAAGGGGCCCTTGTGGAGATGTGGATGACGATTAACATGAGACTTGCCCTCATGCTACAAGATGTCCTGGTACAAATGGCACCCCAGGCAGGAAGTCACCCCCAAACCTCCCCTGTCTCTTCTCAGGGTCTAGATCTGCATTTCACTCAGTTCCAAAGGCTAGCCAGGTTCTAGCAAAATACTGATCTGTGGCCTGGGCTGAAGCGAAAGGGTCTGTTGAGCTTCCAGATTTCTGCCCTCGGATGTTTCAAACTCATTGAGAAACAAGTGTAGACTCTTTAATGTAAAATATTCCTATCTTACAGAGACATTCCTTTAAAACAAAAAGATAACCTTCCATGCACATGAAACACTTTTGCAGAGGCTACTGGGCTTTTCAGCTGGCAGCTTGTGACCTTTGACCCAGCACATGAGCTTCAAGCCCTTAGCATGGAGTCAGGAGCCCGCCAACACTGGTGGCCACCATTGGCATCCGTAGTCACCACCCCACCATTAACAGCAGGCTCACCCTGCCTTACTTCAATCACTCCCAAGGAGGGCTCAATCTACCTGAGGATGAACAAGGAAATCAGATATGGTAGTTCATACCTGAATCCTAGTACTTGAAAAATGGAGGCAGGGGGATCACCATGAGTTAGAGGCTGCCTTGAACTATGTAGTTCAAGACTCTGGTCTTGAACCCCAAACTCCTGCAGAAGCTGGCCCTACCTGACTTCCCATCTGGCTTAGCCATCCAACATGCTCTGTCCTGACCTGTCAGACTCAAGCAACAATGACTGTGTAACTCAGCTAGTTCTCTGACACAAGAGACCTTCTGGAGGAAGATGGCAATGACGTCAGGCCACCCACACCTAACACATCCTTCAGGCCCAGGCATTACATTCTAAGCATTTCCCTCCATAGATTTTGCTTTGTTTCAAAGGATGAAAGGGACTCCTCTTTGCCTCCTCCCTCTAGTCTCACGGTATATGAGGACATTGATTCCAGAGAGTTGAAACTATGTTTCTAGCATGTAGCCTAGGATCCCCTTCTGCAAGAGTTGAAACTATGTTACTAGCATGTAGCCTACCATCCCCTTCTGTAGGAAGCTACCCTCACTATCAAGCCTCATTTCTCCCATGGAGTCGTCACTGTGTCCCAAGCTTTCTTCCCCCACTGCTCTCCCGTGCCATCCCCTGGACCCACTGCCACGTGCCAGGACCTCGCTAAGGCAAGAGGGAAGGAAGGCAGCCAACTCTTGGTCAGCTTGGTAAGAATAATCCAGTGCTTCCCAGAAGGCCCTGGGATTCTTGCTCTCCAGCCCGCCTTGTGTGCTTTGTCCAGCTTTTTGATGATGAACTACAGACCATGGCTGGAGCTCCTCTAGCCCTTCACACTGGAGAGTGACAACCTCAATGCCACCATTAATTCCTCCCAGCGCTCTTGAGGTTGACCTGCCCAAGGCTACTGGTACCCGAGACCATGTGGTATGAGCCGAGAGTGAGAACCCCAGAGCCAAACTCCAGGGTTTACAACACACTTAGGTCACCGGCTCCAGTGACTCTGTTTCTTCATCCTCACAGTGGGATGATAATGGAATTTGTTTCAGGGGATGGGGGCAGGGGGGAGTCATACGTTTAATGTTTCTCTTGATGATTTCATTGAAATGAATTGGCCAATGGGGAGGTTCTTTCCTGAGCTTACTGGAATCTCTCCTCTTTCCTTCTGGAGCACGGTCCATGTCTTTGTGGTACTGACTGAAATGTCCTCCTCTGTGATGACCTTGAAGGAAGGGAGCCTTTGAGGCAGCCACGCTGATCGCCCTCCCCCTGAGCTCTGCCTCTTTTTCTCCCTCCTCAGAAGCTGTCTCCTTTCATTCTGCCCTCTTTGATCCTCTCTTTAGATGCTTCTTGGCGGGAGATAAAATATTAGTTGATTGGAAAACACATTGCACTAACATTTACAGGGTGTAACCAAATTTACTTTTAATTTGATGAGGAGCTGAACTCCACAGGCAGAACTGGGCTGATTTGAATTTCTACTACCAGCTATAAATGGTGAAACAGCTGGGCCTGAGACTCGGGACTCATGGGGAGAGTTGTATTGCATGCCAGAGTAGGTAAACCAGCAGTCAGATTATAGGTGTAGATATTCACACACACAATCACAACCTACGATCACACCCCGCAGTCCATGCACACACTACACAGACATGTGCACAGGTAAAGACGGTCGCACACACAGCCTACATAGAATGCACAGACATACAGTGTGCATGCAGAGTGAATAGAGTTCATCCACATGGATCCACTGTGTACCCGTGTGAATGCTGTTTGCTATCATGCTCCTGCACACAGGCACACAAATGCATTCATGTGCACACAGCTAGATCCCGTGCACACATGCATCGTGTCACATGCACTGTGCATACCATGTGCACAGAAGTTTGCATGGTATGAAAATATATAGACATTTAGAAATGATGTGCGCACTACATTTATACAAGCTACATACAGATATGTACATGGTATACATACATGTTACACATATGATGAGCACGTCAGACATAAAACACATCCCAAGCACACAAAGCACACATGTACATGTCCACAGTCTATCCATGCATACTCCAACCCTTACTTCCAAAATGAGCATAAAGCCCTTTCCCTTCCTTTCTCTGTTTCTTCCTTCCTCCCTCTCAGCCACTGTCCCTTCCCTCCCTGTCCCTATTTATAATGTGGCTAACAGTCCAGCTGAGGAGAGGCCAGGCCTCCGCTTCCTCAAACTGCACAGTGTGCTCCAGGGGTGCCTGGGTACTCACTGTTTTTTGTGCCTCTTCTCTTCCCGTCTTTTGCTTTTAGGGCTACAGGAACTAAATGAGAAACAACCAGTTAATTGGAAGATAAAAAACAAACTAGAACACTGAGCGTAGCTCAAGATTAAACACAGGCATGTTGTTCAAATGCCAGCATCTTTACAAAGTGAGTTAGGCCAGGGTTCCTGGCTCACATTCCTATGCTGAGAACAGGGCACCAGAGGAGGCCAAGTTCACTCTGGTAAGCGAATCACAGCGGTGGCCATGAAGGTCACAGCAGTGGTGCCTGTCACACCGAGGCCTTAGCATGCATCAGGCTCTGTGCTAAAACACTCTGTGTGAACAATCTTCCTCTGTTGTTCCCACTACCTATAGGTGGAGGCACAGCTTGTAAGAACCCATTTTACAGATGTAGAATTTAAATGTCTGATGGGCTGAGACACTTTGGCGGGATCACACAATTGAGCTGAGGTGTGTCAATCAGATTGTGAGGGAATAGAACGCCATGGAGTAGACAAAGGTAGATTATGTAACACTCTGCCCATGAACACTCAAGTACCAGAGCCCCAGTGTGTGGACAGAATGAGACAAGCCAGGCTCCCAGTGTAGACCAGCGGAAGACTGAGAAAGTGAGCCAGCTAGCTCAAGCCAGACTGGCTTCACACATTCACTGGACCCCATTGCTGCCTACTGAGGTTCTGGAAGGGGGTGCATACATTAATTTCATCTAGTGGCACCTCACCAAACTTGAGTCCTGCCTCTGCTACTCATGTGACATTACACAAGCTACTCAGTCATTTGCCTCAACTATGGAAGGAAGAAGCCATATAGCTTAGGCTGGGTGGCTGACTGGATAGTACTCACTGGCAGGCAGGGACATTCATTGTCAATGACCATTCATTAATGAACACATGGGAGCTTTGCCGTCTCCAAACTCCTCTGGATGTCACTATTGTTACGGAAGAAGCCACCGTTGCCTGTATACATCCCCTCTCTGACAGATTTGGCTTTGAGTTTTGGCCATGGTCCTGGCCTCTTTTGTCTTAGTCTCAATTTCTCCATCTGTCAAATGGGAGCCATACACATGCCCACTGCTCTACAGTGTAAGGAAGTTACAACGGATAATGGGGTTTGTTTCCTAAGGGCCTTGATTTCTAATGTCTGGGTGGAGCTTGGTCCAGAAGCAATACAGAACCCCATGGAAGTTCAGAGCTAACTATAAATGTTCTGGAAAATTAACATGGGCTCTGATGGGCACGTGGTGCTGGAAGCTGAGAACCTACCCGGGTAGCTACCCAGAGCGCACAGGAGCAGAAGGCTGAGCACGCAACAAGAAGCAGCAAGAATCTTACCTGTGTCTCCTTTTCTTGGAGAAAGACCTGATTCAAAGAAAAGAGAGGGGGAGGAAAGACAAAAGGAAGGGAGGGAGGGAGGGAGGGAGGGAGGGAGGGAGGGAGGGGTTAGCGGGAAGAGTGGCAGGAAGAGAAAATAAACACAGGTGAATGAGTATCTCTTCTGGGATGATGCCTTAGTGCGGTGGGATCTGTGGGACTCAGGAGTCCTCCCCAAACCTCCTCCCCATCAGAGTTTGAAGAACATGAAGCCCTGGGAAATGCTACCTTACACACTGAGCTTCCGGTCAATGATCATAAAAAACTGCCAGCAAGCTTCTCCAGGATGAGGTTGGACCAGGAGGGCATGGGAAAGTGTGCGGTGCTCCCCAGTCCTCCCATCTCTCTCCTTAATTGTAGATTTCCCCTCTACTGCATTCTAGTCTTTCTCCTCTTGCTCCTCCTACTCTCCCTCTTCTTGCTCCTCCCCTTCTCCCTTATCCTCTTGCTCCTTTCCTTCTCCCTCCTCCTTGTGCTCCTCCTCTCCCTCCTCCTGTTCTTCCTCCTTTCCCTCCTCCTCCTGCTCCTCTCCTCCCCCTCCCTCTCTCCAACCTCTTCCCCCTCCCCCTCTCCATCTTCCTCCTGCTCCTTCCCCTCTTCCTTCTCCTGCTCCCCCTTCCTCTCCTCCTCCTGCTCCTTCCCCTCCCCCTCCTCCTCCTGCTCCTCCCCCTGTTCTTCCACATACAAAACTCCTGCTGTGCATCAGCTCCTGCCATCTCATTCTGTTCATCCTGTGGCACACTACGGAGGGCAGTGAGAGTCAAAACTCATGTCAGATCACCTCGTGTTTCTCCCTCTCCTAGGCTGCCCTTCTACTGCCCTCCCCACAGGAGTTCGCAGCAGGTTCTGAGTCCAGTGGCTCAGCCTTAGTGGGTTGCAGACCTCTTTACCCGATAGTTACCATTGACCCAGTGGCTGGGGAACAATTTGAGAGCGGCAGCTGGATTTTGCTCACTGTTTTGTTTCTGGGGCTCAGAATCTTGAGTGTCAATAGAAGTCAAAGTGGAGGGTTTGCAAAAGGTCTCGAACTCTGATATCAAGGGAAGGAAAGGCTCAACGTGTCTCCTAAGCTCGATACTACCTGCAAAGTCATCAACTGTCACTAATCAAACATTTCATGAACACGGACTCGGAGAAGACGGGCTGGGGAGGGAGGGTGCCCAGGAGGGGGCTTTAGGGTGGGCCAGAGTATTTATTTTCATTTCTCCCCACCCTCCTCTCTCTTCAGAGTCTCACTAAATTGACCAGGCTGGCCTTGAACTTGTGACCTTCTTGCCTCGGCCTCATAAGTGGCTGGATTACAGGCCTTGAGTGAGAAAACACCTGGCTTTCAGGATCCAGGTGTGGGAAAGTCCCTGACACTGGCACCAGCTGCTCAGCACAGGCAGGTGACAAGCAAGCGTCTGTCTATACTCAAAGGCATGCCCTTGCCTTAGCATCAAGCTCTGTGGTGGGAATGACTTATGACTCTAAATTAGCCACATGTCACCAATCACCCAGGACCTCAAGCTTAAGTAGAGACTGTGGATGGGTGGTGGATGTAGCCACTGAGACACAACCAAGCTTGAGAACATTCTAACAACACAGGGTGAGATGTGGCCAAACCCCTGAACTGAGAAAACTCTTATTTGGTGCCATTTTGAAGATGAGGAAAACCCAAATGACCTCTGATAATTATACACAATTAAACCTTATAGGGGCATCGGAAGATGTGGGTAAACTAGAATAAACCACAAGCCGTTCTTTCCCTAAAATCCACAGCCAACTGCAAGGGCTCAGGCCGTGTGGAGAGTAGAGCAGGGTGACACAAGGTTCCTCTGAGCTGCTGGTGGCAGCCCCTGGGAAGATGCTCCATGAACATGACTTTCCTTGCAGAAGGAAGGTAACATGGGAGTTTTGTATCACAAAATTTCTCAATTATAACATGTTGGAGGGGCCCATTGGTTTTACTGGGTCCCAGTCTTTTTCTTCTTTGTAAACATATATGTGCATTTGACTCCATGTGTGTGTGTATGTGTATGTGTGTTTGTGCACGTGTGTGTGCATGTGTGCACTCAAGTGTGTTTAAGTATGTGTGTGCATGCACATGTGTATATCTGCCTGTCTCTGTATGTATGAGCACACACACTCGAGTGTGTTTAAGTGTGTGTGTGTGTGTGTGTGTGTGTGTGTGTGTTTAGTAAACTGAGTTCAAATCCCATGATTTTCCCAGCTCCCTACCCAAGATGGGAATCCTTGGATGTCCTATTCTTCAACATGACCTTATATCTAGGACACAACTGGACTTTGAAATAATGACCAAGACATTGTCTGCTTTTGGCTTGGCCTGTGATGTGGCAGAAATGGGATGGAATGCACCACCCATCCCCAGGAAACAGGAGGAACTTCCTGGGTTCTCTTCTAGGTCTGGCTGGTCCCCAAACTCTCCTGAGTTCTTCTGACCAGCTCTGCTTTCTGGTCCTAGTTAGCTTTAATGGCTCTCGGTTCCTCACAACTCACACCGAAGACAGAGATAAAACACAGATAAAGTGAGCACGCTGCAGAGATGACCTGAGGTTCTTCCGGTGACCTTTGGGTCCCTGACCCCTGCCACCACTGGGACATCCCTGTCTGCAGGGAGGAAGGACAGACAGTACCTGTGTCGCTTATGTTTCTTGGAGCTTTTCTTCTTCTTCTTCTTGACTGGTGATGGGCTGTAGGACGGGGACCTGCGGGAAGGGAAACAGGCTGCCATGGGTTCCTTCTCCATGTGGACATAATATCTCAGCTTTTGGGGGGAACCATATACAGGGCCAACCCCCCATACTCAGAGTAGCTTGCATTTGTGTTGGATATTATGTGCTCTACACTTAAGTAGATATAATTGCTATTCTCTCTTTTCAGATCAGAGAGAAAGGGGGGGGGGGAGGACTCAGAGAGGTAAAATGACCTGCCCAAAGACACACAGCCCAGACCCGGATGGTCTGAGACTTGAAGAGAGTTCTCTTTGTTCCCGGAGTTTGTTCATTATAACAGCATCGGCCCATGGCTATCCTCTTAGATAAATCTAAAATACTTCCTTGATCTCATCTGTGGCTTTCCTCAAAAACTCTGCCTCTTCCGTATTCCACAGTCTGTTCTCTGCTATCTCCTTGGTAAGCCCGAGTCCCTGACGTCATAGGCCTGTGGCCACGGTGCTGACTCAGCCTGACCTACAGGCTCAGGTCTCTGGCTTGTCTCCAGCAGGCTAGCAAGAGGCTGAAGCTCAGGGCTTGTGCGAGCCTCTCTAAGACGGTAGATGTAGGAAGCAGGCTGCCTGGCAGACAGAGGTGAGGACTGAGGAGAACAAGCAGCAGCCACTCAGAGGGGTGTTGGGGTTCTGTGTAAGGGTGCAGCTCCAACTTTCCACAGCACCCGCCTTTCCCATAGAAGATTCCAGGAGTTTGTATTTTTGCACAAAACACCTCAAATCTCAAAGAGCTAAATTTATTTCATAATAATAATAATAATAATAATAATAATAATAATAATAAACCAATAAGACCGGGCGGGCTTAACAAAAAATATCAGCGAAGAGAATTGGTTGAGCAGCTCAACACCTAGGGGGAATAATTAGGGAGCTCTATGTTCTGCACACTTCTAAAATTGGGAAACTCGATTCACCCTGAGTCCACCCCCTGCCTTACAATAGCTGAGACACCGGTTGTTACCTCACTCCCCCTGATCCCTATCTGGGCCCATCCTTAAGCAGGTGAAGGAGAAATTCCTGCAAAACCGGGCCCCAGGCCTGGCGGTCCAGCATTGCTCTCTGCTGCCCCCTGCAGGCGCCTATAAACACCGCCCGGGAGATTTGGTGTGATCACTGCTCCCCTGCAGCCGGAATTCTACACAAGGTTTTACTGGAAGTCGACAAGGGAATCCGGAAATATTTTTAAAAATAAAAACACATTAAAAGAATTGTGTCTAGCAAGACATTCACGAGGCCTAAAAGAGCCACGAGTTGGTAGTCATATGGAATGCTAACCCTGGGGTCGAGAGGATCCTAGGGATCAAGTCCAAGGCAGATTCTGTTAACCGCTTCTTATTAACTGGTCATACATGATTTTTAAACCCTGTGTCAGTTGCCTCCATATTTCCATCCGCCTTTTCCTCTTTTGTGACACAGGGTCTCACTCTGTAGCTCGGGCTGACCTAGAATGCACCATGTAACTCGGGCTGGCTTCAAATTCACAGCAATCCTCCTGCCTCAGACTTCCCAGTGCTACTATTACAGACATGAGCTCGTCATACCCAGAGACATTTCTCTTCTAATTCTCACAAATCCCAAGAGGTTGGCATAATTACTATCATTTTAAGAAGAGGGTGAGGGAAAGAAGCCATAGAAAGACTAAGTCTAAGGTCACACGGGCAGCTAAGAGGCAAAGAAGGGATTTGAACCCAAGGTGGTGTCACAGTTGGACTTACTACTCCTCTCCTGTCTCTTCTCTTGCTTGAGTCTTTGAGGTCTTATTTCTCTCAGGACCCTTACCTCCTCCTCTTTTTCCTGGTCGATTTCTTCTTTTTCTTTTTCCCCCTGGAGGAAGGTGGTGGTGTCGGGTCTCTGTCTTGAGAGGCACTGTGGGAAAGGAAAAGCCAAGCCAATGAGAAGGTCCATTGGCTCCAGGGCTGTCATAGCCAGAGAAAGGGAAAGGACTGAGCTCCTTGGAGTGTCAAGGACCTATGGTGAACATCTAATTGTCACCCCATGGTTGATTCGGTCACACCTCAGATTAAAAGTCTCAAAGACTTAATGCACGCCTAATGAGACAGACACTGTAGTTACCCAAACACCAATTGATTATTTAAAACAAGGTTTATAGAGGTTAACTGCCCCTTAATAGATTTATTATTGAATTTGCAAATGGCTCACCTCGGTAAATAAATCACTTTAAAAATAATGAGTTGGCAGTCCAGCCCACTCCCTTCCCAGTCTGCCTCGTCTACACTTCCTGCTGTAAATTTCAGGAGGCAGACGCTGTGTTAAGTAGACGCCGATTATTAAAAGTATATTTGCTCAGGTCTAATATAACAAGATATATATCTTACATCGCTTCGCAGAACCTCAAAAACCTCCGCTCTTCAGGAATAATTATTTCCCGTTCAATTAAATTCAAACGCACAGGCTGCAGTTAAATGAAGTCAACTTATCTCCTTTTATAATTGGGGCAGGCTCCCGGGATTTATTTTAAAAAAAAGAAAAAAAAAAAAAAAAAAAGAATACTATCCTACAGCAAAGAGAGACCAGCGTGGATTGAAACTGCCCGAGAATGGAAATGTGGGAGTTTAGTTCACCTTTATTGGGACAGCTAGTATTATTCTTATTCTTATTCTTATTATTTAGTAGCAACAAACCCAGCATTGGTATGTTTCTATATCTTGATATATAAAGTATTTAGAAGGCAGTGAGTTTGAAGGCCAGAGAGCAACTTTGGGTTTGGTGCCTTAGATATCACCACCATTTTTTGTTTGTTTGTTTGTTTGTTTCCATTAACTTTTTTCCCTTTCCTTTTTTTTTTTTTTCTTTTCTTTCTGAGACAGGGTCTCATTTTGTAGACCTGGCTGTCCTGAAACTTGCTGTCTAAACCATGCTGGTCTTGACTATACAGAGCTCTGAGTGCCTCTGCCTCCAAAGTCCTCGTAACACAGTCTAGTGTTCTTTATCTGGTTCGTTTTCTCTGCCAATTAAATAGCTAAAAGGCAGGATGAACCTCAAACACAACAGGTGACAGTGGAGGAACTTCCAATCGGCAGACAGCAGCAGACAGAATTAGCAGTTGAGGACAGGCATTTATCTGGGGTGAGGACGAACACAGAGAAAGACGCTCTGCAAAGCCATCACCACCATGCTTTCGACACAGAATCTTTCAGTGTCCTGGAGCTCACCAAGCAGGTGAGGCTGGCTGACCAATAAACAGTCAGAGACACCCCCATCCCCTGGCATCACAGTGTAGGCTACTGCACCTCATTCTTTGGTTTCTTAAACCCAGCCCCTGGGATTGAACTCTGGTCTTTAGACTTACAAGGCAAGGCACTTTGTTGACAACGCCTTTTCTCTGTGAGACCAGTGTGATTCTTGTCATTTTATTTCACAAGTGAGAATAATAGGGTCCAGAGAGTCGAGCTTACTCACCGGTGGCCACACAGGGAGGAATCATGTAAGTTGGGATTTAAATTTGTGTGCTTCCTGCTCTGAGAGTGGAAAAAAAAAACAACAAAAAACAAAAACAAAAACAAAACAAAACAAAACAAAACCCAAAACCAGAAACAAAAACAAAAACAAACAAACAACAAAACAAAACAAAAAACCCAGCTGCCTTTTAGAGCCTTTTGTACAGACAGTCAGATGGCAATGGCCCAGCTCATTAAACAGCATAAAACTCTGTCATATTTAATTCTATTTGAAGAATCTGGATCATTAAGGTTGGTAGGAGGGAAGGTAAGGGATTAGAATGTATGTTAAGGCCTCTGGCCCACCAACCAATGTGCGTGCGCGCACACACACACACACACACACACACACACACACACACACGAGCCCCTTCCAACAAGTTAAAAATAAACATCCTAAGAATCAAATCCCTGGCTACTGAATCACACCTACATCTATAAAGCATGAAGCACAACAGGCTAGCCAGTGAATGAACTGGCTGCTTTTACAGGCACGGTGGTGGGCCACTTCCAAAGAGCATGTGACTTACAGCAGGAACCTGAGCATTTGCCAGATGACCAAGGGGTGGGTGAAGGATCCTGGCTGTGCTGGGCTGTCTTGTCCCCTGAGGGCACATCCCAATGCAGCAGCTGCTGGGAATTTAGGGGTGGTGTGGGGAGTCTAAAAGTGTGTCAAAATGAGGGAAGATTCCATTGTTAAAGACTAAGAGCTCTGACATCTAGAATCCTAAAGTCTAAGAGGCAAGGGATCTGAGAACTAGTGTCCTGTTATTTAAATAGTATTTGAATAATATGCAAATAATTTAATATTTAAATTAGCCAATTTACATGTTATTTAAATAATAGGACACTATGGAGAAGACCTGAAAGCTGTGAGGTGATTATAATTAACCAGTCACTCCATCCTGTCCCAAAGCCTTCTCCATCTCTTCCCCGTACCCTTGTTCTATGAAACGCACAGACTAGGAGTGAAGCATAAGGTGGTTATCGTTATGTGCAGGGGAGGGCTGGGTACACAACGCTTGTACACACGTGAGTTCCAGGTATGATGGTCAAGCCCAGTGGTCAGTGCTGCAGCTGCTACAGGAGTAGACAGTCAGTTCAAGTGGGTAAATGTGTAGTGGTTGAATCCAGACTGTGAAGGGGCCAGGAGACAAGAGCACACCACTGTGAAGGAGGCAGAGAATGGGTGTGCAGAGATTCAACACACATGGATGAAGATAAGAACTCAGTTATGGGGCTGGAGAGATGGCTCAGTGGTTAAGAGCACTGACTGCTCTTCCAGAGGTCCTGAGTTCAATTCCCAGCAACCACATGGTGGCTCACAACCATCTGTAATGGGATCCGATGCCCTGTGTGTCTGAGGACAGCGACAGTATACTCATATACATAAAACAAAGAAATAATTCTTTAAAAAGAAACCCTCAGTTATGTGTATAGCTTTAAAATGTGCAGTGGCTGAGGAGGTGATGATCGTGGTGTTGAGGCTGAATCTGCAGCGGTCAAAGGTTAGAAGAGTAATATAAGAAGCGATTATTCTAGAAACACACAGACCCGGATGTACGTTTTTGTTCCTTCTCTAGCTCAGAGATTTTTTTTAAAACCTGCATTGTCCTCATCTCAGAGGCGGGGATTATACCAGGTACCTGGGTCATAAGTTTGTTGCCATGTGCCTTGGCCTGGCACTCAGTACGTTGGCAGGTAAGAGACACACGTCACGTAACAGCACTCCGATCGACAATAATAGAGCTGAAAAACTCCTATTGAGGGCGTCACTCATGCGTGTGTGGTGGTACTGGAGGGGGCAAGTCAGTGCGAGCCAGTGTTTTCAGTCAGGTAAGACACAGTGCAAACAGTTATTTGCTGATTCTAATGCTTGGACATGCTAACAAAGGGCCGGGGTATGTAGCCACTGTATTTTTATTATCAGAGTACAGAAGAGTATTTGTTTTAGGCAAAAGCCTTTCTACCTCGGTGTCTGCTTTCACACCTTGATGTCATCATTGGTTCTTGCGCCCCATTTGACCTCGGCTGCTTTATTCCACATCGCCCTTGGAGCTGTGGATTACGCCTAGAGCTGAGGTACAGACTGTGCTACGTCTTCTGAGTTTGTGTAAGTCCCCTCTCAGGTGTTTGGACGACAAGATCTTCTGAGGACAGACTCTTCCGAACGTGTCTCCGTCATTAAGTATAATCAGTATGACGTCTCTTCTCACCAATATGATGGTTATTAATTACCATCATTAGTGTGGCTTTTAATTCCTCAGAGAATCAGTCCCAGACAGAGGACAGGAGGCCCAGACTCACTGTACGGCTCAGTTGATAACATGGTGTCGTCTATTTTGGGAACTTCCTGTGTCCTACACCCACTGTTATGGTTTGCATCTGAAATGTCTGAACCCTGCTTCCCTGGTGTGGAGACGCCATGTGGCCTTTTAAGAGTTGGAGCTTGCATGAGGAAAGTAGGTCAGTAGGTCATTGGAGATGGGCCTTTGAAGGTGACACCTGTCCTGGTTTTGGTCACACTCTTTCTGCACTCGGTCCTGGCCATCAGCTCACACCATAACCATCACTGAAGGAGCAATTCCTTTAGTCCTTATCTACCCTGGTCATTAGAAAGATCCCTGAAACCAGGAGCCAAAGTAAACCTGTGTTCCAATTTCACACACTCTGTTTCTATCAGGTACTCGGTTACCTGCAAAGCAAACCACCACAGGACCTGACCTGTTCCAATCCTTGCCTCAGCCTTCAGAAGAAGATGTCTATGTTGCCATTCATAGCTGTTTAACTAAGGTGCGGACCAGAGCTCAAAAATGCACCATTCACATTTAAAAAAGAAAATCAAGCTTCCTGATGTGTGTTTGCATCAAGACACTGATGCAGTGAATGGGTATCGGGGGCTTGCTGGGCAATCAGCCTAACCTAACTAGTGAGCGCTGGGTGCCTGTGGGAGACCCTGTTGTGGAAAACAAGCGGTGTCCCAGGATTAACACTTGAGGCTGACCTCTGGTTTCTACACACCCATTCACTACCCCAATGTGTACTTACAAGCACACACCCCTGGACACGTGCTTGCACTCTCATCACACTCCTACATGTACACATTCACATGCACACACGCATGAACACAGAGTCGAGCATGCATGGATAGGCACATGCAATCACATACACACAAACACACATACTCATACACACACATGTATAAACATATAGTTATGCATGCGTGCACAGATACATGCACATGCATGCACACACATACACACAAACACATGCATGAATGCATTACATCTGTCCCTACACGCACATATGCACACACACGCACACACGCACGCATGCATATATGCACACTCTCACACTCCCACATGCACACACTCATGTATACATGCTCACACACAAGCATGCATGCATGTATGCACGCGCACACCCACATACTTTTATAGTTGCACATACACACACTCATACACACACATGCATGAACACACACATGCATGAACACACACACACAGGCACATGAATGCCCACACAATACAATGCTGTTATGAGCATATTGGTATGACACAATCATGAACCAGGCTCTAGGTATGTAAGTTAGAAAACTACAAACCAGGGGGTAGAGAGTGTCGGGCCCTTCATGATCAACTCTAGGCTTGGTTTAGTTAAGGTAAAAAAAAGACTGGAGTTTATTTGTTTAGTTAGTGTTTATTATTTATTATGTCTGTGTATGGGCACACACACATGTGTCGTGGTGCACATGGAAGACAACTTGGGGGAGTTGGTTCTTTCCTTTTACCACATAGGACCTGGGGAATCTACTCCAGGTCATCAGGCTTGCCAGCAAACATCCTTATCTCCAGGGCTATCTTGCTGACTCCAGCTAGTATTCAATATAGCCAAGTTTAGTTACTGGCTGTCATATTTTGGTCACTGTGTCCCGGTTAGGAGCCTCAGTAAAATGCCACTTATGGGTGTCTACCACAGTACCTGTCATCTCTCAGGGACCAAAGAGACAGTGGCTGCACAGCTGACTTAAGGAATGAGTAAAATGGTCTGAGACTCAGTACACAAAACTGAAATTATGATTTCAGAGTCTGAGGCTCCTAGCACCTCTGTGTCGGGAGGAAACCATATCATTAAATGTCAGGGTCTTGTCTGACCAAATGACCCAAGTGGGGGTGAAACTAGAATATCAAACTGACTGGATTGACTGATGCCCAGGAGACAGGTAAAGTATACTATTGGGTGTGTGTGTGTGTGTGTGTGTGTGTGTGTGTGAGAGAGAGAGAGAGAGAGAGAGAGAGAGAGAGAGAGAAGGAGAGAGAGAGAGAGAGAGAGAGAGAGAGAGAGAGAGAGAGAGAGTGTGTGTGTTCCTGAGATGAGTGACATATAGATCAGCCAATAAAGAGGGAAGGCCTGCCATTATTGTGATGATCTGATATTTGGCAGGCTTTCAAAGGAACAAATGTAGGAAAAGGAAGAAGCCCAACTAGGGAAGGAGTGAAGATATTCTCTCCCCCTCCATCTCCTTCTCCCCTACCCTCCTCTTCACCCCTCCCCTCCCCTTCTCCTCCTCTCTCCCTCCTCCAACTCCCTGTCCTCCTCTCCTTCCCTCCCTCTCCCCATTTCCCCCTCTCCTTCATCTCTTTTGTCTCCTCCCTTCCATCTCCCTATCTCCCCTTCCCCCATCTCCTCTTCCCCCTCTCCTCCATCTCCCCCTCCCCTTTGCCCTCCTTTTCTCTTTCCTTCCCGCCTCAATGCACACCATCACAAAAAAAAAACAACAAAACTGAGTTACCACGGAGCAAAAATTCTGAAGCCAAGAGCTAAGAATAACCTTCCTCCTCATTTTCTTTCCATAAGATTTGTCACACGCCTAGCTTGCCCCCTGTTTTTATAAATACACTGTCACTAGAATTCCAATACATCCATTCAGTGCCAGGATCTAGAGTTGTGACAACAGCCATTGGGTCCGCAAACCTAAAACTGTGACTCTCTGGCCCACTAGAGAAGATGCTAGCACATGCTCACACTCCCAAAGAGAAACTTGGGAAGGAGGAGGGGTCAGAGAGGGCACATTTGACTGTCACACACTCAGCTCTGACTTTACTAACACCATTGGTTTGAGGGAGGCACAGCATCTCACCTGTGTGCTCTGGCAGGACTCAGCTCCCTGCAGGCCTTCTCTCTTCCCCAGCTGTTGGTACCAAGGGCCTCAGTGGCCAGACGTTGGCCCAGCTTTTCTGAAGGTCCATCCTGATCTGTGAGCAAGAGACTGCTCTGGGGCTCTGTCCTGCAGGGGAAGAAATAAGGAGGTAAACCTGTTAGGGCATTTGGAATCATCTCGTTAGATATTCAGACCTATGATTTTCTAGCCCCTTGCTTGACTGAGATCACTGGATTATCATTGACTTTTTTTCCCCTCTGAGTGGAGTGGTGACAGGGGGTTGGGGGGTGCATTTCCAGTTCAAGGCAGCCAGGGTCCCTGTGTCATCTCTGTGGTTCTCTTTCTGCCTTGGTGACTTGAAAGCTACAAACTCTGAACATTGAAGCCACTTGGAGGGAGGGAGACATCAGAATGATAACAATTTTATAAGAAAGAGGTGAGCTGCATTAAGCGGCTCAGGTCACAGAGTTTGTTACAGCTGCACACACGCTGTCCTACCTCAAATATGGAAGAGTCTTGGAAACCAGAATTCACTTTCTCAATGAAGAATAGAAGGAATAGTTTAACCCCCTCTGCCCACTCCTTTGCTAAAACTCTATGTCTCTGTATTATCTGCCCCTTCTTATCTGTAGGGTGTTTTTTTTGTTTGTTCGTTTTGTTTTTTTGTTTGTTTGTTTGTTTGTTTTAATTAACCAGTACCCATCCGAGCTCCAGAAGTACTAAATGGAAAAATTCCTTAAGCATATTATAAGAATAAACGTATAGTTCTCTTAGTAGTCCAATGAAACCTTGTATGGTCCTACTGCCTCCTGTTTGGGACGTGGCACATCCTTTAATCCAGCCTATCCATGCTGTGTATGCTACCTAATTGTTAGTCACATAGTAGGTATCTTTAGCAGATTAACTGAGTTGGTACAACAGCACTGTCTTAGTTTGGGTTTGCTGCTGTGAACAGACACCATGACGACGGCAACTCTTATAAGGACAACATTTAACTGGGACTGACTTACAGGTTCAAAGGTTCAGTCCATTACTATCAAGGCAGGAACATGGTAGCATCCAGGCAGGCATGGTGCAGGAGGAGCTGAGAGTTCTACATCTCCATCTGAAGGCTGCTAGGAGAAGACTGGCTTCCAGGCAGCTAGGATGAGGATCTTAAAGCCCATGCCCACAGTGACACACCTATTCCCGGAAGGCCACACCTACTCCAACAGGGCCACACCTACTCCAGCAGGGCCACACCTAATCCAAGAAAGCCACACCCATTCCAACAAGGCCACACCCACTCCAACAGGGCCACACCCACTCCAACAGGGCCACACCTTCTACTCCCTGAGCTGAGCATATACAAACCATAACAAGCACTGTACCCAAGTCACCCCTTTGTACTCTCTAAGCCCTCAAGTACAGGAGAACGAATGATACCAAGCATTTGACTATGCCAAAGGGAAAACATGGGTGTTCGTTTTATGAGACGGTAGAAGCACTGTACGGTATTTTAAGAGAGAAAAGAGAACACATTTGTAGTATGTTATTTCCCCATTTCCTTAATTATTGTTATTAACCTCACACTACACCTAATTTATAAATAAAACCTATTCATAGGCTCATCTGTAAAGGAAAAAGAAAACATATCATAGTATGTGCAGTGCTTGCTACTATCCTGGGCTCCAGGAATCCACTGTGGTCTTTGATACTATTCATATTGGATATGCAGGGATGAATGGATGCATGAATGTGGATGCTGAGCTCTTCACTCCGCATCTGCAGTGCAGGTGGCCACTGGACTCCTGAGTTCCAGGTCCCTCGGCGCTGAAACAGAGAACTCCTTCGGCCCTGGGACCATTGATGTAGCATGAGGAAAATGATAACCTATGCCAACCAAAAGCTCTAGAAACTATCATTCTATATTGCCTTTGGTTTCTTGTAAATCAGCCAGTCTGGTGTCTCTCGCAGGAGTAGGGCTAGAATCCTAGGAAGGGACAAAAAAGTTGCCTAGTCACTCACGCCTTTGAGGATCCTGTTACTCAAGGTCCTGGATGCAAACTAAGAGGACCCAGGAGCTTGAGGGTCCTGAGTGTATCTGAGTTCATCCTGCTTCCTGACTCCCAGTCAAGCATCAAAGTCACCGGCTCTTCTGCTCCAGGTTCCTGCAGCTGCTGCAGCTCCCGCATCAACACTGGTTTTATGACTGGGGAAAGAATGGATCTGATAAGTTCCTTGATCCTTAGGGTTTCCAGGGAGTGAGCCAAGCCCAGTCCATGGAGAAGTAAGAGAAGAATAACACATCCATCTCTGCCAGGCATTTATTACTGTGTCTTCAGAAGCAGAGTGGCAAGTCGCTGCCAGCTACGGAGGAATGGAGATTCTAATCAAGACTGCCTCCTGCCTGGTCTAGGCCAACCTGCGTTCATTAACTCCAGCCTTGGTGCCAGTTCTCAGTGTGGGGATGCGGTGACCCAGTCAGGGATGCTACTATGACCGTGAGGTTAATATCCAGATGGCAGAGGCAATCACTGTCATTGTCACGTAAGTATGTGTGATGATTTGTATATGCAGCCCAGGGAGTGGAACTATTAGAAGGTGTGGCCCTGTTGGAGTGGGTGTGGCCTTGTTAGAGGGTGTGTCACTGTGGGTGTGGCCTTTAAGACCCTCATCCTAGCTGCCTGGAAGCCAGTCTTCTCCTAGCAGCCTTCAGATGGAGATGTAGAACTCTCAGCTCCTCCTGCACCATGCCTGGCTGGATGCTGCCATGTTCCTGCCTTGATGATACTGGACTGAACCTCTGAACCTGTAAGCCAGCCCCAATTAAATGTTGTCCTTATAAGACTTGCCTTGGTCATGGCATCTGCTCACAGCAGTAAAATCCTAACTAAGACAGTATGGAAAACGAGACTTATCGAACATGACCAGTTAGGATGAGTATGGAGTAGCCTAGATGACAGGGAAGGTGGTGTGGTAGTTATTACTTTACAGAGTCAGAAAAGACTCCTTTGACGAGCCACAGAGGGAGCAGGAACTTGCAGGGTTAACGTTCAGAACGAGGCGGCCTACATTGTATACACAGATCGACTGACACTATTGTCAGGCATATTCCCTTTGCTGGAAATGGCAGATAGAGCCAACAACTTGCTTGCCATGAGTAAGTGGGACACTGATCGAGTATGACTCTCAGATTATGTCACTAGGCACCGTTTGCCTTGCTCTCCTTGAGCGATTGTTAGGGACCGTCATCTGCCGTGTTGTAAGAACACTCGGACCCACGGAGAGGCCTGCTGCCAGAAACCAGCACTGACATCCAGCCATGCAAGCAAGCATGTGAACGTGAACCCTCTGGAACAGAGCAAGCTTTTGGCAGAGGACGAAATCCTTGTGACATCCGATGATGACCTCCTGAGATGTGCGGAGCCAGAACCGTACAGCCACATCCTCAACTCACTGAAACTAAAACACAACTGTTTATTGCTCCTCCCGTCCCACCCTGCCCCGCCCCATCCCACCCTGTCCTGCCCAAGCAAAGACTAGGAGTGGGTTTTGTTTTGGTTAATTTTTTTTTCCCATTATAATGCATCCCTTCTGTACAGGTATCTGCAGAAAGGGAGTTGTGTGTGCCAGGCAGAAGGATTCAAGTTAAAAGAGCTCGGCACCTGCAGGAATGGCAAGAGGTAAGATCAGAGAAGAGGCCTTTGCAGTGAAATTTCTGTAGCTGTGCACTGGGAAATGTGCTAGCCTAGCTTGATCTTTTTCTCCAATAGTGCTAGCTCCAGCTTTCTGGACTGGGGTACCCCACTGGGAAATCTGTGGTAAAACAAACAGGAATATAATAAATACTACAGAAAGTGCTGAGGGGAGGCACAGGCTCCTTCATGACAGAACATTCAATTCCAGGCATCCTAGCGTTTTGTGCCTCAGCTTCTCACTGCCTCCTGTTCTCTGTCTCTTGCCTACGTCAACCTCAGATACCATTCTGAGACAGAGTCTGTCTATGAGACTTAGGGCTTGCTGAGGTCTAGGCTTGCTTCTCGGTGAGTTTTAGGTATCTTGTTGTCTCCACCCTTCCAGACCTATGATTTCAAGTGTGCCACCACACCCAGCTCCCTTCATGGGCACATGAGATTGAACTCGGTTGTTCCAATGGCAAGCACAGAACACCTGAGCCGTCTCCTAGCTCTGTTCAGCTTCCTTAAAACTGGAAGAGAGAGCGAGCTTAGAGTCGTCCCATGTTTCCCAAGCTTGGCACACTATCAAAGGTTCCCAATGAGGATTTTAAAAAAGACCCTAGGACCCACTGTAGATGTAATGAATGAGAGTCTCAAAGGGATCGACCCAGGAATCTACACGCTAAAGAAACATCCCAGATAAGACAGCCATTTGTCAGACCACGCACACCATCCAAAGATGCCGTAGGATCTGGCCTCAGTCCCATCTCCTGCTTCTCTCCCCATCTTCCCATTGTTCGAGCCATATGGTCTTCTTGCTGTTTCTCAAATAGGTCAAAAGCTTTTCATGCCCCAGGCCCTTGGCACTTGCTGTTCTGTGCACCTGGCATGCAGCTCCTGAGCCTGGCCACCTCCTCATCCTCTCTCAAGGGTCACCTTTGCAGAGAGCTGTTTCTGATTTCTGCGTCTTGTCTCCTCTTCACTCCCCTCTTCACTTGTGGTAGGAACCACTGGGCTTGCTGCTTTCCTCACTGATAATTTTATACATCCTTTAACTAATAATCTGGGTGAGCACATGTGTTCTTGAGTTAGAGACTGGTCCTCTGACCATCACGTCATCAGAACATCTGATGCTGCATCTGTTTGCTGCTGAAGGGATGGAGGGATGGACAGAGGTTACAAATCAAGGGACTTGACGGGACTTGTCTGCAAAGCACTACAGCCCTTCAAGGGAACCAGACTTCAGCTGCAGCTCCCACCATGTTTTTCTGTTTCCAGTCTTGCATCTTTTCACGGCCTTAAGAAAAAAAAAAAATTTCCGCTCCATTTCTGCTGAAGCATGCCCACAGCTGCTTTGTCTTTACCACAGAGTTACTCAATGTTGTAATGTCTTTCCTTTTCTTTCTTTAAAAAAAAAAAATACTTAAAAGAAAGCAAGATCTTCAGGGGACAGCTGAGACAGAGAGTCAAGGGCTGGCACACTCCACATCACCGAGAAGGAGAAGGGTAGTGTTCAGTTCCTTCAGGCTTCTCCTCTGCATTCCTGCTAATCAGAGGCCCTGGCACTGCTGCTGCCTGTAGTCATGGCAACAAACAGCTGATTCCTAGCCTCTGATAAGAGTTAGGGCTGAACTTTTCTAAAAAAAACTCTCTAAGATGCCTAAATCTCTAGCTGCTTGTTCGATTCTCCACCAAAGCATCCACAGATGGAGCAGAGTTTCCGGCTGGCTGCTCCCAACAACAAAATCAGAATGATGCTCGTGTGGCCTGGAGCCAGAGGCTAATTCTCATGACCCTAACCCTAGGCAGAGAAACAGATAAACAAGGCTTGACCATGAGCCAAGCCACCTCTGTGGAGAGTGGGAATAAACAGGGTCTCAAGACACACGGAGAGTTGCCCAAGTCTACGTCATCATCCACGTCAGAGCCAAGCCTGATGCTGTGGCCTTTTGTCCTCTTGGCCAGTACTCTTTCTGCAATTCCTTGGTCATAACAGCTGTTTGCATCTATTAAGCACCTACTGAATGCCAGACACTGGGATGGACAGTTCTTTCTCACCCTCCAGCACGTTGTAGTTCTAAAGAAACACACCAGCAGGTGCAGCTAGTTCCACTGAGTGTGGAGAAACTGAGGGATGCAGATGGAAATGAATACTCAGCCAGCATGCCAGAGGAGGGGAGGGAGTGGGGGGGTTGAGAGAGAGAGAGAGAGAGAGAGAGAGAGAGAGAGAGGGAGAGAGAGAGAGAGAGAGAAGGGAGGGAGAGGGAGAACAAGAGAGAGAGGACTCTGAGACTCTGAGACATATTTTAAAACTACAAGCAAGTGCTGAGCAGAAGCATAGAACGTGTTGGATAATTCTTCTAGTGTCTGCAGGACAGGAGCATCACAGAGGTTGGTATGCATCTTATGCCTTGCAAGGAGAAGCAGCCCTTGGCTGTTGGCTCTGAGATACTCCTGACTCTGACTCCTTCCATTCCCCCTCACTCCTCCCATTCCTCCCATTCCCCTCATAGCTGTGCCTGTGAGTACAGTGTTTCTAACCTGGCTTCTCAGTGGATGCTGAAAACCCTGTACAGTGTGCACAATGGTGAACTTCCCTCCCCGTCCCACTGCTGAGGACCCAGACCTGTCGAGGAAAAGGGACCTGCTTCCCAGGCAGTGCCCAGCCTCCCCCACAGACCTTCCCATGCTAGTTCTGCCTCCAGGCTGTGAATAACCTTGTCCCTCTACTGGCACAGGCCTGGAATCTTCTATCTTCCATTCTCCCAAGAAAGAACAGAACTTCCGACTCCTGAGGCTCCTGGAAGTCCCAGAATTCATCCCGGGACCTGACCCAGTCCACCAATAAGATGAATGTGGCTAATTTGTGCCTCGGCTCCTGGGACTCTGGCCTGGAGTCTTGGAACTCCAGGTCTTTTTCAAGGTTAATCTAGTTAATTAAGCCCGCTTGGAGGTAATCTGCAGGAGCCTTGACACTTCGAGCTTTCTTATCGTGGCTGGAAGAAAGCAACAAAGCTGGAGAGAAGATTGGAGATTCTGTGGTGGTGAGCGTTCCTTTGGATGCTGGCACAGTCATGCGCATTTTAGTAATGACTGAATGAAAAGCAAGGAAATTTTCCTAAGATGATGTCCCCTCTGCCTTCCGTTTACTGCCCCACAGATGTTCACCAAACATCAACTTGACGGGGCATCACAAGAATACAGAAGTCCAGACCATGACACAGTCCCTCAGGGAGGCTTCATCATGGAAGCAGAGGGAATCCCTAAACTAGGAAATAAAAGCCAGAGGACTAACGTGTAAGGGGCTGAGGTGCCTGCCACACACCAGCACCCAAACCAGCCTGGAAAATGCAGGCAGGAGACTGAGGTGAGATTCCTGAAGGTTGAACAGAAACTGGTAAGGGAAGCAGAGGGGAAAGGGCATCATAGGAGCAGAGAAACTTCTTCTAACTACACAGGACACGGTGTTAGACTAGACATATGGGGGAGGGGAGGATGGATGGCAAGCATTGGGAAAGAGGAAGAAGAATCTTTCAGAGCCATGTGCACAGCTGTTTCTTGGGTTTTGATGTGCCTGTGAGCCACTAGGAGATCTTGTCCTGGTGAATGCTGATTCAATGCGGCTGGGGTGATTACATCCTAACTCATCCCTGGTACTGCTTTTCCAGGAACACACTTGGAATAGTGGAATAGTCAGGTTGCAGAATCTACAAGGGATTTAGGTTTGATCCTAGGCTGACCTATGTAGACAGTAGTTTTTAACCTGTGGGTCACGGTCCCTTTGGAGGTGAAGCAACCCTTTCACAGGAGTCGCCTAAGACAGCAGAGGTCTCAGATATTTACATTAGGATTCAAAACAGTAGAAGAATTACCGTTATGAAGTAGTAATGAAAATAATTTTATAGCTGGGGCAGGGGTCACCACAGCATGAAGGGACTGTGTTAAAGGTTGCAGCATGATGAAGGTTGGGAGCTATTGAGATAGGCAGACTTCCACTCTGCTTTTCTGAGACAGTGGGTGAATGGTTCAGGACAGAGAGAGAGAGAGAGAGAGAGAGAGAGAGAGAGAGAGAGAGAGAGAGACAGAGAGAGACAGAGAGAGAGACAGAGACACATAGACAGAGAGACAGACAGAGACACATAGACAGAGACACACAGAGAGAGAGACAGAGAAAGAGAGACAGGGAGAGACAGAGAGAGACAGAGAGTCAGAGAGACAGAGACAGAGACAGAGACAGAGACAGAGACTCATAGATCAAGTGCAGGCTGTTAAACTAAAAGAACTAAACATGGAAACGTAGGCTCCGAGTTTCTGGTCCAGCTCAGCCAAGCAGGCCAGTCTCTCAACTGGGCCTGGGTTTTGAACCCTCATTACAGAGCACAACTATGTGCTGGCCTTCATCCCAACCCCAATCAACTCCCAGTCTACCCAGTCATACCTCTTTCCACAGGCTGGCCTGTCAACTGCTGATCTGCAGTGAGAGATCAAACTGTCGAGGGATTAGAACTGATGGCTGGGCTTGCCGAGAAGGAATAGCGTCCCACTTGAATGTATCATGAAATAGTTAGGTGACACTGTGAAAGCATTAGCTCAGGAGTCCCATTGACCTAGGTTCAAGCTCCAACCCTGCCACTGTGTGTGGCCATGGGCAAGAGTGTCATCTTTCCCTCCAGCCTGGGACCTTTGCATCTACCGGGATTGTAGACCCAGGCTTCCTCTGAGGAGAGTGGCTGTCGATTATATAACACATGGCACCCCTGGAGAGATCACGCAAGATGGGTCCCTTTAAGGTAGGGGTTCTCACCAGTCTTAATACCATGACCCTTTAATAGAGCTCCTCATACTGTGGTGATCCCCAACCATAAAATTATTTTCATTGCTACTCCATAACTGTAATGTTGCCGCTGTTTTGAAGTGTAATGCAAATATCTGTGTTTTCCGATGGCTTTAGGTGACCCCGTGAAGGGTTGTTGGTGACCGTAGGACCATTGCTTTAGGGGACCATCACGGCTGCTGCTGGGAGGAGGGGTGGAGTGAGCAGAGATAGCTCTCCTCGTGAGACATTTTTAGCCTCAGAGGGAACCTGGGTCCAGCATGGTGGGGCGAGAAAAACTCCTGATAGGGGCTACCAACAACCATCCGACTTTTCTGCATTCGGGACATAGTTATTAAGCACCTACTGTATGCGATCTATGTTGTCAGTACCGGGAAGGCAGCCGGGCACAATGACAAAGATGCCCCTGCTGTGTGTAATTTTTATTCATTCTATCGAGGAGGGCAGAAGAGTGCGGAGAACAGATATAACCACGCGATAAACACAAAAGACCTTTAGATGGTGATGAGAAACGCAGAGAGAGGAAGCGGAACTTAACGCAGGAGGCAGAGTGCTCCCAGGAGGGATGTGAAGTGCTCCTGGGAGAACATTGCAGTTTCAAATGAGCTAATCGGAGGTGATATTCCAGCAAAGGCTAGAAGGTGGTCAGAGAGTGAGCCCGGAGCATGCCTGGGAGAATGTAACAGACAGAGGGCACAGCCAGTGCAAAGGATCTGAAAGTTAGGAGCACACCAAAGCTGAAGACCAGCAGTGAAGAGGAGCTGACTGAGCGAGTGGTGAGTAGGAGGCGTCGTTTCAGACAGTGAGGGGTTGGCCCACAAGAGTCTGCAGAGCCCTTGCAAGGAGCTGGGTTCAGTGGACTCTGAGCAGAGGAGTCATGATCTGACTCAGATATTAAAAATTCTCCTTTGGTACTTATTCAGTGGAGATCTCAAGAGAGCTTGGAATCCACAGTGAGACAGAGGGAGAACGGTGGGCGGAGCTAGACAGAGGGGGGAACTGTGGGCGGAGCTAGACAGAGGGAGGAATGGTGGGCGGAGCTTTTTTTATTAGGCTCTATGAATGACACGCCACACCAGGTTTCGTTGTGGCATTTTTATAGATGCACACAATACATTTTGATTATGTTCACTGCCATTGCTGTCTCTCAACCTCCTGCCACTCTGGCTGATCATTTTCCTCAACCAGCTACTCCGGGCGTTCTCATATATTTTTATGTACTTCCTTCGGTGATCCAGCAAGTCTCATTACGGTTACGTACAGAAGCATGGGCCTCTGGCCAGTCACTATACCACTAAAGAAAAATATTTCTCCCTTCCCTGGCTGCTGCTAACTGCTTATGGATCCTCAGGGAGGGGTGGGCCTCGTGAGCCAGTCCCCCGAATGTTATTTTGAGATGTTAGTTAGATACCCACACAGGACTGGTCACTGAGCAGCAGGATATAGGAGCTTGGATGTCAGGCAACTCATAGAAACTGAGAAATGCATCTGAGAGATGCTGCATTTTGTAAAAGCAAGAGTCTGGATCATCTGGAGTTAAGGTGGAGCATCTGGCTAGACTTTGGCGGGGAATGGACAGGGAGGCAGCTCTGAGGTCATCCTAGAGAGTTGGGGGATAATAAGATGTCTCAGTAGGAGTGCTCCATCCGGATGGACCGGCTACTAAGACATGCATGCAAGGCACAGAAAGATCCTGCTCTCCCATCTAGATTCATTCAATCATTTATTCATTTGTTAGCAACACATCCCCTCACTCTCCTGCTAACCCCGTCATTTTACTTCCAGTAGACCCAGACATGAGTCCCTTCATTAAGTTTGAAGTCCAGCAGGAGAGACGGGGCCACGCATATAATAAACCATCCCGCATGAGAGAAAAACATCCGAGGAAGGAAGCTAATGGGGAGGAGAGATGTCTGTCTGCAGGAGTCAAAGCCAGGTGGCTGCAGGAGGCCGAGTCCAGTCCAGGAGGATGTGAGGAGGCTGGAGAGGAGCTGTCAGATAATCCGCCGATTGCTCACCTGCTGGGTGGCCTGGTCCAGTCCCTTCCTTCCTGTTGAAAGTGCAGTCACCTGGCAGAGCTGCAATGGGGACAGGAGAGACAACGTGTGCCTGGCTCTTGGTGGCACTTTCAAGCTTGCCTCTGGAGACACACGTTGCTGATCCTGGTGGCTTTTCCCCAGAGAGGAGGAGAGGGAGGAAGGTTGGGGAGCCCTTGGAGGCATGTTGAGAAGCTTCATGTTGGGTTAGCTTTGGTGCCCACCAAGAGGACTGTGGTTTAGTGGTTTAGTGCCTGTCAATACCATGTTCCCATTTTTCTCTGTGTCCTGGCTTCCTTCTTAATAATTCAAGGATGGAACTGTCCTTGATCTTCATCCAGGAATAACTACTGAGCTCCTGCAGGCAGAGGAATCCTGAGATACACACACACATACACACACGCACATGCATGCACATGTGAGATGTGAGTACACACATGCATGCACACACATGCACATACCCGTATGCACACTTATACACATGCACACACATGCACACACATTCACACACATGCATACACATGCATGCACACACACACACATGCACACATATACACACACATGCACACCCACATGGAAATATGCACACGTGCACACAAGCAGACACACACATGCACATGGACATGCACATGCACACACAACCACACACGTGCATGTTCATGCACATGGAGACACACGTACGCATGTGTGCACGCACACACATGCATTCATATGTCATGCATCCACCTCCCCAGTCACACACATACACTAGTGCTGCCCCAGGCTGCATGCAGTTGGGGACAATGTTCTTAACAAGCAGAGGGTGAGCAGCTGCAGACATCTTTGGAGAGGACAGAGCAGACAAGCCACAAATCTCGATGGCAGGCGGCAAGCGGGCGGTGAGCTCCAAGGTCTGGGCTCGTTAGTTTTAAAATAACACAGCAGAGAACCAAGATAAAGGGTTTCCATGGGGGAAGCTGTCAGATACTGCGTCTCACATGCTGGAAACACCAGGGAGACTGCTGGTCCCTCTCCCTGGGTTGTCTGTATCACTAGATCCCCATGTCAGCATTTGTCAGAGCCACGCCAGCTCTGAGGACACTGGGCCCAAGCATGGTAAGCTTATGTGTCCGTGAGGGCAGTGACGGGGGCAGGGCACGCGGGGTCAGGGGCAAAACAGAGCTTGGGTTCATTGGCTCTGCAATGGAGTGGATGCCACCACTTGGTCAGACTCCTGGTTCTTCCTGAGCTGTCTTCACTCACATTGACCTGTAGATGCCATACTTCTGTTGCCGGTCACTCCTGCTGTGTTGTCCGTCAGTCAGGTATGCTCTGTTCCCATCTAAGACATGGACCCAAGGCTCTTCTCTACTGAATACAAAGCGACGATGAAACCTGTGGTTGTCTGCGGCCATCATCTCTGCTTTGCGTCTTCTTGTGTTTATGACCCATAAGGAAATTACTAAAGACAGTCAAAATCGAGCTTTCTCCTCTGGAGATGGGACATGTTGGTCTGGATGTTAGGATTACCTGCCTTCTAAGGGGTTGGTGACATGCTTAGCACGTTTCTGGACACCCAGTAAATGATTGATACATAGTTTTGTTGCTGTTGCTGTTGGGAGGGGGGAATGGAGATGAGGATGGAGATGATGGTGATGGTGGTTGTGATGATGATGGTGAGGATGATGATGACCGTGAGGATGCTAAAGATGCTGATACTGATGCTGATACCGACAGTGCAGCGATGGCAGGATGGATGCACGTAGCAGCCGCTCCATACCAACCCCACCGATCAGCAGAAAGCTTTCAGAAGATTCTACCTATGTAGCCCAGGAACCAATCACCAGTGTGCTTTCAGATCATCCTTTCTCTCCTCTCCCCTTAGGCTTATCCCAATCCATCCTTTGTCTACACTGCTCTCTTCTTCCCTGTGGGAGAAAGGGAACCCTGGGGAAAGCCAGTGTCTAGTTTTGCATGGCAGTAGCCATTTCTCAACTCCAGTTCAGATGTTTGGTCCTCTGACTCTTGGGAGTGACTCCTCCACACAGATTCTGAAGATGCAGTTGTTGGCAAATGTCTGGTCCTCCGCGGAGATGTTTTACCAACCCTTTAAAAGTCAAACCCATTACCAGAGGATTGTAAATTTATTAGGGAAGTTCATCTTTATTAGGTAGCCAGACTCACAATCACCTCTCACTGGTTTTTATGGGCTCTCCTTGGCCCCAAAGAGGGTTCAGACGCGTGTGCACGTGTGTGTGTGCATGTGTGTGTACTAGGACACCTTAGGAAAGCTCCCTCCCACACATGTATGAACAGCCATCTCTTAAAGCTCCGTGGTTTCTCTCAACTGATAACAGGTAGGAATTTAACAGTCAGAAGCCACCGGGCTTTGGGATCAAGCTGACTGGAGCTTAAAGTTGGTCCTGCTGTTTTTCCGGCTGTGATCTTCTATGAGCCCTCTCACATCCCTGGCAACATGGGGATGATTACCGGATCTGTGAGAAGACACAGGCAGGCGTGTAAGACCTTTCCTGGTGCAGTGAAGGCTCTCCGTCAGTGTTAGCTGTCACTGTGGTTGCAATTATTCATTGTTAATAGCTACCAGGGTGACTAGAGCCTTCTTGCCTTTGCTAGAGCCCATTTCCTTGCCTAGACTGTGTTCTCTCTCCCTGGCTCTGCCAGGAGAGGCCTCACTCATCCTTCTAGGCTCAGAGCAGCCATCATTCTCGACTTCTTTCACATTCCTCTTGCTCTGGAACTGCTGAGACCACGACAGCATCTGACACCTGATGCTGGACAAGGCCACTCATGTATTCAACTCTCCGTTTCCGTGTTTTAAAGACGGGGCTAATAATCCATCATGTATTTAGATGCTTAGAGCAAACACACGCTTATTAGGCTGAACACAATATCTTATCGTAATTATAACTGCAATGACGATCTAAAGAAGCTTGTTAAATCCAATATGGGAAAGAATTCCCATGTAGTAAGGAGTCCCATGGCTCTCCTTTCTCATAGAGCTTTGAGGCTGGCATCTTACTTCCTGCTTGCCTGTACCAGTTTGGGGAGCCTGAGACACACCACTGTGACCTCTAAAGAGCCTTTCCAGTGTGGAGACCTTTGCGGATCTAGTTCTTTTCAGGCTCTAGGTCATTGCACATCTTTTTGTCTCTTTCTCAGTACATCTGGGGGTAACACAGTGAGTGGACAAGCATGCTATCAAGGTATCTAAAACCCACAATGTCATTTCAATCCCCAACGCCCTTGAAGGAGGTACTGCAAGAGCCCCAGAAATGTATAGTGACTTGCTTATGGATCCACAGTAAGCCGTTGAGTAATCCCAGCATCCGAAACTATAGGTTGGCACACTTGACTTCCAGATAGAGCCCCACAACCCACATGGACATCTCCAGAGTGTCTGGAGTAATCACATCCCTTTCTACTTCAGTCCTGACCTGTGTGTGACCACCTCCTTCCCCTCCCCCTGCTGGCTTCTGCTGGCTTCTCATTTTCTCGCCTGAGCCCAGCTCCCTGGCCGCTCGCTGTCTGCTTGGTCTATTGACCAAGTCATTCAATCAATCAGCCCGCTCGCCCTGACAGCTAAAAAAACACCCCATCCACCAATTTTCCCTCCAGTGCCTTTCAGAGGTCCATGGAACCTCACTAATTTGGAATTTGCAATGATTTCTGACATAGACCGTACATTTCTCATTCTGGTTAAAAAAAAAAAAAAGAAGTCTAGATGAAATGACATCGTGCAAACCCTTGGGGGCTCCTAAGAAAGGACCCTGCCGGCAGCCAAAGGGCCGTGTTCTTGCTTCTTTCCTCTTTGTCCCTCCCCCTGCTCACATCTGCTCTCACCTCCATGCCGGGTTATGATTGATAGGGACGCCATTATCTACGCTAATATCAGCAGTAACCACAGCGGACACACCCTCGCTGGTTATGTGCTGTACGTGGTGCCAAGTGCTTGGCCTGGGTTTACTCTGGTCTAACCTCGTCACCATGACTGCAGGCTAGCATACATGTCAACTGGGCTCAGGGGAGAAACTGAGGCAAGGGAGGATCCTGCTAATGGGTGGTAGAGATGGGATTCTAACCCAGAACCTAATCAACCTTTCTACCACCTTGTCCCTTGGGATGGGCAGCCTGGGGGCGGGGGGCACACAGATTTGAGTTTCCTTCATGTCCCATTAGAGTACACCCCCAACTTTGGGCTTTGTAGTACACCACACACTAGGGCCAGGTATTTTCACAATCTTCTATGTCTGTGTGTGGAAGCCACCAGGGTTAGACTTAAAGAGCGCTGGTTCAGAGCCACACAGGGAGTGGTAAGGAGTTTGAACATATCTAGGCTTCGATCCTGCTTGGGGGACGGTGATATTTTGTCCTTGGGGACCAGCCATTGATCCAAAACAATTCTGCTCTGTGCTGCTGATCGTGTTGAGAAACACACAGCTAGCTTGGTGTTCGAAGCCCCACTCATTCCTCTCCCGAAAAAAGGCCCCATGACATCTTTTGGCCTACCTCCAGAGCAGAGATACCTCTGTGGATATTCGGGGAGGCCTCCTTCTAGTGTGAATGGAAACATGGCCACACTACATAGGCCTTGAATGGATGCTTTGAACCGGGAAGGCCAGACCATTTAGAAGAACTCACGATACTGCTTCCCCCGGCAATCGCCCATTTGACTGCTAGGTGTAGACAGAGCTCTGGTTTCTACAGACATTTTGTAGTCTGAGGAGACTGGACTGAAACCAGAGACAGACAGCATGAGGGGCTTGCCCAGCTGCACAGTTCTCAGCCTGAGTGTGACTTCCTCCTTAGGAGTTGAACATTATGGCCACATACATGTAGCCGAGAATGCTCACACATGTGCGTGCACCAGAGACGCAGAGCCCAGTCCTAAGTGGCTTTAATATCGTTCGAAGCAAATGGGCCGTTGGCAGTCAAAACTTAGGGATGCCACCATTTGTGACTCTCTGCTCTGTTTCCCTGAGCAGGCTCCCTCCCCTCTCTCCTCCAAGGCTACTCAGCCCCACCTCCTCTCCTTTCTTGTCCTTGTTTCCTGCTTCCTGCTCATTCTATTGCTCAACTGAACGGATGGTGCAGTGGGATTCACCTCTGACCCTGTCCAGTCTCAACTGTGTGCAGACAGTGGGGCTGCCCTTGCCACTGGGACCTTTTCTTCTGCAGAGCCCCTGAGAAACAACCCGGAAGCTCTCAGCGAGGCACCGCACCTGAAGCCTTTGAGGACTAGCCCCACACTGCTATGGGCTCTGCTGCTTCTCATTTATTGTGTTCGAAGGCTCCCTGAGCCCTGAACAGACCCTGTAGTTGGATGGATTTCACCTAGAGCCAGACTGCTGGGTTCAAAACCCAAACCAACAGTCTCAAGTATTGATTGGCTTCAGCTCTCTGGGCTTCACCCATCAGCTGGGATTGGTAGTACCATCCGCTGCCTTCTAGGGCTATAGGAAAGAGTAAGTGAATATATGCAAAGCTCTGGGGGACAGCACCAGGCACAAAGTGTGTGCTCTGTGTCAACTTATTTTAAATGCTCCTTCTTCAGTTGGGCCGCTTGGTGTTTTGATCACCTCTGGCTTTAAGACATCTCCTCCAGAAAGCCTTCCCTGATTATCAGGAATGCTTGTATCACTCAGTTCTTCGTGGTCATCACCCGTCTTCCGGTTTTACTTGTCTGTTTAATTCTTGTTTCCCACAGCAGGATGGACCGCGTGGAGGACGAGTCTGGGGCGTCTGCTCTGTGGTGCTTTCATATCTAGGAGAGTGCTGGGCTCCTGATGGGTCTTCAGGAAGCACCCACTGAGTAACAGGACCGATCACAAAGGCAGTCCCATCAAGATAGCAAGGTACAGGCGACAGCAGCGTGGAGTCATGGCAGTGCTCAACAGTGCCAGAGTCAGCTTGGGATCGTCCCCCGGGTTCTAGGACACGGCTATTCGGAACAGATGTTTCTACATGACGGGCACATGCCAAGGGGCAGAGAATCCTGCACACGTAGTCGGAATGTGACGCCCCCCACCCCCACCGTCCTCTTGCTGCCACATGCTGACACTCCCTTGCTTTCCACTATCGAGAAAGCATAGTTTCTCAGCCCCAGGAGCAGAGGACAAACCAGGTATTTCCCGTTTGGTATCCACACCACCTTCCCAGCCCCGAGTGTCCTCTACCAAGCCGGTTCTGAGCTCATAGGTTCAAATCCCAGCTTTGCTGTATATGGATTATATGACCTTGGGCAATCTCAGTGCTCTCTGCCTTGATTTTTGGGATGATGCCAATTTCCCTGGTTGTGATGATTCTGTGAGCTAATAGGTGGCCCCTGTCACGTGGGTCACGGCAAGACTTGGCTCTTTAACACCTTTGAACAGTAACGATTGCAAGCTCCGCCCCTCCATCCCTTGCAAGCCCCGCCCCTCCATCCCCCTTGCCCCGCCCTCTCCTCACCTTTGTGCTGTTCTGCCTCTCCCCAGCCAGTCCCGGCCTTACCTCTTAGGTTCTTCTGTGTCTCTAGACGCTTCAACTGCTCCTATCTTATCTACCTCTGGCCCAAGACAGGGCGATACCTTGTGGCACACCAGGCAACTGCACCTTCCACTCAGCTCTATGCAGTCTGGATTACAGAATCATCATCTAACTGACGCAATGTCTCTGATCATCTTAGCTATGGGCCTGTTCCCTTTTATTTAACCTTAGGGGTAAGGACGGAGGGGCAGCTTGTCTGTGACAAGATGCTCTATAGGGAAGTGGAAGAGACAGGGACAACATCCGGTTTCCACCACAGAGACAACCAAGGCTAACTCTCCAGGGGAACACCAGGAGCCAGTGCAGCCCACGCTTACTAAGTCTCTCCACCCATGCATGAAGAAGCTGGGTATGGATCCATCAGCTCATGTTAGTTGTGAGTAGACGGGTGCTCCAAAGGGACATTAATCCTGCCGTTTTGCAGCCAGGCAGCCAACTCTCAGTGGCCAGAGGAAATGCTCAGGGGAAACCACTGGTCTCCTCTACTGGAAACCAGGATGGTACATTCAGAAATGCATGTGGGGGAGATATATAAGAAGTGACAGCATCCGACCCTGAGATGCGTCTGAGCGTATAATACAGTAGAATAAAATAGAGTATAGAGGGCTGTGGTGTGTGCCTGTGCCCCGGAAAATATAACCATAGGCAAACAGCTGGCTTGCCCGGAGCTTTCACCAGTGGATCCTAAAGTCTGGTTATAAACTTCACCTGGCTTATCAGATCTTCTTCTGCCTTCTTCCAGAGTTGGGCTCTATCCTAATAAATATTCTTGGGCTAGAAAGATCAAGCAAGAGGCTATGACCTTCCAGGTCTATGTTAGCCACATTCCAATGTTATGGCAGATGTCTGAGGCAACGTACTTATGAAGAGGAGGGCTGTATATGGGCCCGCAGCTTCCATCCATAATCCATTGACTCCCTTGCTTTGGGAAGAGAGTGTGCCAGAGTAAAGCTGTCCCTCTCGTGGCCAGGATGGCAAAGTGAGAGGTGGAGGCAAAAGCTGCTGGCTCCCTCCTTCCCAAGAGCCTCTGTCCAATGCTCTAAGGATCCCCATGAAGCTCTAGCTTGTGAAGACTCCATCTCCTCAGAGCTCCAAGTTTGAAGATCCATCCTGTCACACAGGCAAGTCCCACAGAACATGGTCCCAGACGCCTCGTGCTTCTGTCCCCTCTGCTCAGGGCTCCCTTGGAAATTCCACTCATTCCTCCAGTTTCTTCCTCTAGCTGGAGAACAGAGATGTCTATCTAGGTGCTGGATGCAAGACGGGCAATTAGTAAAGCCTTCAACCCTCCACGGCCTCGGGCTGAATCACCAAGCCAAGCTGGCTTGGCTCTGTGTTTAAAATTCATCCTTCTGCGCTGGACCAGTTTCAGGGAAAAACCAGATTTTGTCTTTTGTTGTCATTTAAAAGAAGGGAGAAAAATCACGAAGCACATTCTCCCTCTCACCAGAGAGGATCCCATTTAAGAAAAATCAATCAGATGCGTTCAGCCAAAGCCCCTACAGGAGGAACACATTTCTCCAGAGTGGAAAGAGCCTGGCTGAGGCTGGAGAAGAGGCCAGGAGGCTGGGATGGCTGAGAAATTATTCCACTATGGCGGGCTCACATGCAGTAGAAGAGGCAGAGACAGAGGTCGCATGTGACACAGTGTTCTTTCCTTTAGTAGAGGGGCTGTCCTACTGAGCTACAGATCCTTACGGTCCTGTGTAACCACGAGGCTGATCCAGCACGCTACGGGATCCAGGAACACTCCAGTCTCCTGGGAAGAGTGGTCCTGAGACAGTAACTCCGCAGTCTGTGACGTGGTGGTCCACCGTGGTCGATTGTAAGCGCCATTGTGGGTTTGCTATTGGTGGTTATTAATCTGAAGCTAAAAGGGTTTCTTTTCTTTTTTTCTTTTTCTTTTTTTTTTTTTTTTCGAGACAGGGTTTCTCTGTGTGTAGTCTTGGCTGTCCTGGAACTCACTCTGTAGACCAGGCTGGCCTTGAACTCAGAAATCCGCCTGCCTCTGCCTCCCAAGTGCTGGGATGAAAGGCGTGCACCACCACCGCCCGGCACTAGAAGGGTTTCTAATATAAATAACCAGAGAAGTAAGCACTGTCCTCTCAGTTGATGGCAGTTCCCTTCGATAACCTTAGATACAGTCTCCAGAATATATCCAGAGACCAATTGCTCTCCCATTCATCACAGATCCCAGTCTGGCCCCGGCCGGTCCCTGCCCCCACCTCCTCTCACTCCTCATCGCCAGAGCCTCCTAAGACATGCCTCCTTCCATGTCTCCAGGCTTAGCCCTCCTGCAATCCACTCTGGCGGAGTAGTCAAAGGGACCCCACTAAATATTAGGGGAGATCCTGACACTTCCCCTTTCCAGCTCTCCACGAGGACTTCCCTAAACATAGTCAACCACAAGGCCCACAGTCTGCTACTGCTATTTCTTTGCTCTGTCCCCTCTCTCGTGGCCTCTTCCCTGTTTCCCAGATATGGACACTCTATTTTCGTCTCAGGACCTTTGCACGCGCTTTTCCTGATGCTAGAGCTACCCCAGTGGTTGTAGGACTTCACCCCTCAAACTCTGCATACCCCTGCTCCGAGTCACACTTCATCCTGACAGTGTTAGGTAAACTCTGTTTGCAACCAAGCCCTGAGGTGCAGTTTCCTCCTGCCCATCCCCCCCCAGCCCCCTCCCCCCCCCAGCAGCGCTTCCTAACAGGCCATCCAGACACCTGCATATTTGGGCTCTGTGTTGAGCCTCTCCCTGCCCCTTCATGAATCTAAGTTTCTCAAGGGCCCTGGTGTTGCCTGTTTGGTTTACAGCTGTTTCCTGGTCCCTTGCTGAGTGCCTAGCCTCAACAACGACTGAGTGCCTGCTCATTCAATGACCTGACGCATGAATAAGAGATGGATGATAAAATAATATGTGATTATTCAAGATACCTCCTGTAGCAGCTCTCTGTCTACAGATGGATTTTGTCACACTTTCCTCCACGCAAAGAAAGCCACGGGGTTGGTTTGTGCGCTGAGAATGTTCACACTGTGTGACACATGGGTCTTTATGTTGAGTGGGAACAGCATCTCTTGCACGTTCAGACTCTCGAAGAAAGGTCAGCTCGAGTGACACCAGGGAGCAGATACACAGAAGCACAGACCTTCTAATTGCTGTGTGGCTCCGAAGGAGTTGCCTGCCCTCTCTGAGGCACCCGAGGAACAAGGCGACAGTCCTTGCACCCAGGGTGATTTGGGCTCAGGTCCTTGACTGAGAGAATTCGTTTCAAAAGCCCACCTTTTCTCAATATGGAAAGAAGAAGAAGAAGCCACGGGCTAGGAGGGAAGACAGACTTACGTAAAAACTTCAGAACTAAGACTGAAAGCCTGGCTGTCAGCTCCGGTTCCCCCTAGATGATAACAACTACTTGTACCTGGAGAAGTAAATGAATTCCTGTGTAGACAGAGGCGTGGGATTGTTAGCAGCTGGAACTTCTAGCGATCTGGAGTCCAGGGTTATTGTAAACATGCACGGGCCTCATTCAAGCCTGACTAGGATGCAGCAAGGACATATTTTCTCAGTTATTTCAGAAGCACAGAGTGGCTATGTAATTTACCCAAGGTAACACAGCACAACCAAATTTCAAAGTCCTAAAACCAGCCGTTTCTCCTTCCCCTCTTTCTACCCCTAAGTACAAATACTTTGCTTCCTGGTATCCAGACACTCTCTGCTCCAGCTAACAAAGTTTAGGCTTTGGATGGAATACCATGTTTCATAGGAGCCCCCCCCCCCCATTTCTATGTATTAGAGCTCCCACATCAGAGTCTGAGGCGAGGGGGGGGGGGCGTTAAGCTGGATTTGGCTTGATTAAACCAAGGAGAAAAATCAATTATTTTTAAATAAAGAGAGGAGATTGGAAATCAGGTACAATGCCTTCTTAATTACGGCACCTAATCACTGGCTTAAAAAAAAATATAGCTGGAGTGTTTCATCTCATACGCCGCAGCCTCGCGCCTCTGTGAGGACGGGTTCCTAACGAGATCACATTACTCCACTTGACTAGTAATTGACTAGGCGATCCTGACCGCTTCCTTAGCAGACATAATCAGGTATAATATCCAGGGCTTTCTCAGGACGTGACAACACGGGACGCTTTGGTGTGAAACAGCAGCCCACCCCCAGATCCCACTCTGCTGCCTGAGCCACAGTTCTCCTGGCAGTGGACATGACCACTGGGTAGGGCTGAGTGTGCTGCGGCATGCTGGCGTAATTAGACGGCTTTTTCTCTCTACAGTTCAGTCACTACAAACACTGGGCAAGATCACCAGCAATCAGTGATCAAACGGCCCAAAGAAATCGTTCCAAGTCTCCCTGCCACTCCGCTGATGGAGTAGGGCCTTCTAATTGGCCCTTCTGTCTCTCCTGCCTCGCCCTTCCAATCTTTTGCCTTCTTGGCAGCTAAGTTCACGCTTATAAACCACTTTTCAGTGAGTCACTGCCTTGATTAAAACCCTTTGGCTTCCTCTTGAGACTGGAGCCATCCAGGCACCCTGCCATGGCAGGAGAGGGCAGATATAATCTGGTTCCGGCTATCCATCTCTCTCTTTCATCATGCTCCTTGTTCTGAGCATCTAACCTGACCGAGCACCTTGTGTCTCTCTTGCTCTATCAGGGGCATTCTTTCTTCCCACTAACTCCTGTATCATGTGCCTGGACCACTCCTTACCTGGCTGGTCCTCCAGGCCTCTTTGTTTTAGGATAGCTGATTTTCTTCCACACTGCCTAGCATCGCTGGAACACACACCATCTATGAGGTTTGGGAAGGTCTAGAGCCAACTCTGCTGATCTGTTTTGTCCTCAGAACCCAGCACACTGTCAGCCTCAGAGCACACAATCCTTTGAGTGAGCGAGATAGATCTGGTGAAGATGCTTCTTGCTTGCAAGCACCCAAATGGCTCGCAGCCTCTTCTTTGGCACCACCGTCTCCCTCTGGAGACACCTCCCAGGCTCTTTGATTTCAAACATCTTTGCTAAGGCTCACAGTCTTGTTCTTATGGCCCCTGGAGGATATGTGCAGAGGTGATTTAAAAACAAAAAAAGACATCACTGGTCCATCACTGGTCCAGTTGCTAGCCATTTAGTCATGCACATGCAATGCCAGGCAATAACCAAGGACTTGAGCAGTGGAAGTCTGACCAAGCCAAGGCCTGCTCCTCTGCCGGCTCCCAACTGGATACTCAACATTCTAGAGCACAGGGTATTTAAAAGTTCTGTTTCCAATGGAGAAGACAAAGGCATAGTCAGATGCCATGTTTTCCCAAGGCCTCAAAAGTGCTCAGTGAGTGAATAGGGCACATCTCTCCAGGCTCCCCCCCAGGGATGCCCATCTTTGGGGAGAGGCAGATCTCCAGAGGCATCAAATAATCTGGATCCAAAAAAATTGTCCCTCAGCTCGAGTGCCTCTGGGCCTGAGTGAGGTGTGGGATAGCACTACATAGAATGAATCCCTGAGAGGCCAGGCTAGCCCAAGAGGAGAAGGTCTAGAGATGACCGGTCTTACAGCGGTGCAAAAAGCTGCCACCTTCAGAGTGTTTGGGAGAGAGAAATTTCTTCCCAAATCCCTTCACCATCTATAAATGGTATAGACTTGTGGAAATGGAGAAGTGAGTGAATCATGGAATTCGCTCACTCATCGATCGAAGTGATTATTTATGAACGGATATTGATGGGATACTTAACTATGTGCCAGGTGATGAGCTAAGGGATTTATAGGCGTTTCCTTATTTAATACCTGGCCCTTAAAGTTAAGTTGATTTAGAAATATTAAAAATAATTATCCCCATGGTATAGATGCGAAACCGGGAGTTAGAAAAATAACCTGCCTGGGTAGTTATAATTAACCAATAATGAGAATATTTGACATTTGTGGGTCATTTATTACGGTCTTGGCACTCAGCTAACATAATATGTCAGATTTAATCTTCACAGTTAAGTTACAGGGTAGGTGTCATTAATATCCAATTCTACATGTGACGGGGATTGGCGCTCAGAAAGGTTAAGTGAGTTGACGGGGGATGGCAGCTCAGGTCTTGATGGAGCCAGATTCTTAGCTCAAGTCTGCCAAATACTAAGTCTACTGTCTCTCCTCACAATCGCCTGCATTGGATTTTCTGGGACACATGATCAGGGTTCCACATCCCAGCCCAGAAATCCGAGGGATGTATATCTTATATAGAATTATTGCATTCATTAAAGCATGAGGGGTGGGAGCCCCGGATGCTCCGAGGGCTGTAAACCAAGGCAGCTAAGACATTTTTCCAACACCCGCCCGCACTCCGGCAGATGTGTTTACGCAAGTCGATTTGATTGCAGGTACTAAAAATAACCCCCCTTCAAATTTAGGAGTCCTCAATATTTCCTCCCGTCTTACCAAAAGGCAGTTTAAAAAAAAACCCAAAACCCAAAGCCCTTAATTCAGTCCTTTCCTCCGGCGCTTTCAACAAGTTATTAGTACTGAAATCGGAGTCCTGGAGTTTATTATCAAGAACGATAGAGGCACATCGCAGAGACATTTTCTCTGATTGCGGATTCTCTGCGCCTTGGCCTCGCCATATCCTGACAGCCGCTTCTATGAATCAGCAAGGCGCAGCTGTAACCTTCCACTTCCTTGAGGTGGCTGGAAACCAGACTCCAACAACTCCCCCAAATAAACCTTCATCTCTATCCGGAGTAGCCAGCCTCCCCAACCCCCAACCCCGCGTATGCTTTGCATCTTGGGTACGACTTTCAGAACTCAAAGGTTAAGAGACTTAATTCACAGATGATGGATCTGAGGGACAAAGGGTGTGCGGGGCAGGGCAGGGGCAGAGCGGGGGGGGGGGGGGGGTATGGCAAGGCCCGGGCGTGGCGGGGGCGGGGCAGGGAGCCAGCAAGCATCTGTCTCTCAGAGGCGAGGCCAGGCTCTTCCCAGGATCTCTGCCACCTCCGGAGAGTGAAGAGACCTCTTAGAGTGCACTTTGTCACCTATACAGTGAAGCTAACACTGCCCAGTTCCAAGGGCTACTGGAGGATGACAGGGAGTGACTCATGGAAAGCGCTATGCACAATAAGTGGGAGTTGTCACGCACTACCACCGTCAATGCCAGTCAACAACATAATCGCCTTAACTATTGCTATATCACCATCGTCATCCTCTTCAGCCTTATACCATCATCATCCTCAACATCAGCACCACCATCATCATCATCACTCTCATAATCCTCCTCATCATCACCATCATCAACATCACCATCACCACCACTATCACCAGCATCAGACAGTTCATATGACAAGCTGATGAAAAGCAGTTATTTCGGGGGGAGGGGGGAAAGTTCTGTTTTATAGCTTCCCTTTCTCTAGTAAGGGGGGGGGAAAGGTATCTGCCACATAGTAGGTGCCCAATAAATACTTTTTAGGTGTTCTGTGAATGAATAATAAGTATTCAGAATGATTCACCTCATCTGAGATTTTGAACCATTTGCTACTCATTTCAATCAATGAGTGCCCAGCAGTGGTGACCCTGTTCAACCTCCCTGTGGCCTGCAGAGGGGGACACTCTCATGTCTGCTCATCCAGTGGGACTGCCTCCAGTATTTCCTCCCCCCAGTCCTCACTCCCATCTCCTTAGAGACAACCTCTCTTCTCCTATGTGTGCTCGGCATCCTCATGAGGTCCTGTTTAGCATCATGGGGGTCACAGGGCAAGCGCCAAGCCCTTCCTTATAGTAAGTGCGGATGCCTTGAAAGAGAGCATCGGTTTGCCTCCTTTAGAGAGTTACCTGGGCCTTTTAAGTGCCAGCTAAATCTCTAGAGCCACAGGATTGTATAAGAGCTCGAGGAGCTTTTTAAAAAAATGTCATTGTCCAGGCCCCAAATCACATAAATGGAGCTAACTTTTAGGTCAAAGTTTCAGTCATTCTTTTTTCTTAGTGGTCCTTTTCGACATAGGGCTGGGGTGATAAATTTAAAGGCTATTTAAAGTGTGTGTGTGTGTGTGTGTATATATATGTATATATACATTTATATATATATACACACACACATATGTCTATACACACACTTATATATATGTGTGTGTGTATAACATTTATATATTTTGCATATAATTTATATTTATTAAATAATAAAATATATAATTATATAGTGTACAATATATATTATATATACAATCTTATATATCACATGCATACAAGCCTCTAGCCCACTCGGCTGGAAGTCCATAGGTTCAGGTCAGGAATTGATCTTTGTATCTGCAGTGCCAACGTTAAGATGAACAAGCCCCCGATAAATGTTTATGGAATCAGATTGAAATGACCTTTTACAGCAAGCACCATGACCCTCATTGATCTTCAAAGACGGAGCCTCTGATCTTTTTAACCTCTTGGAGTCTCTGCTGTGCTGCCTCTGCGGCACAGGTGAGAATAACATCTGTTTCTCTGAGCTATCTATGGTAATCCTTGAGTGAGATTCCAGAAGGGAAGACATTTCCATTTAATATGTATATGTGTATGTATGTATATAATCACACCCCACCCCGGCTTCTCGAGTTGCTAAGTCCTATATGGCTGGTGGTTGAAGGGGAGACAAGCAAGATGCGCTATTGATCGGAGTGAGAGATTTTAAACAGTCATATGCCCAAACTGTCATATGCTCATCTTTGTCACTGGCAACATCAGCAGAGCCGAGGCTAATAACAAACCCAGATTCTGTGCTGGGCTCTTGTGGACACGGTTTTCATGGATTCCTTCCATTAATCCGATGGTAACTCCAGCAGGTGTGTGTTATGAATAAGGTTTGCCGGGGAGATCGTGACCTTGCCTGAGCAAGGTCACAGGGCTATGAGGGGTGATGCCAGGGTCACATTCGACGGTGACAACAGAATCTTTCACAGATGTCACCAAACTCCCTCATTTTTCAGAAAATGCATTTTCGCAAACTAGACTCACTTTTGTTCTTTTGGGTCTTTGTTTTGTTTTTGAATATCCATTCTGTCCTTGTCTGTGTGTCTGGCTGACACGTTGCACCTCCCTCTTCATTATCTACTCCTTTACAACACTACAGATGGCCAAGTTGGCGGCTCACTACTGACCCCGTCTCTCTTCTTGGTTCTTTTCAAATGCAACAAGTGTTGCCCGACAGGCCTCCGCCTAAGTTAGATTCAGATCTGAACTTTGAAGAATGCTTTGGACAAAGTCTCGAGGTAACTCAGCCTCAACTGTGACAGGGCAGGGATGGCAGTCACTTCATAGAACAACAGGTGACCAATGCGGGAGATCATGCACCTAGAACCTGGGGGATCAGAGCATGAAAGCACGTGAAAGTGACTGTTCTTATTCTGTCTTGGAAATGTCTTGGCTGCCCACGGGTCAGCCATCACATGCAACTGGAGTAGACTGGATGCCCGGCAAGATCTGGAGGTGCCCAATGTCTCTGTTCAATTACCTCCATCTGTGGGTACAGCAGCCCCTGTGTAATGGACTGATTAATCTCCTTATCTCGTGGAGCACACAGTGTAATTACATCAGAGAATTCAGATCCCCAAGCGCAACATCAATCAAATCAGAGAGAACAGCTCCCCGACTCCTTCCCCCAGCAGCTTGGGGGAAAAAAAAATACATCTTTCTTCCCTGCCCCTTTGATCCTCCTTCCCTCAAAGAGGAGACCTGAGCCGATGATGCCGTGCAAATAAATGACTTCTCTAGAAGCAGGTAAGGAGAGAAGGTGGGCACAATCTATTTTTAACCACCACTGACATTGTGACAGCTGCCACTCTCTTAGCAAATAAACCTGGGTATGGCTTGAGATTGGAGCGTATGCAAGGGAAGAACAGAACCCTGTTTTTTAAAGAGCATTAAGACAGACTTGGGGGTCACCTCTTACAGAACTCTTACAGTTCTTTCTATGCAAGTGTCACCTCTACTCTCCAAGTCTGCGAGGAAGGATTCTATCATTGGCACTCATTCTGCAGATGAAAACACTGAGGTTTGCAGAAGCCAAAGCTTCCTGGTTGGTACGGCACAAGATCCAATGCTGGTGAGTAATACCCTGCACCCCAGGCTTCCAGACTCTATTTGACTTATAGACCCCAAGAGCCGGGTTTATGCAAGAGACAGGCACCTCTTCCAACTCTTCCAAGCTTTCTCTGGGAATGAGTGTCAGCCACGCCCAGGTGCTAAGACTCAGTCATCTGCTCATCTGGTGATTTCTGAATGTCTGCTGGGCATGGGTTGCTGGTGAGATGCCAGGAGAGGAAGGCTCTGAGCCTCATTCCTAAGAGTGATGGGGTGGACGCAGACAAGACCAGGCGCCGGAAAGTAGTCACCATGGCAACCACATTAGAAGATGTGAGTCTGTTCTCATCAAGTTCCGAACAGGAGAATCCAGCTCACCATGGAAAATTCTCAGGACACTCACTCATTACCTCCAAGGGCTGACAACAGACTGAGGAAAGACCAGAGGGAATTCTCTGGTACGATGAACATATTTTCTACTCGGGGTGTTGTTTTCAGGCTGTCTGTATTTGGGAGGTAATTACATATGTGCATCTCGCTGAATAAAAACCCTCTCTGAAAGATTTTGGGCAACTGTAAGAAGACAGAGCTTACTTCGGTACAAGCTATGTATTGCATGCCTGCTGTGTATGGTGTTTAAAGCACCGATAAACTTCATTTTCATAAAAGCCTTAGTGAGACGCAAAGGAAGTGAAGCTAAGATTACGAAACCAGGAGGAGCCAAAGCTGGGATTCCAACCCAGGACCGTGTCTGACAATGAGAGAAGCCCATGCCCCAGTCCACTGCCATAACCAGTATCTTCTCCTTTCCTTCTCACGTGGAGAACCATTTCTATCTAACCCTCTATCTCTCAACTGATGTTCGAAACTCTGTGTAGTAATTTCCTCTGAGTTAAAACGTTCCATCACGGAGGGAAGCTAATTAAGACACAAGATGTTCAGAGGCGAGGCGAATACAGCCTATCCTTCCAGGAAGTTGAAACATTTCTTCCATCAAAGAAGCCCATTAAACCACGAAGTAAAGAACTCAAAGGCTTCAGGAAGTCCCTGAAACTGACCAGATTCACTAGGCCCCGCCTTTCTCAAGAAAATACAAGCAATAACGACTTTCAGACCAGCTAAGCTGCCTAGACATGGCAGAGACTAACCAAGCTGCCTGGAGGAGTCTCAGAACAACTGATTTTCTTGCAAAAGACACTTTTCAAGCTGCAGGTTATGCAATGCGCTCCAGGTCTCTGGCTTTGAGGAGTGGTCACCCAAGCTGGTCTGAGATTTGGGTGATGCAGCTGTCATTCACTGAGTCATTCCTGCTCCTATAAGTAACCCCTCACCCATATTCCTGAAGTAACTCCCAAAACCTCATTGGCTCACCGACTGGATTTTGTTAGTGTTTTGATCAATTGTAGGTCCCTTAATCTGAGGTGTTCATGGCTCCCTAGGAATAATGTCACAAATAGTCACTAGGCACGTTTCAGGGCCTTGTGATTAAAACACACTGCAGACTGTGAGTTGAGGATTCCATGCACAGAGTGGAACCCTTGGAGGCTCCCAGGCCTGGGGATGACTCTTGCAAGCCTCCTGAGGGAAGGGCTAGTCAAGCACTCGGCAACATGAACTCATAGCCCATTCCCAAGATGCTCCGCTCAATCTCACCAGTTGTTCCCATTTCAGGCATGAGAGAGATACAGGATGAGTCTAGTCTGATTGTCCTGGGGTAGTGAAAGGTACCGAAAGAGTCTAGATACAAGCAACAGCCTAACCATCCGTCTTTGCTTTTAGGAATCTGGAAAATGGAATTCATCACGATGATTCAGGGAGCGATACATGTCACATCACCTTTGAAGTCCTTGTCTTTGCCCATCTGTAGATGTAATGGTGGCCCACACCTCCCCACACAAAACAACTTAGGAGAGTTCCATTGGAAGCAGGGCATGGCCACCGTGCGGGAGGCTGAACGCTTGAGGTTCTTATGCCTCATGTGAGATCTGAGATGCGCCCTCGGAACCGTTGGGAGATTAGAGACACAGTTGGACCCCAAAACTCTCCACCTCTGAAATCCAAAGAATGGCTAAGTCAGGCTGAGTCTGATTGTTCCTAACCGGTCCGTCCCTCCTGCTTACAGCAGTGCCAAGCCTAATAGATAGACGCTGAGCAGACAGGTGTTGGCAGTCAATTAATTTAGGAAGCAGACAGATAGTCTCTCTCCTGTGTGAAGAAGCTTCTGGAAGGACTGTATCCGAAGATCCATTTTGTGTACGCTGCAGCAGACTTCTTAAGAACTCCACCTCACTGAAAAGATTTATTACTCAGATAACCACCACCCCCCTCCAGAACCTTAAGTTCTGACAAGAACCAAAATTGAAGATGCAGGTTTTGGGGGTGGGGTGTGCACTTCCAGGCAGCTATCTTATAAGCTACATCTGGAGGTGCCTCCCCTGATTTACATCGATCCCTGCCTGGTTCATTTCATCTACTTATGGAATCTCTATAACGATGCTAAGGGTACGTTGTGTGATTCTTTGGTTTAAAAGGTCAATTTCTTCTGTTCTTATCAGAACAAGATATGTACTTAAATGGGTAAATGGGAGTGCCTAGAAGTGTTCAGAGCTAGCCTTAGCGAGGTCTGTTCTTTACCATGACTTAAATGGGCTGAGAAACGTGGACAGTTTTATAAATGTAGGCATCGTGGAAGAAACTAACCGACCTCTATGCAGATGATCCGGGAAAGTGCAACCTGTCACTGTCCTGTGCAACTAGCTGGGAACTAAGAGAAGATATGAATCTCATTGGCTAGGGGTGTGCTCCAAGAACCGCCATACAAGTTAGCACCCCATATCATCTTGGACACAGGAAACATGTCGCCAGCCATCAGAGAGCTCTCTATTCCCCAGTCCCCAAATAATGGCTGAGCCCTGGTCAAGTTTAGAGGGCTCTAGGAGACTGCCACTGTGCCCTCAACTACTGAGGATTTTTAATCATCTAAGCTCAGTTTCCCCACGTGTATCTGCGGCTCAAGCAGTTTGAGCTACTTGAGAACCAGAGAAGAAAGACCTTCCTGTCAGTACAGATTCCTCAGCCCCATCGTGCTCTTGTGTTTACCACAGACGCCCCCAATTCCAAGTTATTCAGTGCTATTAAGAAAGGTATGAAATACTCCAGAAGAAGAGAGCACCCTAGCAGAGGGACATGGAGTGCGTGCGTGCGTGCGTACGTGCATGTGTCTATGCGTGCGGGCCAGCAAGTGTACGTGCTGCGTGAGTGCGAGCATGCGTGCCTGCGGGCAGGCGTGCATCCAGGTCTGTGGGGCAGCGGGTGTACATGCTGCATGCATGCGAGCGAGCGATGTTACATGTAGCGTGCTGTGGGGGTGGACGTTAGAGGACAACTTGTGTGAATCAGTGCCCTTCTACCATGTGGGGGCCAGGAATTAAACTCCTGAGTTCAGGCTGTCAGGCTTGGGTGGCAGCTATGTTTATGGGAAGCTCTGCGGGGGTCTCCCCAAGCCCAGCCACGGGTGGGAACAAGCTAAGCAGCCGCTCTTTCCTCCACTTGCTCTGCCTTGTGGTCCCCTAAACGTCAACTCAGCTATTTGGGACACTCTCCTGCTTCTATTTTTTATTTCACCTTGAACTCCCCTCAAGGATAGCTCCCGAAGCCCCATAGCTGTTTTCCTGATTTTTGCCTCTCAGATATTTGCAGTTATTTCCCTTTTTTTTGTACAGATACCCCCAAATTCCAACTTATCGGGTGCTATCAAGAAAGGTATGAACATACCCCAGGATGGTGGTACCCTTACAGAAGGAGATTTAAATATAAACCAAAGCCACCCTGATCATCCTTCTTCTCACTCCCCACCTCAGCGACTATTTCTGGCAGCTTCTTCCACACTTCAGACCTTGTTTGCTTATCCTATTAATCCCCATCCTCTCTGTTTTTTTCACCTCCATTTTTGGATCAATTAACAGGAACAAACTCAGCTTTATCTCGGGGCTTTGGATATCATCAGAAGTGCCAGCACCTCTGTGGCCGGTGACTGGGAAGCGTCCATTTTGAGTAAGTGCACCAGGAGCTCTGTGGCACACAGAATGTGAAGCTCAGAGGTTACCCGGTGGGGAGATCACACCCAAGACCCCCAAAACCATGGGACAAGAGGCATCTGGAAGTGATTTTGCACAGACACGAAAAGAGGAGGTTTCAGGGGACTAGGGAGGACTGGGAGGAAGGATTCAACCAATGCAGAGGCACTGTGCACAAAACCTGAGGTATCTTCATCTCTTTTTTTCAGCTCCCACACGGCCACCACAGTGGTGATGTTTGTGACAAAGCTGACAACTGACAGGTTTGTAGCAAATGTCACATGCCAGCTCAAACCACACATGGTTTCTAGTCTCCACGTGGTTCATCTGGCTTTTGTCACAGCTGTGTGACACGGGCCCTCTGTTGCCGTAGCTGGATTTTCAGATGACAGAATGGAGGAGGCATGGGGGAAATCGGAAACATGCAGAAACCCCCGCCCCCGCCCAGCTGGAGGGTGGAGGAGCCAGGCGTTTTTTTTTCAAGACTGAGCCTGGAGCCTGATGCTTAAACACCAGGTTACTTACCATGATTCTAAGCTGTGTCCTCATTTGAACATCTCGAAAGTACATCTGCTGTGTAAGGTGTGAGTCACCAGAAGCTTAAGGAGCTGGCAGTGAGCTGCAGGCCCCAGGATTTAATAAGAATGCCCGGCTCCATCCTACCAGCAGGCAGAAGAGTAACAAATTGATACGCTGACTCACTTAACCCTTTCCAGCTACTGTATCACCCCCATATTATAGGTAAACAAGGTATGGAGAGACTAAATCACATAAGTGTGGGAGTTGGAGGAGGTGAGAGTCATATGCAGGCTTCTTATCTTCAGGAGTTCAAATTCTGATCTGAGAGCCTCATAAAACCACCCAGAGACCAAAGGTTAAAAACCACACAGGGGCCATACCAATACAGTGTATAGTGCTAGCACAGGGTTTCTAGATATTATTTTTATGACTGTTTATTGAACATCTTCTTGACATTGATGCTAACTGCCAACTTAACGGAACCTGGGATTGCTTGAGAGACGGGTTCTCGTGTTCCTGTGAGGGATCTTCTAGATTAGGGTTAACCTATGACAAAGTTAGCAAGGGACCGTCATGTTAAGGACATGAGAAGACCTATTTGAACCATGGGCCAGACTATTCCTTGGACAGGAGATCCCAATTTATATAGAAATGGAAAAGGGAGCTGATGAAAGGCCATTCATTCCTCTCTACTTCCTGAGTGTGGATGTCATATGACCAGCCCATACTTCCTGAGTGTGGATGTCACATGACCAGCTCATACTTCCTGAGTGTGGATGTCATATGACCAGTCCATTCAAGCTACTGCTGCCTTGATTCCCATGACCAGCCCATACTTCCTGAGTGTGGATGTCACATGACCAGCTCATACTTCCTAAGTGTGGATGTCATGTGACCAGTCCATTAAAGCTCCTGCTGCCCTGATTCTCCTACCAGGATGGACTAGACCCTTAAATTGTGTGGTAAACGATAGCCCTTCCCCCTTTAAACTCCTTTTGTCAGAGTATTTCAATCACACTGTGTGTCACATTAGGAAGTAGGTATAAGGCTTCAAGGGGGACATCCTGTTTCTGTGCTCCTGAGAGACGCAAATGGTGAGCATATGTGTGCGTATGCAACAGACTAGCAAGGAATCACAACAGGGCAGGCAGGTATGAGAGACTCTTGAGAGAGAGCATGTTGGACTGCAGAACCCTGTATTTGGGCATTATGTCAAGAGAAATGGGAAACCATTTATGGTTATTGAACAAGAGAGAGGCATGATCAGGTCCACTTTTAGAATGGCTCTTCTGGTTTGGCTGTGTGTGTGCCTGTATGCGCATATGTGTGCCCCCGCCTCCCCACCTGTACACACGTGCATGAGTGTATGTAATGTGTTCAGTACTGTAGAGTACAGGGTACATCCAACAGGAAGCAGGCCAGAAGACTCTCACACTGATTCCGTGGATGAAGAGAGAGAACCTGATGACTTACTTCTGGTGGAAGTTTCTACCCAGCCCCACGGGTGCAGCTGGTCCAAAGCATACGTGACGAAGGACGTGGATGGCTTAGTGTATGTGCCTCTCCAAGACCCAAGGAGGCCAGGGTTCGAGACAAGCACAGTGAGTCCAGAGCTGGAGGGGGCATAGATGCACCTGCCAGGCTCTGTAGGGCAGGCTGCCAGGCTGGTTTAGTATGCCTGGGCTGAGACCCAATCATTTGCATCTTTAACAAGCCTCCGGATGATGCTCATTCTGCGGTCTTGGGGAGCCATCCAAATTGCAGCCATATTCCCTCGAGCTGAACCCAGTTTATCCCTGTTTAACCCAGTTACAACAGGATGACCTCTCGAACACCCTTTTGGCTGCAAAATGGGTGGTCACAATAACATTGCGAGTTGGCTGTGTACTTCTTCAGTAAGTCAGGTAGCAGGCTTATTCCAGTACTCGGCACAAAAAAAAAGAAGCCTCAGTCAGTAACAGTCTATTATTATTACTACTATTATCCAGACAAAAGCTTGAACTGGTACTTGGGTAATAATACATTCAGATGAGAAGAAAAACAGTGTCTTAACGAGCACTCAGAGCCTGGGGCCACGGCAGTGACATGCAGGTGATGCTGCTGAATACTAACAAGATTTGGTAGCACATGTGGAAGGGTTAAATTTGTCAAGCAAGACATCAAAGGCACACAAGGATTGGAGGCTCTTACTTTACAGTTGCTAAACTAGCCTGTCCTTTGATCCTTCTGTTAAGTAGGGAAATGCCTTTTCAAATTCACCCATCCAGTTCTTCCACCTGTCTCCCCATATCTCACTTATTATCCCACCTACTGATTAATGTAGTAACCCATTCAACCGTCCACCTGTCCGTCCATTTGTCCATCTGTCCATCCACCCACCCATCCATCCATTCACCAACTTATCCATCCACTCAGCCACCCATCCATTTACCCACCCACATGTCTGTTCATCCACCCATCCATCATCCATCCATCCATCCATCCATCCATCCATCCATCCATCTATCCATCATTTCACCTACTTGCCCATCTCTCCATCCACCCTCTCACCTACACATCTGTCCATCCAACTGTGTAACCCAGCATTTGTCCAAGCTTCACTCTTGACTGTAAACTATCTCAGGTTGCTCAATGGCAAATATCTTCAGTCTAGTAGACCTAGCATTTGAATCTTCTTCGTGTTGGCTGATGTTTCCATTTTCCAACCAGGAGATCGAATGATCTCAGAACCATCCACACCTCTCACAGAAGTGAGCAGAAGCAAACCAGAACATTGCATCCTGAACCAACATAAGAACCAAAGAAGAGAGGTGGTTACGAGCTGAGGCTCTGTCAACCACAGTATCTCACTGCTGGCTAACCCAGTCTTCAGTGGGTGACATTGGATGAGTAGCTCCTTCCTATGAGTCTCAGTTCCCTTTTGTAGAAGATGGAAATGTTAACAGTAGACACCTCATCGTTAGTTGTCAGATACTACATAATATGGGTATCTTTATATACACTTATATTACAAAGGAGATGATTCTTGGTAAGCACTAGATAACTCTTGCCTGATACTGAGATACAGGACTGAATTGTCAATAGGAAAACTTGTTCATATCCTCCTTTGCTAAAACAACACTTTGCTGATGCCTCCCCTGAGAACACACGCCTAAGATGAGATGAGGGGAAATCCTTATTTCTTTAATTAGATGCACCTTCTGCCGGACAGATCGGTGCTGGGTGTGGGGATCAAGGGAGAGAAGTATCTATCAGCATAAGCTACCTTTTAGTGTTTCAACGCACATTTCTATCTTGCCCCTCACTATATCCTGACAAAACACCATGCTTTAAATAAGCAAGTTGTTATCAGTTTCATTTTGAAAGAAAGAAAGAAAGAAAGAAAGAAAGAAAGAAAGAAAGAAAGAGAGAGAGAGAAAGAAAGGAAAGAAAGAGAGGGAGGGAGAGGGAAAGGAGGGAGGAGGAAGGAAGGAAGGAAGGAAGGAAGGAAGGAAGGAAGGAAGGAAGGAGACCAAGAAGGTTGAGTAGTTTCTCTGAGGTCACACCAATAAATGGCTTGCAGTAGCTAGTTGCTTTTTATTTGTCTGTTTTTCCCATTTTCTCCCCCGCTATACCACACCACAAACTAAACTCAATTTCTCTGTTTCCAGTCTTTCAATAAGTAGGAAACCAGAAAACTTTGGCTGACTTCTCCAGTTCTTTATACTCCCCGATGCCACCACTGAAAAAAAAATATGTATATGCAGAGGTTCGAGGCTGTTGTAAATTATGAATGACAACCTCTTTAGTGTGTCAAATCCGTCCCTTTGTTTGAAACATTCCTTTTGGCATTGGCAACAGCGCCGAAGTAAATAGTTTATTTGCCAATAACGTAGCTTGTTAAATTTTAATCAAATAGAGTATTGTAAGCACGTAGTTACTAAGATATACCCCTTGGGAAGGAGAGAGAGAGAGAGATCGCTTTAGAAATGAATTAATAATGGGGCCCTTGGAAGCCAAAATGAAATGGCCAATGGAGCCTTGATGTGAATTAGGAGAGTTTTAGTTGCAAATTAGTGGAGTTGGTCTCATCCTGCTCCTATTAAAATTTCCCTGCTAATTATTTTTGTAAGATAATAAGACCAATTGGATGTGTGGTGTTTCTCTGCTACCTTTCCCCCAAAAGGCTCAGGCTTTTCTCAGGGTGATTTCAGCATGCAGCCCATCATCCCAGCAAAATGAAGGTGTTGCAGTGGCCCCAAGGAAAATATTAGAGTGGCTAATCCATAGGATGAATCTCCCTCCAGGCACACAGTAGGGCTACTTTCTATCCACTCATAAAGCCATGACATTCTTTTAAAAGATGGAAATGGAATCAGTATGTGTAAGTTCTGGATGGAAGACTTAAAGGTGGGCACATGGTCAGTCATTTTCTCTCCTCTGTTATCTGGTAACTGCATAGAGTACAGATGCTGAGTCTCAGTCAGTCTGGACCCTTCAGAGAAGACAGTACAAAGCAGAACCTACATTCAGTTTGTGAAGGACACAAAGAACAAGCCTGGAAAGGAACTATGGTTAGTTTAAATCTCTGACAGTTGGTGGCTGGCTGTTACTTTCGCAATGCAAGCCTATCCGTACAAATACACAAGGTATATCTTACTCTCATTTCAAACAACCACCAGGTTTAAGGCTGATACTTCAGGTTTAGGCACCCGAGCCTGTGTCTATTCCCTCTTTGAACCTCTGTTGCCTGCCAGATTGATGAGTGTTTGTGAGAGACTTGTAATGTCTTCTTGACTTGTCTTTCCTGTGTGAGTGTGTGAGTGAGTGAGTGTGTGTGTGTGTGTGTGTAGTGAGTGTGTATGAGTATGTGGTATGTGTGTGTGTGTGGTGTGTGTATGTGTGGTGTGTGTATTGTGTGTGAGTGTATGTATGCTGTGTGTGGTGTGTATGTGTGGTATGTGTGTGGTGTGTGAGTGTGTATGAGTATGTGGTGTGTAAGTATGTGTGGTATCTGTGTGAGTATGTGTGGTGTGTGTATAAGTGTGTATAGTGTGTTTGGTATATGGTGTGTGTGGTATGTGTGTAAGTATATGTTTGTATGTGTAGTGTGTGTGTATGGTGTGTGTGTAAGAGTGGTGTGTGTGTGTGTGTGTGTGTGTGTAAACCAGAGGTCAACCACAGATGTTACTCTTTGGAAGTTTTCCATCTTATTTTGGAGACAGGGCCTCTCTCTCACTAGCGAGGCTAGCCAGGCTGGCCAGCAATTCTGAGATCCTCCCTTCTTTCCTTCCACAGTGCTGGGATTATGAGCACGCATCAGTGTGCCTGGCTTTGGATAAGGATGATGGGAGTGGAACCTGAGTCCTTATGGCTTCTCTCAGTTCAAAAGCACTTTTCCAATGGAGCCTTCTCCCCAGCCCACCAATAATGTTTACTAAACAAGCTATTTTAAAATGTGGGACGTTATCCTTTGGAGGTAAGTGGCTGATCTGCTGATGCTGATAATGGAGAGAGTAACCTCGTCGATGACACTGACATCCACAGAAGGCTCACAGTGAGCCTAGCGCTGTGCTAAGTAATTCAACAACAAATTCCAGTCTGTTCTGATGTTAAAGCAGTACTCGAGTTGTCTCAGTACTGAGAACCATTGAAAACATTAGAGCTGCAGATGAGGTAAGACACTCTCCAGAGCTGTTAATATATGTCAGAATCGAGACTCACCCGCAATCTGTCCATCCCACATGCTCTTAACAAAGTCAGAGATTCTGTCACCAAAGGGAAGTGAGCAATGTTTTTAAGACATCCTGTGTGATGTGACAGGCACATATCAGCTACAGACCTCAGTTGCAATATGTGTTGCTCCAACACATATGATGACCTCCCTGTAAAGTGAGGAATCATTCAGCCCCCCCAGTGACAGCCAGAAGTGCCTTTAAGCCCCGTGTGTGCCAGCAAAGCTCTTAGCCACCTTGTAATTCAAAGTTTCAAGACTGCCATGCCACCTTGCCTGAGATTGCTGGAAATAAATGAATGCACTCTGAGTTGATCACGTTCTACATTAGAGATTTGCGGGCGGCTTTTCAGCAGTACACATATCTCACAAAGAGAGAGACAGTTTGGAAGGTGATGTAACCCCAGAAGTCCAGAAATTCAACAGGTAAGGATGATCACATTTGCAGCCTGGGTCAGCAGCCTGAGCCACTGTCCGCGGTGCTGAACCGGCAATCGGGCAGGAATCAGCCTAGTCCTGGAGGCTCTCTGTGGAAGACTTACTCACCAAGTACGGACGGACGCAAGGAGACACCTTTCCCCATCTCTAACCTCCACATCTCAAGGACGCTCTGCCCCCTCCCTTGGAACAGGTTAATTAACATGCAGGAAGCGTTGCTATTTTTGTGTCCATCTTGAAAGGATTTTCGGTCTGAGGCTTGACAGGATGGCGGTTTCCTTTACATTATACATTCCCTCAACCTTCAAGGTCTTTTCTGCCGCTGAGTCTCTGCCATATGCCTGCATAAGCATGCATACATACATACATACATACATACATACATACAT
>JANHMN010000023.1:35470168-35491478 GCA_030674055.1 Rhabdomys pumilio | reverse complement strand
ACACACACACAAGCAGCTCAAGAACAAAATAGCCATACTCAGAAGAGATCGGGGCATAAGATATCTTAAAAGATAAAACAAGAAAATGGCTGAGCTTGGGACTCTTGTGATTTTAATTGATTAATTGATAATGTGTGTGTGGTGTATGCTATGGTGTCTGTGTGGTGAACATATGTAAATGTGCAAGGGCATGCACGCACATGTATATAAAAAAGCCAGAAGAGGACATTGAATGTCTTCTTATACTACTCTGTATCTCATGTCCTTGAGACAGAGTCTCTCACTGAACCCAAAGCTTCCCGTTTCAGACAGGCTCGTCGGCAAGCTAGTGTCTAAGATCTGTCTCTGTTTCACAGTGTAGGCATTACAGGCATGAAAGGCTTTGCTTGGCTTTAATGAGGGTATCAGGGATTTGAACTTAGGTTCTTATGCTTGTGTGGCAAGCACTCTTACCCACTGATCCATCTCTCTAGATTCAGAGCTCCATCCTTACAGCAAAATCGCCAGTGACCAGATGATTGGCAAGTGAGAATTACGTCCCTCCCTCCCATCTCACAGGATGACTTAAGTTGATGTGTCACAAGAGGAGGCGCAAGCTGACCTCATGCTAAAAGGCTGACTTCAGGGTCACAGTGTCCTTCAGGAACTCATAGCATCAATACTGGTGGATGTGACACAGTGGGCGAGCCTCCAAGGCTGAAGACAGAATGGGGATCTGATTACTACGAGCTCAAGTGGCCGCTCTTACACTCATGTTCCTGTGAGCCCTGCTTGGGAGGAAGGCTGGTCAAAGTAGTTACCAATCATGAGGGATGTCTCCCTGTTCCTGCAGAAACACTTGATGCAGAATGGCCCTGAGAGGAAAAAGGAAGTGTGTGTGTGTGTGTGTGTGTGTGTGTGTGTGGTGACACACACAAAATGTTATACGACAAAACATTTAAGAATGCTTATATAGACACACTGAAGATACTTACGGACGTTCTGCACCCTAGGTTGGAGTGACATAGCAATATCCTTTGGATCTGGCTCACCTGGTAAATGGCAAATTTCTTTTTATTTTATTTTTGTGTATCTTGTCTACCAAAGTGGAGAAGTGCAAGAAAAGGGTTCGTTTTTCTTGTATTTGCACACACTTTGTTTTCAGGCCTGTCTTCCTGGACAATACCTTGATACCTTGATTTTAGATACACATTGTGCCCACAGGACACCAACTGTTGACAAACCTCCGACACCTTCATGCCATGAATGGGGAAACTGGGGCTTGTAAATGGTTAAATCATCACAAAGTCATGTGACGTTCAGGACTGTGCCTTGACCAGACTTCATGACTCTTACCCTAGAGGTCACTCTCTATGCTACTAGCCATGGTTGGTTACTCAGCACCCAGGGTTGGCTTGGGGTATGTGTCAATCAACAGATATCCTACTGCTTGACATAAAGGAGCCTGAACTTCTTTTTTTCTTCCCCCAGAGATTCTGAACCCTTCAGTCACAGACTCTGGACTCTTCTGGTAATGGGCCATCCTGGGCTAACAGTAAATGAAGGTCTGCCTAGTAAAATGTTGTAAGAGAGTGATCGAGAGACAGCAACATGTCACATAAAGATGGTATGACTGCCTGATACCTTCTGTGCCCTCCTCAAATGGCCTCTAGGAAATGTATAAGCTCCTTGTGTTGCATACTGATGCCTTCTTATCTGCCGTGCTCCCTTGAGATTTCTGACTCTACTTTCGTATGTTCATGATGGCATTTCTCTGTATGGGTCAGCTTTTTTCCTCGTCTTTGTCTTTACACATACTAGGACACACACACACACACACTCTCTCCTGCTTTCTTATCTCGCCATTTGTCAGAACCACCAGTCCCTCTGTAAGCTGATCCTCAGGTCTTTGATCAATTCAGAGCTGCTGTTGCCTCATCATGTAAGGGGAGACACAAAGGTAAGTTTGTATCTAGTGGATGTGTCTAGCTAGCTTAGTGCCTGCCACAGAGCTGAGTGGAATGGATGGATAGATGGATGGATGGATGGATGGATGGATGGATGGATGGATGGATGAAGGAAAAAGCACTTTCAACAGCTGGCAAGGGACTGAGTGTGACGTTGGGGATAAGAGTGTGAACAAAGAAGAGGCCATTTAATTTATAGAGTAAAGGCAAGACCAGAGCAGAACCGGCTTCTAGGTGGATGACTCCCTGTTAAACTCAGATGTCTGCTCTGCTGCTCACTGGCTCTGAGTGGGCTACGCATGGAACAGAGCTGAGCAGAACCTTCAGCCAAATAGTCTCAGTCTAGGGAGACATCACTGCGGGAGCCGAAGGCAATATTCTTCCCTGGCTCTGCCAAGGTTGGGGGGGTGGTGGTCATCAAAGCTTCTCGGCTGGAGAGGTTTGAGGACACTAGAAACTGCTTCACAGCAGGGCAGACATTCTCCAGTGTGGCTGCTACAGGTAGGGACATTCTTAGAGAAGGTAAAATGTGAAGGAACTGTGGGTTCTGGGATAGAGGATGGCTGGAGGGAGGATGAGGAGTAGGGAGGTGGCTGAGTGTGTCCCTGGGCATCTCCAAGGAGAAAGGAGGCATTCAGGAGGGAGAGATTTCTGACAAATGTTCTAGAGGATAATGGCTCCTCCAGAGACGAGCTGATGACTGGAGGGCTGTGAACTTGGACTTTTGCCTCAGACTGCACAACTAGCTTTATCACCCACCAACTGAGGGACCTGGGAACGTTATCTAGTTTGTTTGAAACTTACATCTAGCCTTCTGTAAGAGTCACAAATCTTATGCCAGGCATAGGGAGTGCCCATCTTACTGACTTGATGGTTAAAACTCATTTGGGTATTCCACAGGACAGAGTGCTTGGGACTCGGTACAGGCTCAGTAAGGGTCGGCTATCGACTACTGTTAATACATACTGCCTGTTAGTAACTAGTTTGTCATTGATATTTGTAGAGAGCTGGGGAACGTAGCTTGGTTGGAAGAGTGTACCCTGGGTGTGGCCCCCACACTACATAAAACAGGTGTAGTAGCTCACATCTGTGGTCCTTGTACCTGAGCAATATTCTTCCCTGGCTCTGCCAAGGTTGGGGGGGTGGTGGTCATCAAAGCTTCTCGGCTGGAGAGGTTTGAGGACACTAGAAACTGCTTCACAGCAGGATAAATAATAAAGAATCACAGCAAGAATAAAGAAATGTGATTCTCATAAACACAGAGACAAATAGGAAATTGGAGAGATCTTTATGCTCTGAGCTTGCTATGCAGTTACATACTTTGGACCTTCTGTTTCCTTCACTTGGAATAACATTCCCCATATTACTCCTCCACGATTATCAACATTGACCAAGAATCAGCCTGAAGGCTTGATTTTTCTAGGGACAAAGACCCCTGACGTCACCAAGGTTTTGTGTCTTTGCCCTTAAAAGCAGCTGGGAGAGACACAAAATACTTCATCTAAGAAGTCAAGACTTGGATTTTCAGTTCTGTTGTGTGGAGAGCCTTGAGCGTGACCACAGGGGGGAATCTCTTGGTATTTTTGTGCCTAAAGATGTGACAAATGAGAGAGATGCTGTTCCGAGCGCGAGCAGGCTGACTCCGGCTCACTGCAACAGCAACCATAGCAGAGTGTAGATAAATCTTAGTAAACATGACCAACAGGAGATGTCACAATTTGGCGTGGGAGGCAGACATTAAAGGGATAAGTGTTACAGAGAAGAAGATATGGAATTACAGTCTGTGATGTAGAAGAGGTGGAGGCACAGCCAGAAGAGGCTTCCTGGGACTCAAAATGGTAGGAGCGAACAGCCATTCAGAGGGGTTAGCTAAAGCACCTGGGTTCTGCAGAGTGGCCCCGTGCAAAGGGGGAAAGGCGAGGCAGAGACCTTAGTGGATAGAGAGAATTTAAAGGCCTAAGGACAAGCGAAGTGGGAAAGGAAATGAGAGATTGAGGCCAGTAGAGTGGGCGGGGCCAGCTCTGCAAGACTAGCAGACCACAGAGTGGGCGGCGCCATCTCCTGGAAGGCTAGCCCACCGACCACAGAAAGTGTAGGATCCCAGGTAAGAGCAGGAGAGAGCTCCTTGAACAAACCGCAGTGGTAAAACCACAGAAGAATGTTAACAGCCTTCATCCTGTCACTAGCCTTTGGGTTTCCTCCATCCGAGAGATAAGATGGCATTATTTATCCGACCACCCCATACCCACGTCTAAAGATAGTGGCGACTCCTTGCAAAGAACATCCCTGCGTGACCGTATAGCATACCTGGGCTTCGCTCTGGCTGTACCAGGCACTGCGGGCCACGGGTTGTGCCAGAGCTCAGACAAAGATGAGCTATTATTAAAGGGGAGGGAGCTTCCTGCAGGCTGTATAGAACCATGATGTATGAGGCTATTCCGGGCCTGGTGGGAGGGAGGCTGGAAGGGGTTTGGCCGGAAGAACAGTTATTTCAGGACATATCGGCCAGCAGTTTGTAGCCTGGGTGTGTAGAACGGGTCTGAATAGACAAGAGACCCAGAGAGCCTGCAGTTTCTGGAAGCTAAGGGATGCCCCTCTGTGGCTCCAGATACGAAGGTGGGCTCCTTCTTAAGTGTGACAATACGAGTAAGTGTGACAATACAAGTTCTGGAAGGAGAGGGTACAGCGTCAGCACCTGCTGTGCGATCCTGAGCTGGCATCTGCCAGGTCCAAACACCTACATGGCCAAACACCTTACACACATACCTCCCAATAATTTAATCATGGCTGTGACGAGACCTATGAAGAAGCTGACCCTCGGAGTGGTTAAGTGGGTTACTTGTGTCCTGCAGGTGTGAGACTCAGCTCTCCACAGACACCAGGCCATTCGTCCTGCGTTTCACTCCCTTCTAAGTATCACACATGACAGAGCAGGCCCATGGGACAAACACACGATGCAACGTGTTTAATACTCAGCTTGGCCACGCCGAGGCTGCTCCTGAGCCCACAGCACAGCCAGACTTCTCTTAGTACGTGGAGGTGGGTGATAAAGTCAGGTCTTAAATTTAGCTGGGGAGGATGAAGTCGCGGTTTTAAGAGGATCTCTAGTCACTTGGGTAAGAATTCTGTAGCCAAATGTATGTGTCTACGGGAGCCTAGAAAAGGGACAAAGAGCTGCAGTGTTAATTCCACTTGTAAATGACACTCTTGGCCACAGTCTTTAGGATAGTCCTGCCTAGGGAAGTTTAGGGAAGGTCTGGTGCCAGGTGCCAGGTGCCAGGTGTCTGGGGAAGAAGCTAGTGCTTCATGCTACACCCAAGACCTTGAGACTCACAGAGCACTGCTGGGGGATGATAGAGGAATCCTACTCCCTCCATGAAGATTATAAACATGTCTTCACAGGGCACAGCATCCCCACTGCTGGGCATCCCTTCTCTCCTGTAAGGATGAAAGCTAGATTCTTATACTCTGTGTATCTGGCTCAGACAGACATGTGGATCTGCCCTCTGGCTCCTATGAACACCAGATCTGATCCTGGCCCTTAATTCATCACATTGCCCTGGTCACAGTGACAGGTTCACAGGCAGGTGCTTAACCAAGGAAGGATGGGCAGAGGGAAGGAAAGGGTGGAGTGTTCTTTGGTTAGAGGCTTCAAAGGATGAGACTTCGGAGCTCTAGAAACCTTCTTGTCACCGGAGTTGGAGAGGTTACCTGAGGATAGCTCCAATGCCATACAGAAGGTGTGTTGAGAACACTGAACAAGGTTGCATGAGCTCCTGGATCCAGCTGGACCTGAAGCCGCTTAGCATCTTGCATACAAGAATCAACACTGAAGCCACCATGTGCGGTTGGTATTCTTTGTAAATAAATGAGTGAATGTGTGTGTGTGTGTGTGTGTGTGTGTGTGTGTGTGTGTGTGTGTGTTTTATATGCATGTGTGTGCATGCAGGAACAGTGCAGGGGCCAGAGGTTGAATTCGGATACCTTCTTTGGCCACTTACCTACCTTGTTTTCTGGTGTATGGTCTGTCACTGAATTGGCTGGACTGGCATACCAAGAAGCCTCAGAGACCATGCTGTCTCTGCATCTCTGTGATGGGACTTCAGCATGAGCTACCACGCCTGGCTCTTTTTCTGAGTACCGGGTACCCAAACTTGGGCACTTGCCTGACATCTCCCCAGGTCCCAACCAGCAGGCTCTTACTGAACAAATCACCACCATCACTAACCATAAAACATTACAGTGGGTTTGGGAGCAGCTTACAGATGGGTACGGAAGTCCGGTTTACGGCTTGTCTGCTGCTTTCTCCAGTCTGAGACTCTTGGTAAGTCATTCTTCCTCCCAGTGTCTCTGTATGGTACTATAAGAACAGCCCCTGCGTCGCTGGACTAAGGGGAGACTTTAAATGAGATCATACATGCCTAAGGCTATGACTGCTGACGGTAAGAACTCAGGGGACATGACTGTTCACAAACAAGTTGTTTTCCTCTCTGTCGATTTGGGACTCTCTGAGGCTCCCTGTCTCCAAATGGAGATGCCCATTGTAAAACATGCACAAGGAAAATTGCCACTCACTTAGCCTCTGTTATGGATCCTATAGGGTCGTTTCTCACACCCACTATGTACGGTGAGATACTTATTGTCCTCACTGATCGATAATGACCCTGAGACAAGCAGATGCCAGTAAGAATGTTCAGGACAGCACAACACACATCTCTGCACATCATATAAACCGTTTTTGTCTCCTTCCCTGGTTTCGGCCACTCACAGACTGAGCTCAGTTCCCGTCCACGAAAGCATGTTCCCCACATGTCCACTTGCTTATCACTATTCTTGAGATGGACTTGCTGTTTTAACCCCAGAGATTTAATTAAAGAGGAAACATCTTATCACCATTGTAAGTGGAGAAGGACTACCTCATTTGCAGAGCGGGGAGACGGCCTTAGAAACAGGTAGGACGAAAACAAAGGGGTGCCATGAAATTCCAGCTCCAGCAGCTGCCCTCTCTGGGCTCAGACCTGACACCTGGTCTCCCTTCTGTTAATAAAGGAAGAGCAGGTGTTGAGAGGCCTTGACACCAAAAATGGAGTGAATGCCACCAACCAGGAAAGTGAACCAAAACAGAACTCTCCTCTTCACCTGGGGTTCCTTGGTGTTCTTACTTGTGTTTACGGAGTCATGTAAAATCTCTCCGTGAACACAGTGGGCCCCCAGCTTTGGAAAACACTGAGTCCCAAATCTATCTATCTATCTATCTATCTATCTATCTATCTATCTATCTATCTATCATCTTGTTGGATTCTTTCTGTTCTTTCTGTCTCTCCTTTCCCCCCTGCTCTCCTTTGAAATCCTAAATAATCTCTATGTTGGGATTTGGTTGAGATTAAGCTAACTGTATACACACACACACACACACACACACACACACACACACACACACACACACTGGGGGGAGAACAGGAGGAGGAGGAGGAGGAGGAGAGAGCTTATGGGTCTTCCCTTAGGTGAGTCTAAGAAACCCTGAATTACATTCTCAGAGATGCTTAACTGTCATCAAACAGACACATGGGAAAGCTAAAAGCTCACTGCCCCATCCCTCTCTTCCGGGTGAGCCAGCTCCCATTGCCTGCTCCACAGGAGCCATCTGTATCCACACAACAAGAACAGCCACAGTTGTCATGGTGATTCCTCTAAACAAGGTAGGTGATGTAATTCTCCTTGGGAGTGTGGTATCAAGCAGGAGAGTGAAGCACATGCCGCACATGATTCAGACTCCCGAGGAGAAAGATTTGTGCCCATCCTAACCGTCCCCCTGGAACCAGAAAACCATGCACACACATCTGGTCAAGCTATAAAAAGGCACACGCTAATGTATGGCTATGGGTAACTCACTTGGTCCAAAGCCAGGCGCCCTCTCTGTCCCTTCCCAAAATCAAGCCTTGTTTTTGATCATCTAGATGCCACAAAAGTACAGAGAGACCCCGGGTGGGGGTGGGGGGGGGACTCAAGAGGCAGGGGTACATAGAGACTATTAGACACGCAGATTACATTTCAAATCTGACTATACTGTGAGGTAGAAATTTCCAAAACATGTTTCAGTAAACACAGACTCTGCCATACTTAATGTTTCTCTGCCATGCACCGAGGGTTGGCTATATACCCGGAGAACACCAAGAAATAACACATTAAACAATAAACAGGCACGTTTATTATTGCACTTGCTGGAGTTTTTTCATAGGTTAATGCAATTTGGAAGTCAGGATGGAAATATCTTTCACAGGCTTTCTTTAAAAAAAAAAGTTACAGAATTTTTGTCCCCTATGTAGTGGGTAGTGGACATTCCATGTGCCCGTGGGGAGCACACTTAGGGAGCACGGCTCTGTGAGGTGCACTCATGTGGAAACCTTCAGTGGGAAGGAACTCATTCCTTCCATTTTCAGCAAACAGTAGCCAGTTTTTCCCTGGACTGTGATGATACGGCTTTCCTGTGACTTATACACATGAGTTTCACTTCTGGCCCTCCTGGCATGCATCTCTCTCTTTTTCCTTGGGGATAGAGAGTCTCTGTACCTAGTGATCCTCTAAGGCTTGGGGAATTGTATAGGACAATGACATCTCTCCTTGAAATACCATGGACTGTCATTACGTGAGCTGCCACCCACCAGTTAGCATCCCAATCTCCTGTATTTGTAAACTGTCCCAGTTAGAAACCCCGTGGACCCACCTTCCTGGAGACAGACCACGTAAATCATCAGTTTACAACCTTGTCACTTTTGCTTTGAGAATCTGCCCCGTACACGGAATCATATTGAAGCCCTTCCCAGCCTTTATCCACCAGATGCCCCTGTAGCAAATCTCCAGCCTGAGAACCGAAATCATCCTGAACACTGCCAAGTGGCTGAGAATAAAATCGTCCCCAGCCAAGAAGCATTGTTGAAGATCAACCTTTCTGTGGTAATGGCACCGTATGTGCTGGTCCGTGTTCTCCAATACGGCAGCCATAAGCCCTTCAGCGAGCAGCTGAGATGTGGCTCTGGTGGTAGTGGGAATCACCATGTCTCTTTTTAAAAAATAATAATTAATAATAATGGGATAATGAAGTTGGGGAGCCTTGCCCCACTCTTCCTCCAGAATGGTTTCTGTCACTGCTGCTCTGGAAGCCCACACTCCAGGGTCTTTGGCATGTGGGCTCTGGGCTTTACACAATGCCACCGGCTTCGCAAGACTTAGGGTCTTTGTTTTTGTGCAACTGGGCTTTTTGTCCCTGATCCTGAAGACTCTGGCTTCTTGAGCTGATTCTCTCTTTCCAGTGTGCAGATGGCTGACATGTGACTTCTCAATCCCTGTGATTGTGTGAAATGATTTCACACACACATGTATGTATATGTACACATACATTTATATGTACACATACACATACATATATGTGTGTATATATACACATATAGATATACATGTATGCGTATACTTCCATATACATATATGTGTATACATATATGTATACATATACACAAATAGATATACATGTATGCATATACATACACATACATATATATGTGTGTATATATACACATAGATACACATGTATGTGTACACATACACATACATATATACTACATATACATATGCATCTTAATATCTCAACAGAATATAAACATATAGTATATAGAATAGATACCAAATTAGGTATGTATTTGACCTGTATATAATAGTACAATAGAAAACATTTAAGTTACGTCAGGCTCCGACACCCAGCATTTTCCATACAGTATCCTGTCTTTGTTTTTGCTTTGCTTTGCTTTGCTCCAGCCTCTTCACTCTGCCAGAGAGTCATATTGTATGACTAGCAGAGGTCACATTGTATCATTTGTCTTCCCAAACCTGGACTCGCCAGCTCAGAGTAGAAATTAAAACCCTCATGCATTGCCCCAAGTAAGTTAAGAAGAAAAAAAAATCCCCGCCCAGTTGTCTTCCCACACAGGTGTCTTCTGAGTTGTCCCGTTCTTTTTTCCAAACTTTCTAACGGAATAGAACGGCGTTCCTCCAGTGAGCTTCCCTTCAAGCACCGGGTATAAAGGGCAACTAAGAATCCCCTCAATGCTTGCCTTCCTCACCGTTCACCATGGCCAAATCTTCTCCCGAGTTCAGCTCTATTAACCACATTTTGCCGTCACTTTCGTATCCATGGACAGCTTTCACCCTTCTGAAATGTAAGCCCTGCCCAGGGAAAAGACTTTCTCACAGTCCCTTCTATCCATCTGGCACACGATAGGTGCTCAATTGATAGTTCCTAAATGACTGAATCATCCCTGGGACCTCTTTCTGCAACCGCTCTTGTTATTTTTACCCTCATCTTGCAGGTAAGGGAGCCTAAATGTGGAGCGGTTACTTGGCAGACAAGTGAGTGCTTGTGTTGGGATTGGAGACCAGTTCTCCTGTCCTCAGATAACCGGGAGAGACTCAAAACACTAAGTCACATCTAAGATGAAACATTGTATCACTGTACTTCCAGGTATTTCCAAGAACTGGGTAACAGAGAGTTCAGTTACCATGGTGACATTAAAAACAAATACACAAATCACAACAGTAACAGAACCGGTAACATTCTAGGCCCCCAGCGAGACCCGGGTCATATCCTGCTTTTGCTGTAAACTAGCCCAGCTGTGTGTCCTTGGTCATGTTCCCTCCCCACTCTGGTCCTAAACTGCTTGGTTAATGATGTTGAAATTGGACCTTACAAAATTCATTCTTGAGATGTCCCCTCAGCCCTAGTCATTATACCACGGTCTTTCCAGGATCTGCAGCAGCCCTGTCACTGTCAGACTTGCTCTGTCCGCCTGGAAGCTCGTCCAGGAGGTGAAGCCTGCCCCAGTGTCAGTCCTCTCACCTCTAAGAACTCATCCTCGGGTAATTAATGATGTCCAATGCAGATCCCTCTGCCCTGTCACTTTCTGCGAAGGAGGCATCTCCAACAAGGTCATGGCTGAAGGTTGGGTCAGAGGGAACAAACCATGCAATGTTGGCCGTGGAGACGGGCTGGGGTGATGTCTCATCCTTGGAAAGCTGGACCAAGTAGGGAGAGTCCTGAACAGGGCTTATGGAGCCTGGAGGAGCCCTGAGTTGGCACACACCTAGATCATATCGCAGCTCATCTTCCACCCACGGCATGTACTCTAGGTATGTCCCCTGCTGCCCTTACCCCCACATAGCTGAAATTAGAGATGACCTTAATAATGACAGTAACTGTTCTTCCTACTTGGATGGGGGATCAGACCCCGTGGTAAACATTTCTGTTGTTCACCATGAGTAACCTAAGGAAGGTAGCACTAGTTCCGCTCCTACTGAACAAATGAAGAAACTGAGGCACAGTAAGAGAAGTCACTGGCTCAAAGACACTTTAGCTGGGACAAACGCAGGCATTTCTTGTTTTATGGGATTCACATTCATTTATAACAACAGGGCTGCACATGCTTCTCAGAAACCAGGAAAGGCTCAAAACAACTCCGCTGGATGTCTTGACTTTTCTTGTGTGTGTGTGTGTGTGTGTGTCTGTGTGAGTGTGTGCATGTGTGTGTTGAGGTGTGTGCATGTGTCTGTCATGCGTGTGCATGTGTGTTTGCACATGATAGGGTATATGTATGTTGATGCATGTGCATGTATGGGTGTTGGGTGTGTGTGCATGTGTGTGTGTGCATGTGTGTCATGTGTGTGCATGTGTGTTGAGGTGTGTGTATGTGTGTGTTGAGGTGTGGCCATGTGTGTGTGTGTGTGTGTGTGTGTGTGTCTGTGTGTATGTTGGGGTATGTGCATGTGTGTCTGTGTATATGTGTGCATGTGCGTGTGTATATATATGTGCGTGTGCATGTGTTGGGGGAGTATGTGTGTGTGTGTGTATGTGTGTGCATTGTATGCTTGTGTTTGCCAGCTCACTAACCATTTGCCACACACATTTAGAAGCCAGAGATTGGTGTTAGATTTCTTCCTTTACTGTACCCCACCTTATATTTTAGAGTCAGTCTCTCCCTGAACCCAGAACTCAACATTTTGACTATATTGGTTATCCAGTGAACCCTCAGGTAATGCTCATCTCTCCTCTCAGAGACGGGACTACAGACTCACATCTCTGTGCTAGAGATCTGAGCAAGGGTCCACAGGCTAATGTATTGCTTCCCACTGGGCTCTTTCCTCAGCCCTCAGCCTCCTATCTCTGTGTGAACCCAGCATCTCACATGCATTAGGAGAGAACTCTCACACCAAGCCACAGCTTCTGTCTCTCGTTAATACAAAATGTCATAATTACCAAGCATGTTGTGTGTGGAAGTTTTTGTTAGATAGTTCCTGTTTTGTCTAGTTCCTCATGGCAGCTCTGCTATGCTCTCAGTCAGACAGCTAAAAGGACTTGGCCAGTGCTGCACATCTGGCTATAAATCATGTGTCTACAACTGATATCCACAGAGAGCCTACAGTGGGACCTCCGGGGCTGGATGAGCACATTTGGTAGTGTTGCCTCTGGCTGCCCACATGGTTACATTTTCGTCCATCTGTGCAAGGTTTGCCTTCAAGTGAAATCTTCAGACCTTTGGAGTTTGGGGATGTTTCCTCAGCCCCACCCTCTGAGTCTCCCAAGATATCCACTGGGAGTTGCTCTGCCAAACATCCCTGGCATCCATAAGGTTAGTGTCCCTGACACAGAAGAGACTAGAAGGTGGTAGGCTCCTAATGCCACCGTAGTATCAGAAATCCAGGTTAAATCTAGACAATGAGCCCACTAAACTACCAGGAGATGCCCAGAATCTGGTCTTTCCCTCCCCCTCCCCCTCCCTCTTCCCCTCACCCTTCCCTCCCCCTCCCCTTCCCCCTCCCCTGTCTGCTGTCTGGGTCTTTGCTTTCTTTTCACACATCCCTGTCTCACAGCCTCTATTGCTCTGAGTCCTTCTGACTCAGTTGACCTCCCAGCTCTTCTTTCCTTATTGTCTTACTTTTCTTTCCCTTCAATCTCTGTCCACTCTGACTCTCCCTCTGCCTGCTTTCTTACTTTTATCTACATCTTTATTATTTCCTAATGCTTATCTCCTATGTCTTCCCTTCCTCCCTCCTCCCTCCTCTTTCCTGCCTCTTCTTTCTCTGAGACTTCCTTTTCTTGCCCTTCTCCATCTCTTCTTGCTCTTGCTGCCTCCCTCCCTGCCCCCTCCCCTCGAGCCCCACCCTGTCCCTCCCCTCAGCCCCGCCCAAGCTCCTCCTCAGCCCCTCTCCCAACCCCACCCCTACCCCTCCCCTCCAGCCTCACCCTTGCTCCCCTCCCCTGAGCTCCACCCCTTCCCCTTCCCTTCAGCCCCACCCACTTCGCCCAGCTCCACCCCTGCCCCCTCCAGCCTCACCCCTCCACCCAGCTCCACCCCTGTCCCCTCCCCCAGCCCCACCCCCTCTGCCCAGCTCCACACCTGTCCCCTCCCCCAGCCCCACTTCCCCAGGCTTGCCATTTGTTGCTGTTTGTGGAGGCTGACAGTGCCCTTGGTGGGCGGTAGATCAAACACATCAGAGGTCTGAATCAAATCAAACTGCAACTGAATTACACTAATAAACCAATTAAACGCCATTCAAAAAGTAATTTCCGTAGCATCCCTCACGTCTACTGCACATCTTGTTTGGCTCTTTCTGCCTCCCCAGCGCCCTCCCCACCTCTCCCCTTCCTCCTTTCTTTTGCCTTTTCCTTTCCTTCCTTCTCACCCTTTCTGACCTTGTTTCCCCCTCTCCATCACCCCTGCTGACATCTCTCTGAGGTCCACTCGCCCATTGCTTCACAGTCATCCTCAACCTGGAACCCAACTCACGGTATGCTCTGTTGCTCAGAGAAGACCACTGTCCTGGGGGGGGGTGTTCCCAAAACTAAGATCTTGTGTTTGGCCCAGTCACCATTTCTCTGGGGAAGCCCCAGGGTGTTTCTGAGCCTCTTCATATGCCCATGAAAGCACTGGACTGAGAGATTCCCACAGTAATGTTTGCCTCCAGTATCAATGTCACATGACATCAACAAGACCCAGAGTCTGAAAGTGCTAGAGAGGGCATATGTACCTCCTCATGCCTTCAAGCTAGGCCACTGGTAGTGCCATGCTGTGTTCTTACCCACTCCAGGATGGCTCACCTGCTCTGTCTCCAGTTCTGCAGACGGGCATCTCATCACTGCCTAGCTATCTATCAAGGATCTCTGTTTGATCCTCTATCCCTTGGCTTCCCTTAAAGCACAGAGTCATCCCATACAGGCTTTTATACACCCAAAAGATGTCAGCGGTTTTTCCATCTCCCATCACATGACAAACAGTGACCTAGAAATATCCATGGTTGTCAAGTCACCAGCTGGGTTTTGAACCTGTGTGGTCTATTTTAAAAATTTGAAACCTGAAGTGACCATGTTGCTGTATTGTGTTACACACACACACACACACACACACACACACACACAAAATAATTCGAATGAGACCATGAACAAGATTCCACTGCCTCTGGGACTTCACTAGATGAGACAAAGTAAGGCTCTGAGCTAGAGTCAACCCAACTTATTTGTTACTAGGACAAAATATCCAAGTATGCCTGAGCCCCACATCCCGACGCACACACTATAAAAAGTAGTCTAATGAGAATGAAGATTTTGACTCATGGTTTCCAAGATTATGGGGGCTGGAACTGTGTCTCTGGGCTGTAGTAAAGCAGTGAGCAGAAGGTTAGACTGGGGCTGAACTGTTCACACTGTGTTAGCCAGGGAAGAGAGCCAGGGAAGAGAGAAGAAACAGTATTTGGCCAGAGATAAGACTTATCTTTTCAGGGCTCGCCACCAGGGATTACCCTCTAGTTGCAACCTCTACCAAATTCTAAATCCATGAGTGGATTAATCTAATGATAAAACTCAGAATCCCCGAGAGCCAATCGCTGCTCAGAAGCCCCAGTTATGAACCCTGATACAATGAACACCCAGCTGTCAAGAGGTGGGGTGGGACCAGGGCATATGCGAGCTTCTGGGTTGGGAGTTGGGAACATTTTATATCCAGACAATGACACCAGATCAGATCTGAGCTGTTATCTGTAATTAGACCTACACAAGAATGGCTTTGAATCCAAGCTCTGCACTTGTTAGTTGGAGGTCCCCTAATTGGAATGATGATGTCACAACTGTTCCTCTTATACAACCACCAAGAGGAGAAAGAGAAAACACGTTGCTGCATATAAGGAAGACATGTGACCAATCCTCTGAAAGGATGTGTATGTTTCCAGAATGAGGTACGTTTCTCCTCTTGACGTTCAAGTAGAGAGTTATGGGTTACTGCCAAGGCGTGCCTGCCACTACTACACTTTTAGGGTTATTCTGCCATGCTGGTCCTTGGGTTCATAGGTGTCATAGCTGGGTAGGACTGCTGGTTACCTCCCTCCTTTGGATGTTTGCATGCCTTTTGGCAACATGAAAGGTAGCCTGCCCTGGGGGAGAAGGCTTTCAGCTCAGTTGCATCTCAGGAGCCTCTGAGAGCAGAAGAGATAGTCTCCTCTAAAAGGGAACAAGCCAACAGGTTACCCAAATGGTCAACCCTGAAAACATACATACGAGTAACATTACACAGACTGGGCAGGCTGTGTTTATATATTTAGGAATATATGGAATATATTAAAATATCAACACATGCATATATTATATCAACACACACACACACGCACACGCACACGCACACGCACACGGACACGCACATGCACACACATCAACATTTAATGAAAATAAAAAGACCATGAATTTGAAAGAGAAATAAGGTGTGAGTTTGGAGAATGGAATCTTTAAAAATAAAAATTAATTTTAAAAAAAGCTACTGTTTTTCATATTCCTGTCATTATTGGGACCCCTCCCCTCTTTCCTCTGCATTATGTCCTGTCCCCAGGGGATGCTTACCTCCACCCGATCTCTGTCCACCCTGAGAAGGTGATGCCACCCCTGCCGTCTCTCCTCCCCATACCCATTGCTCTCCCTGCAGAAGGTCCAGTAAGCCAGCACATGGAAAGAGGTAGTGGAGAAGCTGTGGAAGTGTGGAGCCACTGCACACACAGAGGAAGTGTGTTCTGTGTCTGTTTCCTCCCCCAGTGCCTTGTGGGCAAGGAAAGTTCTCCACTCTCCAATCAGAAAGCTTGTCTCTGCAGCCTGGCTATAAAAGGTTAGTTTCAGCCCCCAGAGTTGGGTTGCATTTCTATGACGGCTCTCTGAAGGCCATCTTGGGTATTTATGTCAGATAAATACCCACCTGGATTCTCACTGGTGACTAGTCACCATGTTATTTCTTATCTGAGATGGGGTGTCTAACAGCCACAATTTGTCCAGGACTAAGAAGACTCATGTTATAGAATTTTCCATTATAAAACCCAAGATCTATATAAAATTAAGACCAGTTATCATTGGGCACGTGGGTTCAGACTTTGACGTGTGAATGAGATGATAATAAAAGAAATATTCATGGTAAATGTGAAATCAGTAGGTCATGTGAAATATCCAACCACCACATAAGATGCAGAGAAGAAACGATGTCACTCACCAGACCCATCACTCAGGGATTCCCCAGCCAGGACCAGGCACACAAAGACACTGTTGTATGTGCTTGAGGCTACGCCGCTTGCTTAGACTATAGTGTGAGCATAACCAGTTTGGTGTCACACAGTGTGTCAGCCCTCAACTGTAGCATCGCTCGTCTTATTTAGTGGGCCTTTCTCCTGTGTTCCCGGGAGAGAAGGATGAGTCTCTGTGACGGGCCATAAGGTGTCCCGATGCTGGTGCTGAGCAGAGCTGACAAGACTCATGAGTGTACTCCACGGTGATGTTTGGAGGTGTGAGCCCAGTCCCTCCCTCTGTTTGCTGCCTCTCTTCTGCTTACAGTTCAGTGCCCTTGGATTTAGAGTGTTGAGATGTAGAACTGAATTGGACACGAGCTGCTCGGGGCAGCGAGTAACACATCAGCAGAGCAGCTGGGTGTCTAATGGCCAACTCGGTTCTTTATTTTCACCCTCTTGACTCCCCTCTCAACACTATCCTTGGAAGATAGGAGCCGTGAGAGAGAGGATTGCCACAATTTTCTATAAAGGGCAGATAATAAATTGGGTCCAACTGGGTAGCAAGAATACCATTAGCACACGCCTGGGGATACCGGCCCCTTGTCATGTTCCGCAAAGACAGGAAAGCGAAGAGGAAAAATAAAGACATGGGGAGTGTGGACCCAGCATGCTCAGTTACTGCCTGGTAAGATGGAGATGAGGGAACACACAGAAATAATAGAGAAAACTTTGCTGGGTTGAAAAAAAAATTAACATTTTTTTTCGGCAAGTTAAATAGACTTAGCAAGTTCCGGGAACGAGTAATGAAGTATGAGGAATGCCTAGAATTCTCAGGGAGCGTTTTGAATGTCAAGGCTGAAGAAATGGCTCTATTAGCAAGGCATGGAGATGACTGACTTTTCTGTGGGTGGTTTGGGAACATGGGAGAACCAACAGGTGTACCGATTGTTTCGGATCCTGGCCTCTACAATGGCATGCAAAAGTTAGTCAGTAAGTAACTGCCGAATGAATAAATAACCAGATATAATGGTATTTTAAATTCCAACCCACGCCAAACATCCATAGCTTACTTCAGTTTCCATCACAATTCACTGCCCCAGCCGGAAACATGGCTACCTTTACCTTACATTTGAGGAATGTGAGATTCAAAATGAGGGAGGAGGTGGTGGTGGCTACAGTCAACCCAAGTTCACGGACCTGAAAATGACAGAGAGAAATAGAATCCAGGCATTTCAGGCCCTTAGTTCCGGGCTCAGATATGGACTGGGTGTTTGAAAGCAGTGTGTTCCCCTATCTGCTTATCCCTTCACTTTAGCAAAAGTCTTAGAGATGCTCCGCCCACTTCACATCCCCATAGAGATGCTCCACCCACCCCACATCTCCATAGAGATGCTCCGCCCACCACACATCCCAATAGAGATGCTCTGCCCACCCCACATCCCCATAGAGATGCTCCGCCCACCCCACAATCCCCATTCTCAGGCACCACATATATTAGCCAGCTGTCCCCATGGTGATCAAGTCTGCAAGGCCTAACAGATACCCACAGTGCGCATACACACAGAGAAACATCAACCAGACTGACCCATAAAGAAATTCCATGTGATAAGATGGCCCTTGGCAGTGCGATCTTGATTTGCCAAGATCTATTTTCCTTAGCGGGCTGGGGATAATCTTTCATCTGAACTGTAATACGATGAAGAGGCAGACACCCATCCATGAAAAATTCAACAGAAATCCAACCTTCGTTCCCAAGGCAGGGAAAGCCTTGTCTCTCCTGTCTCCCAGCCCCCACTCCAGCCCCTCCTACAAGTCCCCCCTCCACTCTGTTTTGCGTTGTGGACAGGAAAATCTATTTTCTGATAATGAACCTTAACTACTGAGACATTTCCCCACTTGTATGGCTTACCATTTTGCATTCTGGGTGGTAATTTATCCTTCCATTCCGGTACACTCTCTCTCCCCCTTTTCCTCTGCCTTCTCCTCCTTTGCTCTCCCACTACCTCCTCCCCCATCCTTGACCTGTTTCATCCTCCACTACCCATCTTCCACCTTCTGAGTTAAGCTCAAGAGCCAATACAAAAAACAGTATGTATGAGTGTGAGTCATTTCTGCTTTTGACCATCAGGGGGCGCTGATCTCCACCCTGCCTTTGATAACCTAGTCCATAGCTACTGTCAGCCCAGCCCCAAGCAGTTTCTGATCTTTTAAAATGAGACTTGAACCAGGAAGCATCCACAAGCTGGTCCAAGGCCCCTGGAGCATATATAGCAGAGGACTGCTTGGTCTGGCCTCAGTGGGAGAAGATGCGCCTAATCCTTGAGTAACTTGAGGTCCAGTGGGATATCCGGGATTGGGGGCTGGGGCAGAGAGAGAACACACTCTCGGTGGCAAGATAGAGGGGAAATGGGATGAGCAACTGTGGTGGTGGGGGTGAAGGCTGGAATGTAAATAAATAAAATAATTTTTAAAAAGGAGACAAAAATTTCTTGTTCCCTCTCCTTTCACAGAAGACTGACAGAGTGTGAACCAGGAAGACTGGTAAGGAATTCACCCAGAATTCCTTGTGGGACATGTGGCTTCCCCTAGAGTTGGCGCTGTGATGTGCACATGAGTACCGTGGACCATTTGGTAGGACCTCTTCTGCCTTCTATCCTGTCTCCTTTATTCTCTCCTCTTTCCCTGCAGCCCCCGTCTCTTCTGCACGCAGCTCTTTCCCTCTCCCTCAACCTCAGTTTTCCTCTGGGCACCCCTCAAAAAGAACTGTACAACCTATGGGTGTCACATGTCACTCTTCTGGTCCCCAAATATCTGTCAAGATGGCCAATGGAATACACAGAGAGGGAATTGTCTTGTTCCTGTATCCAACCCCTGACATCGCTTCTGCTGGCATCCGAGACAAGGTTAACATTCAGAAAACATGGAAGTGTATTGTCAACATACGGGGCTGCCGGGCTGAGCATGGATAGAGGCCTGGGCTTAGCTGGGAGCCACCATATGCTCAGAACAATGGCCTTTGGTGCTATTAGAGGAGACCCTGGCTGGATCTGGAAGCAGCTGGCAGAGGAGCTGGTGCGTATTACAAACTCACTGAGTGACAGGTTTGGAGCTCACCTGGTATCCTACAAATTGAAATAGGAGCAAATAGTCACAGCAGGTGGAGCCTAGGGTGGTGATCCGCAGAGGCTGTGGGAGTGAGTACTGGAGACACTGCTGGGCTCTTGCTGACCAAACGCAGAGGCCACATCTGGCTTCCCACAAAGAAGAAAAGGAAACCTCTCACACAGGCGCCAAAAATAGCTTTGGCTCTGGGCACCTTTCTTATCTCTCCAAGCAGCTGAATCTCCGAAACGGGAAAGGAAAATTACAATACAATCAGCTTTCTCTTTTCCCTGGACTGGAATAGCCAATCAAAGATCTACTAAATTCTTCTGACAAGCCATATGGGTCGCCAATGTATGAGAAGCACGGGGCAGGCTCTGTAAGCGTGAGCAAGCAGTTAAAGCTGTCCTAAATGCTTGAAGAAGATGAAAGAGGCTCAACAGGACAGCTACCGTGAGAAGAAAAGTTTAGAAGCATTTGTGATTGGGGAGAAAGGGAGCTAGAGAGATGGCTCTGTGGATGAGGCAGTTGCTGCACAGTCATGGGGACCCGAGTTTGGGCCCCAGATGCCACATAAAACTTCAGGTGCTCAAGAGCTGGGGGCAGGAGATCTCCAGGGCAATGGGGGTTCTCTCTACAAACTGATGAGCTCTGGGTTGAGCAAGATGTCCTACCTTAATAAATACAGTCTAGTAAAACAATGGGTATCAACCTCTGACCCCCACATACATGCATGTACACATGCACACATGTACACACACACACCAGTTGAAAAAAAAAAACACTGTATCTATAAAACTAGATGATATCATCAGACTAGGTAGCAATGAAACCTGAGAAGTGTCCTGGAAATAAAAACAGTGTTGCCCAAACTAAAGAGGGGGGAAGGAAGCTCCACAGGAGAGAGCCTGCCTGGTCCTGCATACACAATGCCCTGTGTTTGGGCCCCAGCATCACAGGAATTCTTGCCCTTACAAAACAAGTGAAAGAAACCATAATGGTACAATGGAGACCCTGAACAGCAGGTTGTACGTATGCTTATGAAAAATCTCCATGCACTCAGGATACAGATATAAAACTGGGAAAGAAGTGCCATAGAGACAGGTGTGAATCAGGGGAGATACACAGAAGAGCCACAGGGACATGTATGGAACAGGGAAGGAACACAGAAGAGCCAATGATGAAAACTTTGCTGATCTAGAGAAATCTACCTGCCAATCCAACAGATGCAGCAGGTGTCAGGAAAAAACGAGAACAGGCTATTGTGTCAGTGAATTTTTTCAGTCTCAGTGACAAGAGACTTTACAAACCAAGTGGTGGGGGAAGCCACTGCCAAGAAACCAACAAGCCCCAAATCTTCCTTCTACAACATAAACGAAAATGCAGCTTTGAGGAGAAAATGTGATCTGAGATTTATAAAACAAAACACTAATAATCCAATAGAAATGTAGTCTGCATTTAAAAAAAAATACAAGGGGCCTGGAGAGAGGTTCTACAGTCAAGAGTTCTTGCTGCTCTTGCAGAGGGACCAAAGTCTGATTCCCAGCTCCCACACCAGCTGGTGCTGATTAGTGTAACTCCAGTTTAGGGGAGGATGTCTAGTGCCCTCTACTGGCCTCCATGAGTACTGCCTTCACATGCACACACACACACACACACACACACACACACACACACACACACACACA
>JANHMN010000023.1:35447225-35466923 GCA_030674055.1 Rhabdomys pumilio | reverse complement strand
GTATGTGTGATGTGTTGTATTGTGTGTGTTGTGTGTTGTGTGTGTGTGATGTGTGTGGACAAAGGCATACCATGATGCATGTGTGGAGGTCATAACTACAGGTGTCAGTTCTCTCCTTCCACTCCGTGAGTTCTGGGATGAAACTCAGGTCATCAGGCTTGGTGGACTGTCCCTTTAACTGCTGATCCATCTCCCTGGCCCTCCGTTCTCAGTTATACAAACCAATGCTTAGCCGCAGTACAAGGACTTACAGACAGATGTGCACAGAGAGCTGGACACCAAGACACTCCCTGAAAACATTTTTCTAATTTTGAACATCTGAAATCAGTTTAAATGTCAATGGATAAAAGTTAAAGAAATCAATTATAACACAGGTGAACCATGGAATCATCCTTGTAGGTTAAAAAGGTCACTGTGGTTTTATGTTTTGTCTTAATGCCGTCACACAGTGAATTGGAAGACTGTGCTCCTGGAATTCATCTAGACCCAAGAAAGAAGATTCCATGAAACCCCTGTATGAAAAAAAAATCACACACACACACACACACACACACACACACACACACACACACACAGCACCAAGCCAGCAGGTGTGGAAGCAGGAAGCACACACTTTTAATTTCAGCTCGCAGGAGGCAGAGGCGGGTAGATCTCTGACAGTTTGAGGACAGCCTGGTCTACATAGGGAGTTTAGAGCCAGGCAAGAAACATAGTAAGACCTTGTCTCCAAAAAAATTAAATTAAATAATGTTTATATTCATGTTATGGGATGGCGCTGTTTTTTCTTCATCCTGTACTTTTCCCACCTCAGATTATCGTGTTGTTGTTATTGGTGGAGGGAGACAGTAACAGGAATCAGAAAGCGAGGTTAATTAGCTCAAACAGGCAATGGGACGCATTGCTATGCCCACAGTAAGCTTGCTTAGAACATTCCGCCTTGTTTCTCACAAACCGTTCTCCTGAGTTCCCAGGCTTTCAGTGCCATGGACAGTGGACAGTGCGGCAGCCCCTCTCGCAGCTTTGCAAGATTAACTCTCTGCTATCTGGGAATCTATCGGCCACCTATGTGACAGATTCTTTTTGTAGTAAAGATCTGCTTCCTTGAGCCGCTCTTTCCAAACCTCTTGCTTTCTGACATTTCACGGGCAGTTGAGGGATTCTGAGGAATAGCATGTGTTCTGAGAGTGTGTGGAAAAATCACTGTTTCTCTCTCCTGTCTTGGTTACCTCTGTCCTGTCTCTGCTGTTTCACCTGTTACTTGGCTAATGACCCTATTAGAAAGCTGAAAGGCTTCCCAGCTTGAGAATGGCCAATGAATATTTCCTTTTCTCCCAGACCTCAAAAATACCTTGGGACAGCTGTATGGGTCCCTGAGGGACAGACCACTAGCTGGGTCAGCATGAATACCTACTACATATACCCCCTGCAGTCTGCTCACCATGATGACGCTGCCATGCCTTGCCTGTGTGAAATCCAGGACTCCCACACCCAGGAGAAGAAAGGCTCTGAGTGACAGAATGTTGGCACAGTCAGCTGGTGGCATTACAATCGAGGCACATGCTGTACCTGCTGAAGGAAGTTCAGGAAGGTGGGGATGTGTGATCTGGAGATGCTCCATGTTTTCTTGCATCCAGAAAGCCCTTTAAATACTTTCAGCCTCTTAGCTAAGCCCAAGCTGTAATAACATGGGGTTAGCCCAGGTGTCTGGTTGATTCACCAAACACCTGTGACCATTTTTTGGCAAAGAGCCTGCTCCCGTGAGGTAACGGCTGGGTTGGTTGACTGATTAACAGTAAATATGAGGAATGATCTGCAGACTCCTTACTATTTTTTAACCGTTGAGCCAATTTGTCACCTTAAAAAAAAAGTTTTTCCCATTTTAAGTGTGTGTGTGTGCGCACGCGCGCGTGTGTGCACGTGCACGCACACTTGCACACACATGTTCCGGTTCCTGAAGATGGCAGCAGAGAGCATGAAATCCCCTGGATTTGGAGTTATACACAGTTGTGAGCTGCCCTACATGGGTACTAGGAACTGACCTTGGGTCCTCCGCAAGTCCAGCAAGCACTCCGAACTGCTGAGCCATCTCTCTAGGCCCCAATAACTTGAAATCCTGACGACCTCCCAGAACCACCTTTCTCTCATCTGCACAGGGCTTTTGAAATGTTTGCCCATCACGTCTATGTCTTGATTACACGCTTCCCCAAGGCTTAACCTTGCCACGGCTTTCCATCACTCTTAGAATAATGCCATTTTTCACTTGGTGACAAAGGAGAAACCGGTGTCCTTGTCTTTCACTTTGATTAAGAAAATTAAAAAGGGAATAAGGGAGTGCTCCCGGTGGGAGCACCTCGGAAGTCCTGCTCCTCGTGTCTCACCTCTGAGTGAAAGCAGGCAGAAGTGTCTCTCCTCAAATGAAAAGACATAACCTGTCCCTTTATCTCTGCGTTTTTGGGATTGTGCTCCACTCCCACAGCAAGGATGCCTGCAGGACTGTAGCATGGTAAGCTCAGTGGTTGGGCCTGCAGCCTGGTGTACTGGTTGGTTTTGTCTACTTGACATAAAATAGAGTTGAAGAGGAAACCTTGACTGAAGAATTGCCTCCACAGGACTGGACCCTGGGTATGTCTGTGGGGCATTTTCTCAATTAATGATTGATGTGACTCCTTTGGGGTTTGTCACCTCTGGGCTGGGAGTCATGATTGGTACAAGATTGAGCAGGCCAAGTAAGCCACAGGGAGCAAGCCAGTGAACAGTGCTTCTCCATGCCTAGGCTAAGTTCCTGCCCCAGCCTTCCTTTATTTTGAGCTGTAAGATGAAAGAAACTCTTACTACCTAAGTTACCTTTGGTGATGGTGTTATCACAGTAACAGAACCCTGACTAAAACACTTGGGGGTGGCCAGCTCAGATGTGTTCTCCATAATGTCTTCTACGCCTCTCAAAGAGCTTCCCTGGGCATGCCAAGATGCAGTCTGTTCCTAGATCTATTATCTTCTTTTCCACATCTGTCAAATGGGCACATGGGGCCCTCCCCTCTGCAGTTATTCTGAAGCAGGATTCTCAAGGCAGAGCCCCCAGACATCCAGTATCACCTGGTGGCTTGACAGAAGTACAAACCCTGGCACACACTGCATATGTCTGGAAATGTTGGGGGAGGGGCACAGAAAGTTGAGTCTTAGTAAACCCTTTAGTGGCTTCCAATCCACCAAATCTGAAAACTGTGAAAAGCAGAAACAATTCAAGCAAAGTGCCCTGGAATACTGCTTCAAACCTTATATTATTATTACTGGGGAGGTGGCTCAGTTGGTTCCATGCAAGGATGAGGACCTGGGTTCATCCCTCAGCACACACACACAAAAGCAAGTCACACAGTGCTCACCTGCAAGCCCATCAGTGTGCAGGTGGAGCTGATATATCCCTGAAGCTCAGCGGGTCTTTCAGCCTAACTGAGTAAATGAGCCCCACATTTGGTGAGAGACTGCCTCAAAAACTGAGGTGGGGTGTGATCAAGGCCAGATATTGACTGCTCCTGTACTCTCACACACACAAGTGTGTGCACATGCACACACAGAAACACACACATGCAGACACACACACACACGTGTGCGCATACATTCACCTAACACATACATTCAATAACACGCATACCCAGGGAGAAAGGGAAGAGGAAGTACTCGAAAGACTCTGCCATTCTTATGCCGAGTGCAGTGTGTCCTGTATCCATTATCCTCTTGGGGAATGAAATATAGCACCGTGGTTATAAAGAGTTCAGTACAGATTGATTATGGGCACAGGCTAACGCTGCCTCAAATTTGTGTATACCATAAGCCCTCTCTGTGCTCCCTTGTCTGTAAGATGGAGACAGCGGTAGGTAGGAGCAATGGCTGCTCCACCGTGTGTGGTGAGCGGAGTGTGTAAGACTGGAGGAATATTTAATCTACTGTCTGATGGGCAGAAAGTGCACCACTCCCAAGTAATCTATCATTAGAGTCTGTCTGAGTGTTCACCCCACCTCAGTTATGCCCTAAACTCTTGAAAAGTGGGGCTGACAGCATATTCTAAGATTTATTTTCTGTCTGTCCATGTTTGGGCTTGTGAATATAAATCATGTAGTACCCATGGAGGCCAGAAGAGGGCGACAGATCCCCTGCAGCTGGAGTTGCAGGTGGTTGTGAGCTGCTAGTCTTGGGTGCTAGAAACCAAATTGTCTGCAGAGCCCTAAAGAGAGTGCTCTTCCTGAACCATCTTTCCAACACCCTGATAGATCACTTGTGGTGTTTGCACTGTTCCATACGTGCAGCCAAGGCACAATTAACACTCGTAAAATTGCCTCTCAGTACCCCAGATGTTAAGATTTGTAATTCCATGGCTGTTAGATAGCTTATGTCCATATCAAGAAGTAAATCTCTATGAATGGAGGGCGATCTACAGAATGACCTGGGATTAACCTCACTCTGCCACCCACCAGTAGCTCTGTGACTTTAAAATTCCAATGCTTAATCTATGAAACAGGGATGGTCCTTTGTATATGTCTGTAAGTAGAAGATCCCAGACTCAAGTTGGTGCAAACCATAAAGTCATTTGTTGGGGTAAACTGCTGCCTTGCAAGCATGAAGATGTGGGTTTGGCTCTCCTGAACTCAGATAAAACAAAAAACAAAAAGCCACACAAACAAACAACAACACCACAAACAAACAAAACCCAAGATGTAGTGTTTATAATCCCAGACCTGGAGAGGTAAGGTCAGGGGCTTGATAGACAGCTGACTATCTGTATTAGTGAGCTTCAAGTGCAGTGAGAGACTGTTTTGAATACAAGATGGAAAACAATTGAGAAAGACAGCCAACATTACCCTCTCCATACATGTGTGTACACACACATGCAATGAACTCCTCTGATCTCCATACACATGTGTATACACATATGCATATAGAGTCCTCCCCCACACATGTGCACACACACATGCAATTTAAAAAAAAAACTGTGATGTAAATTCTAAGAAATTCCATGGTCAGGGTGGATCTACTACTGCTTCATACATTGGTTTGACACTGTCAATAAAAGCCCAGGTTCTTTCTACCTTCTTGCTCACCCACCCATGGCTGGACACTTGGGCCTTCAGGGTGGCCCTCTCCTAATTACAAGTTGGTAGGTAGTTCCAAGAATCTATTAAAGATACCAGGAAAACCAGAGAGAAAACAGAAAATCTAATATATACTTGGGGAAAAATCTATTGAGCCCATTTCTCCCCATCCCAAGGCCACTATAGATATGAGCCCAGGATTACCAAGGTTAAGTTAGGCAAATCATTCTGTTTAGTATGAATGTAACAAAATATCCCATTATTCAGAACTAACCCGACAGGGCCACTGTGGCAATTAAATGAGATAATTTTCTAAACATAACCATCATCCTTCTTCCTTCTTTCTTCCCTCTCTCCCTTCCTTTTATTCCTCCCTTTTTCCTTCTTTTCCTTCTTTCCTTCTTTTCTTCCTTCCTCCTTCCCTCTTTCACCTCCTTCTTTCTCTCCTTCCTTTCCTTCCTTGCTTCCTTCTTCCCTCTCTCCCTTCTTCCTTCCCTCTCCCCCATTTCTTTCTTTCCTTCCTTCCTCCCTTCCTTCTTTCCTTCATCTTTTTTGAGTTGTCCCTAGTGTTCTCCCACTAACTTCCTTCATACAATTTTAATACAACCCCTCCATATGACCTTCTCGCCTTCCAAGTTAGTCCATCAGTTTCTTTCCTTAATCTCCACAAAGGTTCCTCCCGACAATGTCTTCTTAACGTTTATTATTGATCCATTCCTCCCCATCTCCGTTACAGCCACCAGAGCAATCGTTTTATAACATAAATTGTCTTAAAACCTTCTGTGGCCTCTCATTTTCCATAGAATTAAATTAGACCCAGGTGTGGTAGGTACGAAAATGCATCTCCCAGAACTTCAACCACAAAGAGCAATTAATGGACCAAAGACTTTCAATGCTGAGCCCTGACCTTGTAGAAGATCAAACTTCCCACAGGTTGCTTGCAGCCAGTGGCTAGGCAGCTGGATACTAAGATGAGTTTGCATCCTGCTCTCAGGTATTGGCTCTCTGTGAGCCCTTCCCCAGCGGAACCTCTGACACACTGCACATTGAGCTGGTAGCTTCACTCCTAATCTTCTTTGTTATTTTTCTGAAGTATGTGTGGTATTTGTTTGTGGAGGCCAGAGGCTAATGTTGGGTTTCTTCCCCAATTGTTCTCCATTATATTGCTTGCTTGCTTGCTTGCTTGCTTGCTTGCTTGCTTGCTTGCTTGCTTGCTTTGAGACATGGTCTTTCTCTGAACATGGAACTCATCAAGTGGCTAGAACTCCTAGCCAACAATCTCTAAGGATCCTCCTCCAGGATTATAGATGCATGTGGCTTTTATATGAGCACGGGACTCTGAACTCAGACCCTCATTCTGTTTCACACACGGAGGCTCCTTCCACATCCGTTCTGCATTCTTAAAACTGTCAGTAGTCAGAGTCTACTTTAATGGTGAAAGAGCAGCCCAGCCCTGAGTTTGATCACCAGGATAACAGAAAGATTTAATTTTTTTTTAAAAGAACAAATTGTAGGATGGAGAGATAGCTCAGCAGTCATGAAAATGGGTTGCTTTCGCAGAGGACTTCAGTTTGATTTCTATGCCCTCATCAGACAGCTCAGAGAAGCCTAGAGCTCCAATGCCAGGGGATCTTATGACCTCTTCAGGCCCCTCTGGGAACTTCACATACACAGCACGGCACACATACATATCCAGACAAAAGCACAAATCAATGCCAGTCACAGCAGTGTGCGCCTGTTACTCTATCACTTAGGAAGCTGCAGTAGGGTAAGCATTGAGTCCAGGAGTTTAAGACAAGTTTGGGCACCATGCTTAACTCGATCTCCACTAAATAAATCAACCAGTTAATTAGTCATTAATAGGGATAGAGAATCTATCCTGTAATTGGTGTATAGCATCTAGATTTATAGCATATTTTATGATGCTCTCTGGAGTGTAGAAGGTAGGCTTCTGAGGACACACCCTTGTACTTCCAATTCTGTGTTGGCATCCATGTCCCCAAACACTACATCTGTGACCTTGGCTCTGCCTACCTGTTTAGCCTGGTGTCCCCTGTGCAGCCCGATATCCCCCACTGATTTCTCACACTCAGAGTTACAGCTACCCTGATGACAGTGTCCTCTCACTTGATATTTGCACATGACTCTTTGGTGCCTGCACACCACTTCTCACTCCAATGACATCTCAGTGTAACCACAATTTCTCTGTGAATGTCATTTCACACGTGTGTGCACATGCGTGTACACGCACATGCATACGCATACACACATGCATTTGCACACACATGCATATGCACACACACCATACACACAATACATATGCACTCACACGCATGCACACATAGCACACATAAGCATTCGCTCTCTGTCACACACCCAGGTAACATGTCTCTCCACTGGAGCTCAGAATATTCTCTCAGGCCCACAACAAAGCACTCATTGGTCTGTTGCAAGTTTTGACTCTTGTATCTTGACACAGCGTGTGAGCTCTTTGTTGTGGGGATAATATCCTCACAGCTCTGCTCCTGCTTGCCCACTGCTCAGAATAGAGCCCACCATACATTATGTGTATGTGTATTGATGGTCCCTTCTCCTTCTGTGCTATCAGCACTTAACTATGTGAGAGACAGAAAATTCCAACAGACCCCGAAAGACATGTTTGGTATCCACCCCCGACATCAACCTAGTTGGATATAGAGGGATTGAAAAAAAAATCTCCACAGACCACACAATTGAGCATAGAGATCTTTCCAGCATGTCTGTCCCTGGGTTTACACAAGAGCTGGTCTCAGCCCCAGGGAGGCTCCGTTTAAAAGCATGTCAATCATGCTTTGGTGAATCCTGGATTAAAAGATCAAAGCTGACAAGCGGTTGTTAAGAGAGGGGGCTAGAAGGACATATGAGAGATGTTTGGAGTGGACTACATGGAGGGCTGAGGAAAATGGAGCCGACGGTTGCACAAACCGAGCCCACATCCCACCCACCTAGAGTTCTCTGTCATGAGCCTGCATCAGCTATGTGAGACTCCATCAATGATCTTGGGTAAGGAGGGCTCTGGAGAAAGACTTGAAGCTGGAGACAGCAGAGCTGAGTTCTGGTCCTTGTGTGTCTCCAACAGGCTGAAAGGTGCTGGGGGAAATGACCTCCTCCTGAGAGCTTGGGATACTATTTCTGAGGTCCACGATGGACCAGAAGCTGTGTTTAGACATAGGCAATATAGTGCGGAAGAGACAGAAAGATGAATGGTCCCCCTGAAATGCACTAATAGGTGGGGAAGTGGGCATGAAACAAATAATCGCATAAATAAATCAGGATAACAGTGATAAGCACCGCGCAGGAAAGTCAGGAGATCTATGAGAGAGGAACATAGAAAGCGGCTCATTTGCAAGCCGAGACGGGCTGAAAGGAAGAAACATGAGTAAGAGTTAATTAGAATGTGGGCAGGGTAAGGCATTGACTATGGAACGATATTTATCCATTCAGCAATTATTTATGAGCATATGTTACATGCTGGGGTCTGGGACTGCAAGGAAAGAGCTCATTGGAGCAGAAACAAAAGAAACAATAGGAAAAAAAAACCGGAGTCAGCTGAAGTGGAAGGTGGAGGGTGGCAGAACTTTCAGGACCATGGAGAGCCCCCTGGATTCTGGGAGCTAAGAGAAAACTTGTGACAGGACGTGATTGACATGTCGAGCAAATCATGCCAGCTGCTTTTGAGAGCCCAGAGCCCGTTGGATGCCGTGGGGAGACACTCAGAACTGCCCTATCGTATCACAATCTTAGTCAGGTGACCTGAGACAGACAAGCTCTCCCTTTATCACCTGTCTTCCCAGTGGTCCTCAGAGGATTGAGCGTGTCTTTTGGGTTCTTGGCTACCTTAGTAGATATAGTTCTTCCTCCCATGGTAGGCTGGTCTGGGAGAGGAATAGACAACCACAACATACAAGGGCAAATGAGTCCTAGAGTTTGATCGTCTACGCCAAGGAGACCACTTCATGTTTTGTGACCTAGGGATTGGCCTGTGAGTTCTAATACATCATAGAGTGGCACACATCAGGGCCACCCAGCAGACACTGCCCTATACAAGGGAATCAAGAAATCACTTCCCCTGAATCTTCCTTGTCTTCCGGGGGCAGGGGCGCTTATGTTGGAAGCAGTATGCCTCATCAGACATTGGGCATTCCCTTGTCCCAGGTAATGAATCTTAATTAATCAAGTAAAGTACACTCTCAATACCAGTTGGCTGGCTCTAAAGCAAGCTTGGAATCCTGCAGGGAGGGTGCTTTTCAAAGATGAGCACAAAGAAGTATATGTGGGGGTCGCTGCCTGTGCATGAAAAGACAAGAGACACCACAGTCCTTTTGTAGCAGCAAGGAGAAGCAGCATCAGCATCTAAAGCTCTCCTTAAGTTGCTGAATTAGCTAACGACCCCTCAGGATTTCTGGTAAACCAAAGAACACACCTCACTCACTCTTAAGCCACTTTCCACTGTGTTTTCTCAAAATTGCAGCCGGAAACATTGTAACTAGAATGTAACTAGAATGGGATTCTCTCTCTCTCTCTCTCTCTCTCTCTCTCTCTCTCTCTCTCTCTCTTGGTTTTTTGAGACAGGGTTTCTCTGTGTAGCCCTGGCTGTCCTGGAACTCGCTCTGTAGACCAGGCTGGCCTCAAACTCAGAAATCTGCCTGCCTCTGTCTCCCAAGTGCTGGGATTAAAGGCTTGCACCACCACCACCCGGCTAGAATGGGATCTCTAAACATTGTAACTGGTATTGTAACGGGAATCTCTGGACCTGAATTGGTGATGTTTGTGTTAACATTTCATGAAGTTTTCAGTCACCTTACCAGAATTATATAGTTCACGACTACCAACAGCTCTGTAATGACTCAAATCTGTGTCTGATAAAGCTTTCTTCTGGGCCATCAGACAGACCACTGAACTAATGTTGTAATCAGAACATTGACATGCTATCTGCTCACACGCTACTTTGGGGACCATCTCCCTACGAGGGGGCAGGCTGTGAAGACTTTCTGTTTGACTTAAAACCACCACTTGGAATTTCGGCCACTGAGTGAATCTAGATCATTTCTTGGTAGAGTGGTCTACGAGTAAAGATTTCCTAACTGAATGAAGGATCATGAAACTTTCGCCAGGGGGCTGAACGGAAGAACAAACCAGCATCCCGTTCTTCGACAAAGTCACAGACACACCCCTTTCTACTAGCCTCGGCTCAGATATTGGGGTTCCTTGGTGGAATGGATCGTGGATTGGAATTCTCAGAAATCTGAACATGGAGTTTGCTCAGACTGTACTTGGTCACAGGGACCACTAGGAGGTGGTAACTTGGCACATGGCCAGGCACAGGTGCTCACAGTCAGCCACTGTCCTTGGGATGCTCTTCTGCCTAGCTGTCTCACAAGCCCTGGTTCTCCAAATCTAGCCCTGAAGAAGGCTCACCCTCCCCTAGACGATGTCTTCTTGTAGTGTCTCTTCTTTTCCCCCCTCCTCTTTCAACTGCCTTTCTTGGGTGTAGGTAGTTGTTTGTCTACAGTTTCCACATCTTCAGAGCTAGAGGTTACCTGTGCTGTAGCACTAAGAGCACAGGGAAAATGCTTCACTTCTTAAAGTAAACATTCAAACAAGCCATGGCATTCCCATAGAAGAGTTCCCAGAGTATCACATAGGAACTTAATGCATTTCCACTTGATTGAGACACATAGGAAGCTGTGGGGATGGCTCAGTTGGTAAAGGGCTTGGTATGCAAGCTTGGGGACTTGAGTTCAATCCCCCAGGACCCAAGTAAGAAAGCCATGGTGATCATTCCTGTAATCCCAGTGCATGGAGTCGAAGCAAGAGGGCCCCTGGGATTTGTTGTCCAGCCAGCCTAACCTATTTGGTGACTTGCAGATTTGGTGAGAGGTCCTGTCTCAGTAAAACAAGGTGGGCAGTACCTGAATGAAGAAACCCAAGGTTGGCCTCTGGCCTTCCTATGAACCTTCCCACACCTGCACACAAATGTGCATATGGGCACACATGAGCACACACATACAGAGGAAGACTCAGAAGAGAGAGAGAGAGGGAGGGAGAGAGAGAGGCAGAGGGAGAGAGAGAGAGAGGACATTCCCAACTCCTACAAGTGCTTCATGACCCCTGTAACCTCTTCCTCTTTGATCTCTTGATCCTTTCCCTGACTTTTCTGATTTCTGGATGAATTTTGCCTTTTGGGGGATGGATATAAATGGGCCTACATAGCAGGCGCTTTTGTGAGAGTTTTTGTTTGTTTTGATTCAACGCTTTCTCCAGGCCTCCAATGTCGCGTGCTAAGGTGCTGTACTTACTTTCATGCTACATATGGAAGAAAGAAGGCTCAGAAAGAGGGCTCAAGCACAAGCCAAGGTCACTAACTTGACCATCAGAGTTAGCTTTTTGCTATTGTCTCTCGGAATGCCTTTCCCACTGCCCCTACAGCGCCCCCTGCAGGTAAATCAGTGTACCTCTTTTCCACATACCCAACAGAACCATCACCCGTTTGAAAAACCCTACCTCCGCCCCGCTTAAAGCCCTTCCTCATTCTTGACTCCCACATAAAATCCTCTTTATTTCTCCAGCTCTCCTCATTCTGTACTTCTGATATAAAACCTTTCCTGGTTCCACTTGCAATTACCACCTAGAGAAATCTCATCTATTCTGGGAGATTCATTTACGCTTTCACACCGGGGCTGTCTTTTAACACGACTGAATGATCCTCTTCGGGGCAGGCTGCCCCCCTCCCGTTACACCTTTTCAATGCTACAGGGCTCCTGACTCACACCCTCTCCATTGGGGACTCTCAACCTTTTCATGATTTCACCCTGTGTGCTGTTGAAAATAGATCATTCAAGGCAGAGGGTACTGATAAGAGCGGTTGCTCTTGCCTGCCTGGGGCCCCTGGGTTTACCATCAGTTCAGTGTAAGCATCTTCGATGAGGATTTAATTTAGATAATGTAGACACCAGATTTTTATCTACCACCCCGGCCATGTTACCTCTGGGTAGAGTGAACATAATCCATGGGCGATTTAATCAGGAGCTAAGTGAGGGTGTCTGAGTCTTTAGGGTGTGTCGATAGGGTGAGGTTGGAGAGGCAAGACTCTCAATCCTGGTGCGTGACCTATCGTGCAACCTTGAGAATGTCACTTCCCCGATTGATTTTGGGCTCAAGAGTCCCAACAGGGAAATGAAGGGAATGTGAACCAACTTAGGGAAAGAAAATTCTACCAGAACTCATTCAAGGACACCATCCTCAACTGTGCAAGGCCTGGCCGCACTAGGGTGGCAGCTATGGCATTTGGATCTGGAGTGCTGACCAAAGGCTTGGTCCTCAGACTGAGGAGTTAGTTATTGGGAGGTTGTGGGATCATAAAGAGATGGGACCCAACTGGAGGAAGGTAGGTCATTGGGGGCATGCCTTCAATGGGCAGTCTGTTTCTCGGCCTTTGCTTTTCCACTAACATGGTGAACAGGTATTCTCACCACTCAGTCCCACTGTGATTATAGAACCTCTACTTACTATGATGGGTCCCCCAGAGACGGGAATCCTTCCCAACTCACACAACAGCATTGTGAAGACTGCACAGAGTGTTTGTTTGTTTGTTTTGTTGTATGAAAAGACAGTCTGGGGCTCTCCAGCTTCTCCAAGCACCCACTTGTTTTGAAAGGATTGGAATATATTAATTGATGTGGCCTCTTAGGCCTAAATGCTGCCAATATACTTCCCTCAAATTGAAACATCCCTTCCCAAAGGGAGGACCACCAAGGCTCAGAAAGGAAACACAACTTACAAGGCTCAGGAAGTAAACAAAAGCTACAAGTTTCAGGAAACTCTTTGAATGCCCTAGCCTCTGGGTTAGGTAAGCATCTATGATTGTTAGAGAGAGACTTTGAGGACAGCCCAGCCTCCTGCCAGGCAGGGAGCTCTAGAGAGGCAGCTTGTGTGAGTTGTCTCACAGCTAGGGTGTGGGATGTTTCAGGGATGCAGCTGTTTTTTTGAGTCACCTATGCTCATGGAAGTAACCCCCTCTCCCATACTAGTTAGCCACCCCAATAAACTCACTAGTTTCCTTGGCTCAACTTGGGTGGAATCATTTCTTACGCTTATCATCCGTACCCTAACTGTAGTAACCGTGGTAAACTGACTTATGTTCTTATCACACCAGGAAAAGTCACACAATACCTAACACTATATATTAGTTAATATGACCTTTTACCTTTACCCCCTCAGCACCCCCCCCATTCTAATGCTGAAATGACCGTGTGGTGCTTTGAACATGCTTGACCCACAGGGAGTGGTACTGTTAGGAGGTGTGGCCTTGTTGGAGGAAGGGTGTCACTGTGAGAGTGGGATTTGGAGGCTTCCTCCTGTGTTCAGGCTCTACCCAGTGCAGAAGAGATCCTCCTTCTAGCTGCCTAGAAGACACTCCTCTCTTGTTTGCCCTGGGATCAAGATGTAGAACTCTCATTTTCTCCAGCACCAAGCCTGCCACAATGTTGCCATGCTTCCTGCCTTGATGATAACAGACTGAACCTCTGAACCTGTAGGCCGGCTCCAATTAAATGTTTTGTTTGTAAGAATTGCCTTGGTCATGGTGTCTCTTCAAAGCAATGAAAACCCTAACTAAGACAGACTGATAACCACCAAGCCATACTCCTTAAATATAATATCCAGAAAAGGGACGCCTGACAGAGCAAAAGTTTCTTTGCTTTGTGAAACAGTCTTACTCCAGGGAGAAAGAGGCCAAATGTTCACCAGCAGAGAAAACAGCCATAAGAAAGGGAGAGGCAAAGAGTCAGGGAAAATGTGTTATTTGGAGGAGGTAGGGGGTGTCAGGGAGACGTTGACAGGGAAGGCGAGAAGCCACTGTTATTTGAGGTTTCCGGCTGAGTGCCAAAAAATTACAACAGTTGCAGCTGAGGTGGGTGGGCGGAGAGGAAAAGCTGGAGGGAGAGTAAATTCAAACTCTGAGACTTCGGAGTCGTACTGAGGTTTCTGGCTTTGCTCAGACTGACTCCTGGAAAGGAGTGAAGGGATTCAGGTTAGCAGGCAGCCTGCCCTACCCCACCCACACCAACCTTCAGAACATTCTTTATTTCAGCTCAGAGATAGTCAACGTGTCTTAATGGTCACGGCTTAATCGCTCACGTTGCATGCATTATGCACTTGGCGCTCTCTCCCCCTCTTTCTCTTTCTCTCTCTCTCTCTTTTAAAGCCTCCATTAAATATTTAAGCAGCTGGTCTCTAGAGCATTTAAATTAGGATTTGATTTATGTCAAATTGATTTACACACTACCTTTGCCAATCAGACCCTCTCTGCAGTCAACGTGAAATTAGGGCCAGGAGATTGAATCTTGCAGCTGTGGGGAGAAGCTCTGGAAGATGGTGGAAGGGTGAGGACCTAAATGGAAACAGGTGGGTTCGAGAATATCCCCCATTCTGACTTTTCCTTCAGTTTCATTGACTAAGTTGGAGGGTCTCACAAACCAGCTGCTGTAGCTTTAATGTCCTGAAATGTCCTCCTCTCACAGGCTCAGGTTTTGTATGCCTGGTCCCCAGATGGTGGAGCTATTTGCGAATGTTCTGAGAAATTTGAGAGGTGGAGACTAGCTGGAGGAAGTAAGTCTCACAGTGGGGTAGGTTATCCTACTCCAATTCTTGGCTTATTTTCTGCTTCCTGTCTGGTGTGGTGTGAACCGTGTGTGGTGTTCCCCTCAATCACAAGGGCCCAAGCGATCATGAACGCCCCAGACTTCTGAAGCTGGGAGCCGAAGTCACTCCATTTTTGAGTCGTGACTTCTGGGTCTTGTGGTCACAGACACACCAACCACAGAAAGCTCACGGTGAGCTCTTCATAACCTCTAAGGTAGGAATGTCCAACTTCAAGTGACTCCTGGGTGTGATACTTCCTACTTAGAGCAATGCAAAGTTAGAGACATTCTTCCCATTGCTGCAAAGCATCATGGGACTCTGCTAAAGCTCATGGTCCCAGCATCGGCAATTAAACCCATTCATTCTGGTTCATGCCCTTAAAGAGTCTTAGAAAAATCTCTCTCTCTCTCTCTCTCTCTCTCTCTCTCTCTCCTCCCCCATAGTATGTCTCCACGCTACATTGTATCTGTTAATGATATTGTTTCTTCTTAACACACAGAACCTGCTAAGTTATCTTCCCTCCATGTTAATGGTGGGGTCACTGAGGTTCTAGCAGCTCAGGTAACCCACCCAAGAGAAGGAAATCCGTGAACTGTGCAGGCTGGAATTCAGGCCATGATCCATGAGGACATTATCCCTGAATCCAGACAACAGAGTGGAGCCGCTAATCTGTGGAGAAATGGAACACACAGGCAGGGGAGTGATGCTCAGTGGTTCGCTCTCAAGAGTGGAGAAGGGAAGCTGGGGGACAGAAATGGACAGCACAGACAGACAGACAGGCAGGCAGGCAGCTGAATGGGAGGAAAGGGAGTGAGGATGCCGTCAAACATGGGATCAGGAAACCCTTGAGCTTGAAGACAGAAGGACACCAGTGTGAAAAAGAGAGAACAGGCCCAAGGAAGGAAAATGGCTTCCCACTGTCATGACCCTGCCAGGGGGGGTGACCTGCTTCTCAGTCATTAATCCACTCAGCCATTCGTTAGTCACAGGAGACAAATGTATTAATCTCGAGGTTATTTAATGACACAGCTCCTGCCTTCAGAGAATTTTATTTGGGTCCTTGAGGATATTAAGTTTGTCTGTTAATTTAAGCAAGGATCCCATTGATTGCCATCTTCCACAGCATCGCACAGTATTCACAAATGGCACCTCTTGAATGTTTGTGGCCACCCATTTTATGGATAGGAAGACTGAGGCACAGAGGTATGAACTGACTCGGGGGGGGGGGGGGGGAAGGTCATCCAGGTAGGAATTACCCAGCGGGGATTCAGATTCAGTTTATGTTTCTCAAACACTTCCATGACGAGACATTGGGGTAGGGGGTTACAAACACGCTCTTCAATTTTGGGGAATGAAGTAAATGGTAAAAATACAAATGAAAAGCTGAAAATGAAAGAATTAAGAGGAAAAAAAAAAGGCAGTGTCTGCAGTGATGGAGGGAGGCAGGGTGGAGATCCACAGGTATATGCTTTTTTAAAAGTCTTTACTAGCATTGAACCATAAACTTCAGCATGAGTCTCCAGAGGAAAAGACAACTCTTGGTTAGAGAACTAAGCAACTCCTGAGAAGTGCGGCTGTTGATTCTGCTTTTGTTTAAAGAGAGAATATTCAGCCAGATGTGGTGACCCACTCCTGCCCTCTGGAGGAAGGCAGAGCCAGGAGAATCGAGAGTTCAAAGCCAGCCTGGGCTACGCAGTGAGTCTGAGACCCCATGAGGCTCTGTCTCTCTAAATAAAACCACATTTATAATTCAGCCTCGATCAATTCAGCCGCTCCATTACATTCCGCATGTCTATGACAACAACCATGTACCACCCATGAATCCCCTACTACTGAGCACTTAGGTTGTGTCTGATTTCTCAGCTTTGTATCAGTGTTTCAATAAAGATGAACCCAAACATTAATCCAGTCGCTCATTTATTTGATTTATTGAACAGAATCTACTCATTGAATCCCCTGAGGTGTCTAAGGGTCCTTCTAGAATAGAAGGGTTCTAATTGGGGTGTGGAGTATTTTTGCTCTCAAAGGACTGTGTGTATCTATACTGCACAATCCCAAGGTTCCAGTGGCCCTAGGAATAGTCTATTGTCAAGCCAAAAGGCTTGTCCCTTTTTTTCTGCAGTGGGACAGTCCCAAGAATCTCCCTTCACGCCTCCTTCCCCCTTTCTTCCTTCCTTCCTTCCTTCCTTCCTTCCTTCCTTCCTTCCTTCCTTCCTTCCCCTGCCCTCCTATATTTAAATTTTTGACAAAGCTGAAAGCCATATGCCACCTTGAGCCTGGTCTCTAAAAACACCGAGTGACATTTTGAGATGGGGACCAGACTGCCAAGTGCAGCTTGGATCTGGAAATAGCCCAGTCCTGCTGGAAGACCATTGTCTCTCCTGAAATGTCTGTCCTTTGATCCTGGGTCCAGCAGGAGGAGAGATTATTGCCTCTTACCTGCTCTGACTCATAGTTCTCCATCTGTTCCTACAAATTCTTGGTGCAGAGACAGACAAGTAGAGAGGCTTGGGGAGGAGAGTAGATATCACATGTGTCCCCCCCAGCCCAGCTTCCCGTCCCTTCTTCAAAAGCACCTACAAGGAGTTCATCTGCCCTCAATCATAAACTTTGTCAGAAATGATTTGTGAGAAGTCTTAAGCAACAGGCAATAAAATGAATACTTTCTTTAATATACAAGGAGCTTTTACAAATTAAAAGTGTTAGTCCTGATCTACTAAACTAATGAAAGACATGAGAACAAAACCAGAGAAAAATTCAAAATGGCCAAAAGAACACTCAGAGGAGTATGCTTTCCACTCATTACTAAATGAAGACATATTAGACAAAGGAAGGATAGCTTAGTGATTAAGAGCGTTGGATGCTTTTGCAGAGGACCCAGGCTCAGTTCCCAGCACCCACATGACACTCATAGCTGTCCCTGCTGCTGTTTGGATGCTATTTATAGAAGGGCAAAATACTACAGAAAAACAAACTGGTCATTGGCCCTATAGTGTAACTGCACCTTGAAATCATGCCTGTTACATGTAAGCAACATGGCGTTCCCACTGTTGGTCTGGTTTCCATAGCTCCCTCTGTAATTCTACCTGTGGCCTGGTGCACACTGGGAGCAGACAGCGTTAGCTCCCAGGTGGTTATGATCTACCTCCTGGCCTCTTCTCTGGAGACTTCCTCAAATGTTAAAGAGAATAAATCATTCTAAGTCTCTAGTAAGATTCAGAAGAGACTTAGGGAATATTTCAGCTTTTGTCTTCACTTCAGACTCGGAGTTCTTAAGTCACATTTGTTGACCACCCCCCCCCCCCCCGCCTTGATGTCCATCTGTGGATATGAGTGTCTGTATCATGTCTTCCATCTCTTCTGCTTGGTCTTGTCTGCTGTTGGTGCTTTCTGCTCTCTCTCTCTCTCTTCTCTCTCTCTCTCTCTCTCTCTCATTGATTGGTTCATTCTTTCATTTCTAGACTGTTTAATGGACATGAGAAGATCTCAAAGCAGAGAAAGGGTCATCAGCAGGGACCAAAACCTAGGAATTCTTGGGCTGAGAGAGGCAATGAACAGAAATCGGGGCTGGGGCAGGGGGGGGTGGGCTGGGGAGGTAGCTCAGTCTATAGGAGTATTTACTATGCAAGCGAAGATGAGGACCTGGGTTTGAATCCCCAGCACTCAAGTTAAAATCTGGCTCTTACTACATACCTATAACTCGCCAAACTGTCAGGGGTGGAGGCAGAGGATTGATAGGGTTTGCTGGCTACCAGCCTGGCTCCAGGCTCTGGGAATGATGTGGAGAGAGAGAGAGAGAGAGAGAGAGAGAGAGAGAGAGAGAGAGAGGAAGTACACTCAGTGTCCTCCTCTGGTCTCCACAGATACATGCACATGTGTTATCTATCATACATACAACCACGCAAGCACACAGAAAAGAGACAGAGGGACTTTGCAGAGAACTATCAAAGAACCATGGGCTATCAAAGAGAGGCAGGGGCCACCATGGGGCTAAAGGGAGTCAGCCCACTGCAAACAGGGGGTACTGCAAGAGAACGAACAGAAGCCCCAGGGAACAAAGATGATCTTGGCAAAGGTTTGTTTGTTTGTTTGTTTGTTTGTTTTGTTGTTTTTGTTTTTGACAGACAAGTCAATGAATAAGAGAAAGAAAATTGTGATCTTTGCAGTCATTACACAATGGAAAAAGTTGGCGTGCGGAGACAGGGCTTGTGGCAGGAGAGAAGCGTTTGAGGAAAGCTCTGTCTCCCTGGGATGTTGTTATGACAGGGGACATCCTTCTGAGAGTTACGTCATGGGGACCTTGATGAGAAAGATGTATGGGCAAGTGCCAGCTTGGATGCCAGGTTACGGGGGAGTGTTGGGAGCTCCTGCAGGGCAGGCTCTGACTCATTCTCTGGTGAGGAAGTGACCTGTGGCAAGCAAATGGAAAAATACTTGCTATAGATGAGTGAATGGGCCCTGACCTCCTGTAGGGCAAATGTATGACTTTCCCCAATTATACCCATGTGTATCCTATCGGCTATGTCAGAACATGGTTAATGTGCATCTTTTGAACATGGCCACTGAAGGTGTCTTTGCTGCCACTCTGCCTACTCTTAGAACAGTGACAAATACTTCCAGGGATTAATATCTCATTCGATCACAATTAATTTGATTTAATCTTAAATCCAGCATAGGAAGTGGGACCCTAGGTCTTAGAAGGATGGAATAGCTAAGGAAGGGAGCTGGAGAGATGGGACAATGGTTATGAACACAGCACTGGCTGCCCCTTCAAAGGACTGGAGTCAGTTCCCAGCACCCAGGTTGGGTGGCTCACAACTGTATGTAACTCTGGCTCCCGGGGACTTGAGGGCCTCCTCTGAACTCTGTGCATGAAGATCTGTACACAGAGAGAGAGAGAGAGAGAGAGAGAGAGAGAGAGAGAGAGAGAGAG
>JANHMN010000023.1:35427605-35447215 GCA_030674055.1 Rhabdomys pumilio | reverse complement strand
GAGAGGGAGAGGGAGAGGGAGAGGGAGAGGGAGAGGGAGAGGGAGAGAGAATTTTATTTTTCAAGGAAAGGTACAGCAATTCACTCAAGGTTGTCCAACAAGGACTGGACTGGAAGTGTGTGACCCTTGGAAAGTCCCCAGATGCAGTCACGAGCATGACAAAGGCCATGGTGCCCTCATGTGAGGTGTGAGCATCTCTAGATTTGATAAGAAGCCTGGGCAGAGCACCCAAGGTCCGACTGAACACTGCCAGACTCCAGCCCCATGCCCTTTCCACTCTGCCAACCTCTCCAACCTCAGGGCAGGCCAAGTGACAAGACTTCCCGTGGCTTAGCCATCTTCCGTTTGCACACTTTGTCTTCCAGACCTTAAAATGTCAGCATTTCTGGTCTTTCTGGCCAGCATCCAACATAGTCAGGAATACATGCCTAGCTCAGTGATCGCTAACACTGGAGACTTATGCTACCCGGGGATACCTGGCAAGGTCAAGAGAGAATTTTGATTGGCACAAGCCAGAGGGAGGGTGGTGCTAATGACACCCCCTGAGTCCAGTTGAGATGCTGCTGAGAATCCTGCAGTTGTGGGGGAGTCAGTCCTCCACGGGAGCCTGGCCTGCTCCCAAGGCCCAGGCTTCAGCTTCAGAGGACTCTGACTGTAGTTACTTGTGTGCCCTTCAATTCTTCTTTATAAAAACACACACACACACACACACACACACACACACGCACACGCACACGCACACACACACACACACACTCATCAACAGCAAGTACTTTTGCATTTCTTGCCATGGGTCACTGTCTCACCAGAAAAATGAGTCAGAGCTTGCCCCACAGGAGGTCCATATAGATAGGTACAGGTATAGATAGATAGGTACAGGTATAGATAGAGGTATAGGTGTAGGTGTAGATACAGGTACAGATATAGGTAGATATGTATATGGTTGCATTTGTATATATATAGGGAGAAAGGTGGTGAAACACCCATTAATATGTAACTCACAGAGACATGCACAGTAGCCTGCTGCATGTTCTGTGGGATGGTTGCTTTTCTCAAAGATTTATTTGTATTTGAGTGTGTGTGTGTGTGTGTGTGTGTGTGTGTGTGTGCCTGAGCATAAGAATCCTCAAAGCCCACCTACACAGTGAAATACTTCCTCTAACAAGGCCACACCAATAGTGCCATTCCCTAAGTGCCAAGCAGACACTTGAGTCGATGGGGGCCAAACCTATTCTAACCACTGCAAGTCCCTACAAGGCAAAGATGCAATTCACTTTTGAAGGACTCTCCAGTCTTTTTCACCCTTGAACACTATGTGTTTGTGTGTGTGTGTGTGTGTGTGTCTGTGTGCGTGTATCACATATATATGTATATATGTCTATATACACATGTATGTATATACACATGTATACACATATATATGTATATATGCATACATATATACACATGTGTGTATGTGTATATGAAGTGGGATTAAATCGTCTCAGAAAGTATTTTCAAAGCACCTACTGTGTGCCTGACACAGGCTCTGAGACTTTCTCTACACACAGAAAATAATCTCCCACCGCCCAAGACTCCATGGCTGCTTTCAAGGTGAGAAAATACTAACTGGAGAATTAAGAAGGAAAGGGAGAACCCCAGGAAAGATGCTTGAGAAAACCGGTTCCTGGCCCTGCCCACACCTTCTCTTATGCTTAGTCTCACGCTTGCATTCAGCAAACACCTGTCCTATCCTGTCGTCTCTCTGCCACAGCACCTGGTAATACAGCACTCAATAGGCAGGTGCCTTTGCAGTGGGATAGCCCTTCTTGTTAACCTCCCACAGAGCTGGTATCCAATCGCCCTGGTCCAGTGGAATCCCAAGGTTCAAAGAGGTGTGAGGCAGGTGACTGTGAATGTCACTTACGGCAAGCAAAGAACGCAGCCAATCAGAGCCCCGGTTACGGTTAGGGAGTTCTGGGGCTTGTTTTTGACCCAGGTAGTGTGACAGGGTCCTGGCTGTTAGTGAGTGTAGCTGGAGGCTCGGGACACAGGGAAAAGAAGGACTTTGCAAGTTCCAAACGTTTATTCTGCTCAGGGTTTGAGAGACCTGGATCTTTTGAGGACTCTCCTGCTATGACCCACCCCCACAGTAGCCCTCGGGTCAGGGTGCTGAGGCTGGGGGTGGGGGTGGGGTAATTAGACATTCTTCCCTGGTTTGAGTTAGGCTGTAGCCTCTCAGGGGTGAGGCACTAAAACTTTGCTAATGATTATGTCTACGACTTGAGTGTAAGCAAGTGCGTGTGGGCATGCCTGCGTGTATGTGTGTGCGTGCCTACATGTATGTGTGTGTGTGTGTGTGTGTGTACACGCGCGCGCGCGCGTGCGTGTGTATATACACGTGCTCGCATGTGCCTTCCCGTCTGTGTACAGGGCCACCAGGCTTTAAGCCTCACCCCACCCCGTGGGTTCATTACAGATTTCTCTTGATGGCGCTGAGGGGTGGGAGGGGACGGGACCAGATGGCAGACAGGAGGGAGGCTGTCGGCCCTGCCTCCTCCCCTCACCAAGCAGATGCCCTCGGAATGAGGCCTGGAGGCACAGGCAGGATTAGAGGGGGAAACTCCGTATCAATTAGTGTCAAAGGCCGGGTGCTGGAGCGGGGGAGGGGCGGCCAGTTGGCTCCTGCTTGTGGGGGAGGGGCCAGAGAGCGGAATGGAGGAGGGGGATCCTCTGCACGACCCATAGGGGCAAAGACAGATTCACCCTTACATAATTGGGGCAGCACCTGCCTTTCCTATAAGCCTAAAGAAGAGAAAGGCCAGCTTCCATTTTGCAGCTGGGGGCTTGGGCTAATCCTGTTCCGACCGGAATATTATGAGGTGCTGTTAATGTTTTTTGCCATTAAATAACATTAGATTTACACAATACTAATAGGCATTAGGATTTTATTAATCTTCTTCCTATTCTTGCGGCTGGAAATACATTTTTTAAAAAAAATTCTATCATCGAATGACTACTATTTAATCTCGCAGCTGAACACTGCGTGTGGACCAGCCACTAGGTTGATTCCCATTTAATCCTCTCAGTGGCCTGACAAGACTTTTGTTTTATGGACAAAGGAACTGGAGCCCAGAGAGGGCAGTCAGGTTGCCTAAAGCCACACAGCCAATAAGGATGGGCTGCCATTCTTACTCCAGAGCTAAGTATATCGAAAAGGCAGAGGTTTTTAGAACTCCCTCCTAGCGTGGGATTGGAGCCATATTAGTCTAAAGAAACAGTTCACCTAAATTCTCACTTTTTACCCTAAAATAATCAAATAAAGAGAGAAACTTGAATTTCACATCCTGAGACCAACATGGAAGCTCAGGCTGATACCACTGAGCTGGGTGGCCTTAGGCAAATAAATGTCCCAGCCTCTCTGAAGTTTGTTTCCTCTTTGTGGTGATGAAGTCCTGTAGCAATGGTGGTTGGGTGACTTTTTTTCCCCCTGCTACTTATGTGTCATGGAGTAATACATGGGTGTTAAAAATGGTGGGTGAACCGGGCGGTGGTGGCGCAAGCCTTTAATCCCAGCACTTGGGAGGAAGAGGCAGGCGGATTTCTGAGTTCGAGGCCAGCCTGGTCTACATAGTGAGTTCCAGGACAGCCAGGACTACACAGAGAAACCCTGTCTCGAAACAAACAAACACAAACAAACATGGTGGGTGAGGTGAACAGAGAGGACATCGTCGTTCACGTGTGTAATCCCATCACGTGGGAGGTTGAGGCAGGAGGATTGCCGTGGATTCTAGACCAGCTTAGGCTGTATGGCAACAACTATTAGGAGGCTGAGGGGAGGGGGGCTACAAAGCAATACTTCACCCTGTATTGTCAAATTATTCTAAGTGCTCAGCCCTCGGTGTGCATGGAAAGAAATAAGGAGAAGAGATATTCCCGAGTCACGTGGTATCATGGGTGATTTATTTTTCCTTTTACATCAGTGTTTACTAAGCTAACCGTTAACAAAACCTGACTATACCAACAGTCTCCCCCTCCCCTGTTCATCTGCGTGTGGTGAGGATTCAGGGCCTGGCTGTGCACCCCGGGGTGTCCCACACAAACAAAAGCCGGACTGTGGATCTGAGCATAGGATGGGGAGCCATAGGAAACCAAAGTCCACAACTCAGCTGGACACCCAGCCACTCCTGTCTGGTTCAGGCTAGAACCAAAGCTCCTAGAGGCCCGGGGGCTGCTGGCGAGGTAAGGGTTAACCCGCAAAGCCATTAAGCTGACCCTGGGGTGGCCCACTTAGACGACCATCTGCCAGCAGGCCTGCTGCCAATCACGGGCAGACCCTGCCTTCTGCAGACTCCACTCAGCGCACACAGCAGCCCACCCGCTCCCTGGCCTTAACCTCAGTGTCTGCAGCCCGGGCGCCTGGCAACTCCCTTCCGTCCTCCCCCACCCCAGCAGCCTCTGCGACCGCGGGGGTCACCAGAACTTCCCTGCTTTGTGGTCTCAGTCTTATGGTCGCCTCGAAGTCGCTGACTCTCAGAGGAGCACAGTTGTCTGCCAAGGACTTAGCTCTTGGGAAAGAGTTCAGACTCCTGGGGTAAAGGCAGCCACCTCACCCAAACACACACAGCCTATGCCTCCATAGCCCCTGCCCGCCCCCGCCCCAAGGCAGAAACTCCCTCAGGATAAGCTGAGGGACCAAAGGTGTTCCAATGCACCATATCCCATTCCCAAAGAGTGTTAAAGGAACTCAGGGACCCGGATTTGAATCTCCGCCCCAGCTTCTGCTCTGTCCACAGCAAGCGAGTCCATGGCTTTCAACACTCTGAGCCCCAGGAAGTGAATAAGGTGGCAGGGTCACCGTTTAGCACCTCTTCTTTGGCTCTGTCACCCATACCAGGCCTGCATCAGAGCCTCACAGATCAGAAAACAGGAGAGAAAGGACTTAAGCTGAGAGGCAGGTGGAAGAGGAGAGACACCTTGGAAACTGCCCAAATGTCAACCCAGCAGCTCACGACTGACAGCCAAGAGGAGAGAGGGAGGGTAGGGAAAGCTCCCCGAACAGATGGGCTAGCCAAGGCACCAGGGGTTTGAAATGGCCACCGTAATTGTAATATCCCAAATTCCTCTGGTGCATCCCTGTTTCCAAATCGCATTCAAATCCATTATCTTCTTGGAATCTCACGACTTGCCCGGACATTAAATGGTCAGCGGCTGAGAGACCCATCTGGCAGGATGAGGCAACCAAGCTCAGAGAGGTTAAGCAATTTACACAAGGTCACACAGCTCATTGTAGTCAGAATGCTGAACAAGAGAGTCAGGTCAAACCCAAAGCCAGCCAGTTGTGTATTTGGAATCCCTTCCTCTTGTATTCTTACCTGGTGCCTTTAACCTTATTTATCTAGTGATAAAAGAGCCACAGAAACAATAGAGCCGATGCATACCGCTTGCTATGTGGTAAATGTTGCTTTAAGCATCCGATGTAAATAGTATTTCATTTAATACCCATTGTGGCCTTCTGTGGCAGTTGCTTTAAAGCCTAGTTTGAAATAAGCATATAAATAAATAAGCAATGAAAATTCTCCAAGGGGCCCCACTGTAGGGCTCCCTAAACCTTATCTGTCTTAGGGGATGGGGGAATGACAGGGGCTCTGGGAAGAACACTTCTGTGCAGAGAACTTGAAGCCGATGAACTGTGGTCCGCAGAAGCCAAGGTCCCATTTTTTTAATAGATGGGAAGTCAGTTGGAGCACCTCTGTGTTAAAGCTGTGTCCTTCAGCAAGTGATGGCTGTCACGTGAGCCTTGGTCTCGTGATCTGTCACGTGGCACTGCCGGTCGCGTCAAGCTACAGGAGCCATTGATGGGGCTTAGTCATCTCGGGTGGGTCAGGTGCCACTGCTACACAGTGGAGTAACCACCGAGAGGACGCTGCTCATATTGCTGAAGAAGAAGGGACAGGAACCCGCAGAAGCACAGCAATGTTTAGGGAGAACGGGGAGAATTACTTCTTTTCAAGTATTGAACACTAACTCCGTTTAGGTCCCTCAAGCTCCCTGCCCCACTCCCCACCCCACCCCAAGCCGGAAGCTAAGTGCGTCTAGGGCATCATTATAGAGAGAACACAGTCTTTATTTGCATGTTGGTCCTGACTCCCCGGGTGAACTAACTTGTGAGGCAGGTTCGAGCCTGACCAGGCTGCGGGACAGTCTCAGGTCCATTGGAGCCCTTTTGGTTCTGAAGTACCTTTTTGCCAAAACCAATGTGCCGGCAACATCTGTTAGCCTCGGGGTAGAAAAAGGAATCTGAGTGGTACAAAAAAAAGAAAAAAAGAAAAAAAAAAAACCCAGAGGAAGCCAAGCCTCCCAGAATACACCGCTGTCAGAAGCAGCTGCTTCAAACCCACTGCATCTTTGTTAAAAGGTCAAGCTGGGAGAAAGTTTGCCTCTATGGGACCCTCGCATCTGCTCTGTAAATGTGCTGGACACAAAAGGGGCATGCCTAGGATCACATGTCATATAGAAGGATGCTCTCTCTGTAGGAGGCAGATGACAGCCAGGAGCTGGTAGCACAGGAGGCTGAGGCCCCCTTACCTCAGCTTTTCACCACAATGGGGGCTTTGAAAAGGAAAGTGTGTGGAGGTCCTAAGACTATTGAGAAATAAATGTGGAATGGACACGTAAAAAAAAAGGCAAACTCAATCCCTCTGGAGAACTTTAGAAGGACAAACCTTTCCAGAATTTCCCCGCTGTCTTTCTACTGCCCAAGAAGACAACCCCTTTGGTCTTAGCTATGGGGTACCTCATTTTTAGTAAGTGACCCCCCTACTTCATAATCTCCACAAGCTTCCAAAAACATCTCAGACCCACGAGGAGAGGGGAGTAGGGATAATGGAACTGGAGATGTGTGTATAAAGTCTCCCTTGATTTAACTCATGAGCCATAGGATGGCTGACTTCCATTCTTCACACAGTGTGTCTGTCTGAATCAAGGGTTAAGGATCTCACAGAGCCTCGGGGTCTGGGACTCAGGATGCGATGGTATCAGGAAGGTTCTGAGCTAACTATCTGTGGCCTGGGATCGGAGGCCATCAGCAGCTGGGGGGCTGGGGTGAGGAGAGGAATGGCTCAAGTGGATTGGTTCCGTTTCTTTGATTCTTGACCACGATGGGTACATACCCGGAGCCACGAGCACCAAATGTAAGTTGGTGTTACACTTTGGTTACAATTACAAGGCCAACTCCACCTAGTCCCCTGGTAATTGCTCACACCTATCATTAAGGAGAGCCAGTCTGGGAAGTATTGCTTTCTCCTGTAAGATGGCCCGAGGTGTGTGGCTGCGTCTCGATGGTGCAGTGCACATCTCTGATGTGTCCCTGTGAGGGGTTCATACCTAGTTTGATGTTTCCAGTCTGCCCAGTAGCCTTGTGGGATACTGATAGGTCCTATTCTGTGGCTGACAAAACTCAGACTGAGTGATATCACACAGTAGAAGCACCCTTGCTGTACTGTCAGGTTCCACAAGTCTGGTGTAATATGTCATGTGTCCAAGCGTTGGACAAAGCTCAGCCTAGAGCACAGAGGGGAGGTCCTTCCCAAAGCCCGGCATTCTTTTTAAAATGTTTAAAAAGGCAAAGTTTCATGATATAGCCTTGGCTGTCCCAGAATCTCTCTGTAGAGCAGGCTGGTCTTGAACTCACAGAGATCTGCCTGCCTCTGCCTGTGCCTCTCCAGTGCTGGGATTAGAGCACATATGCCACCCCACTGCACCTAGCTAAATTTTTATTTACTGTTACTGTATGTGAGTGTGGGCAAGGGTCGGGGAGGGTGCTGTAGTATACCAGCCTGGATCATGTGAGACCCTGTCTAAACAAACAAACAAACAAACAAACAAACAAAAAACAGCCAGAAGAACCCGCCTGCCTTGTAGGTATTGTGAGTTAAATGAATGAACACACATGATAAACTCAGAACAATGTCTGGCGTGATGGCTGTTTTCATAAATAATTACTCCTAGTTTTCTCATCTCGGAAATGGAAAGGAAAAAAGAAGTCTTCTCCTTTCCCAATGATGCCATAATTTGGGACTCTTTAAAATGCACTGCACCATTCTGCAGATAAGATAAATCACCCCTAAGCTTCACACAGGCAGGACACAGCTGGGGAAAGACACAGCAAGAGAGAATCAGGCCCTAGGAGCCCACACACACCTTCTGCGTGACACTCAGGTGCTCCAGGTGAGACAGAGCTGGCATTGTCCAGACTCGAAGTTCCAGGGTCCCAGCAGTGGATCTGGCTTCTGCAGCTCCCTAGCACCCTGCTGGCAGCACACCAAGCCAGAAATAGCGCCTGGATGCAGGACCTGTCCTCCATCACTTGCCTGAGGCAATTGTGAATGTGTGCTCTCGGCTCAGCATCCTCACAGTCAGCAGCCAGTGCCCTGCTTGCTCCTCCAGCTCTTCATACCCCATCAGAGAGTTCAAACAATGCCTCCCTCCTTCCAAGATGTGTGTGGCTTTGTACTGTGGCACTTCTTCCAAGATGGTCAAGTCTCTTGAATACTACCCTGTATTCAGCTTCTCCAGCACTCCATGATTCAACAAACACTTACTGTCCACCCAGCATGTGCCAAACACCAAGGTAGATGCTTTCCCAGTGTGTGCATACTAAATCCTTTTATCTCTAAGTCCTCACCCACTCTGATCCCACCCTGATCTCACCCCGGGGTGTTGAACACTATGAATTCACAGTAAATGTGAGTTGTGTCCTGAGCCTTGTCCTGTGATGGGAGTATGAAGATAAATAAGACAAAGACCCTTAGCCACATGTATACATCCTCACGGTAATTAAGACGTTCCACCATGATTCTCTATTGACACTTCTGTTTCTCAGCCTAATGGTTTATGTATTTAACAGTAATTATCAGAGCTGGTTAGCCACTGACTGGCTTCTTTAGCCTAAGGCCAATGATATCTAGCCTCCTGAGATACTGTTTGCTTCTCTGCAAAATGTGTTGTGGTAAGAAATGTTCATCCTGCAATGGACATTAAGGAAGATACTGAATGAGTAAGCATGGTGTCAATGGCATGCACGGTGGCTCCTAGATAGTGACCAGTTGATATGAGCCCTCAAAATAACACCCCCTTCTCCAAGAAAGAGATACATATCATGTATACCACAGCCTCCTTATGCTGCACCAGTGGCAGACATCACTAATCGATCTTAGATACAGCCCTAGAAGTTACCCCAACCCAGTGCTTCTGGCAGCCATGATGAGTTGACTATAGCTATTGACCTTCTACAGAGCTCTGCCATCCTGTTCTTAGTCACATGGTTCAGTATGTTGTCACTCTTAGGAGCATCTTTTTCCTCTTGGAGCACTCTCCTTGGGTGTTGGGATAACCTCCCCACACCTTACACAGCTCAGGCTCAGGTGCATGCAGGAGATGCCTGTTAAATGCAGGCACCAAACCACGCACTCTGATCAGCACAAATGCACCCATTCTGCTGACTTGCTGATCATCTTGGAGAAGCCACTTTTCATCACCAGATACAAGTTCTGCTCTCAGGTAAAGGAACACTGCATGGGGGTGTGATGGTGGGAAGCTAGATGGCTGGCACCTCCGGGGTGTGGCTTTGCACTGTGGTTCTTCTCCAATCTCAGTTACACCCATGCATCCTTATCTGCACACAGGAGATGCAGTCTCAGAGGCCTGGGGGCGGGGCTTAGTGGCTGTTGCATGTGTAGTGGGGTAACACTTTGAGATACGAGCCTCTGTGGATTTCTTGCTCTCCCTATTTTCCCCATTTAGTCAGGTCAGGGCTCTCCCCTCTGCCCAGGGAGACTGTGTCAAGGCTGCAGACAGTAAGGATGTAAACACATATAAGTGTTTGCTTTTCAGGAGCCCCGAAGCCCTTGGGAGCGGGCCACTTAGGAGACAGGCTCAAAGAAACACAAAAGAAAAAAGTCTCTTGAACAAAAGAGATTGCTTCTAAGTAGGGAGAGAGAAAGAGATGGAGAAAGATGGAGGGGGGTGGGAACCAGTCAGGTGCCCCAGGGGCAGGGATGATGTACATCACCATGGTAACAGGTTTCAACTGATAACCAATGGGCTCTAGCAAGCTGGGCAACCTTGGGTAAACAGAATAACCTCTCTGAACTTGTCTTCACTTGCGACACGAAGGCTGTTTTCAATGCATGCATAAATAAGTGGGAATGGATAGTAAACCCTGGGGCTTAAGAAATGTCCCTGCCATCTACTTTGTCTCTGGGTCTAGGTCTCTCTGGGATGCCATCTTGCAGTTTAAGTCTGGCCAAGGACACACGTGAAGGTTAAGAGTGTGCTTCTTGGCTTTCCTGACCCTGCAACCCTTTAATATAGTTTCTTGTGGTGACCACCCCTTCCAACCATTAAATTATTTTGATTGCTACTTTACAACGGTAACTTTGCTACTGTTGTGAGCCATAATGTGAATGTCTGATATTTGACCCCCTGTGAGGTCATGACCCACACAGGTCAAGAATCACTGGTCTAGACGGATAACTAAGCAATAAGCACTGGCTGCTCTTGGAGAGAATCTGGGCTCAGCTTCCAACACCTACACACCTCACAGTGGTCTCTAACTCCAGTTTCAGGGAATCTGATGCCCTCTTCTGGCTTCCGTGAACACCAGGCGCTCACATGGTATGTGAATGTGTGTGAAAGACTCATACATATAACATAAAGCTAAGTACGTCTTTTAAAAAGGAATGAATATGAATCACAGCTAACACCAGCTGTCTCCTTCCCCCGAAATCGTAGCCCATGTGTGAGAATGGAGGTTTGGAACAACTCGGTGAAGGCCACGCCTTGCCGGGCTCAATATGAAGACAGGTGCAAGTTCCAGGCGACAGTGTGAGCCCCAAGTGTCACCTTCAAGGCTCCCAAGGCTCCATGAGCTGTTTGATTCCCTCCCCCCTTTAAGGACAGCTTCACCGAGCAAGCTATGAGGTCTTCCTTTTGGGTGACAGCCTAGTGCAGCAGGAATCAACAGCCTACCACTTCTACAGCCCCAGGAGCTAAGTCTCAACTCAGGTCCTTCCTCCTGTCCCAGAGCCCAGAAGAAATCACAGGGAAGCATGCTGGGAAGACGGGGCGCCTTGGAGGTGACACTTGTGCTCTTTAAGTCTCACCTGAACTACAGTCCTCATGTTGACCCCTAAGAGCTCCCCATTCACATTCTATAAAATGGGGGTGCTAATGCAGAGTGCTGGGGCAGAAATGTGAAATTATCACTGTTAAGTTGCTAACACGAAGCCTGCTTTACTGATGGGAGAGAGGTCTGCAGTCACGCTGTGTAACTTCTGATTCATGTGACCTTGCCCAAGTCACTTCTATTCAGGTGTGGCCTCCGCTCTGTTTCTGACAGGATGACTGCTAGTCTGTTCTCTCACACCTAATTATTTATAAACACGTCTCCCAGACCCTAGTGTAAGCAGCTTCAGAATGGAGGCATTTTATTAATCGATAGGCTTCGCTTGTGATAGGAGATCAATGCTGGGTGAAGGCACGGGGGAGCAACCGAAAGCCATATGTGAAATCCCTTGACACAGGTTTAAGGGAAAAGGACCATGGCAAATGCTGTGAGTATTTTTGTTTGTTTCTGACAGGAATGAAATAAATACGGCCATGGAAATCGTCAGAGCAAAATAAAATAAAATAAACCCAGAGCAGAAAGGAAACCGAGGGTCTCTGTGTTCTGGTTGCTGTTTAGGTTTTGAGACAGCATCTTGCTCTGTACACAGGCTGAACTTGAACTCCCGAATCTCCTGGAAAATGTTTGGGATTAGAAGATAGAAGCAGATGATTCGAACTGTTAACTTTTTTATTATTAGTTAAATAAATAAAGTAAATGTTCAAGAACTATCAGTTGGTTCAATAAGTATCCATCATTGGGAAGATGGATAGATGGGTATGTGGATGGATGGATGAGGAGATGATGGATGGATGGGTGGATGATGGATGGATGGATTATAGGGTGTGTGAAGAGATGGGTAGATGGACAGATGAACAGTTGGGTGTATAGATGGCTGGATGACTGAGTAAGTGGATGAGTGGGTGAATGAACAGATAGAAAAAGAGTAGTCTGAAGACAGATGAATACACAGAGAGTGAATATGTCTATATATTGAATGAATGAATGAATGAATGAACTAGATGGATAAAGCATAGATGGGTGGAAGAACAGATGGATAGACAACTAGATGGTGGACAAATAATCAACAGATATAAGATGTATCATGAATGAGTGTACTGGAAATAAAATAAGGGCTGAGCCAAGTTCTCAGCAATCATGAGGAATCATATATGTGAAGTCTTACCACAGCTGCCCAGTGCCTAGGCCTAGGTGAGCCAGCCTGGGATAGATGGTGCCTGGGCCTAAGAGAGCTAGCCTTGGGTAGGTGGCCTCAGTCAAAACTTACTCTCCTTGTCTCTATTTCCTTGGGAAGCTTGCTTAAGCTGTGACATTAATGTAGCATCAAACTGACAACTCCCCGAACAGCAGCAGCAGGCAGTTCCCAGTGGGCTGGATGTCCTGAGCCGTGTTCTCTCCCGTGTCCCACAGTGGTGCCACGATGGATCAGGATGGATACTGGGGAGGAAGGCAGCTTGTCAGGAGCTTCGGTGTTTCCATATGGTGCCCTGATTTCCTTCCTATGTCTGACAAGCAAAGCAGGTGTTCCAGACAGGTGTCGCCAGCCTAAGATTCAAACCCTAGTTCGCACATTACCAAGCTCTGTGACCTTAGGTAAACCACCTACCTCTCTGATCTTCTCAGCTACAAAGTGTCACAGTACCTAGCTACCTCAAAGGAATGCTGACTGCAGATAAAGGCATTTTGCCCAGGGTCCAGCAAATACCAAAATACTTATAAACTATCCCCTGTAGTTATGATTATGTTATTTAACAGATGAATTCTGGGAGTGGGGAGATCGGGATTTCCTTATACTGCGTGGCTTGGGCATTTTCCATGACTACCTTTCTCTTCCTTTGTAGTCAAGCATTGACCTTTGGAACTCTCAGGTTGAAGGTTTACCCCGAAGGTTTATCCCTCTCTAATCCACACTCAGATTCTCTTTGGATAAAAATCTGAGCAGCAGAGAGCAACCATGTCCAATACTCAAGTCTCACCGAGGGTCAATAATCAATCACTCCATCTCATGTTACTGACCAGGCTGCTGGGCTCAGGGGTAGCTGAAGACATGCTCATAGCCACACAGTTTTACCCAGAGGACCGGAGCTCTCCCAGATGCAAGGTCCCCACCCCAGGCACTTAATAGGCATCTGCTTGATGAATGAGTGCGAAGGCTTTCCTGTGGTGGGGTGGCCAGAGGTCTGGGGACACAGAGCACACAATATGGAGGGTGGAATATCTATAGCGCAGATGGAACTTTGGACCCAAGTGTGGCTGGCTGGCAAACATCAGATGTCTTTAGTAGCAAGTCACCAAACCCACAGCTGGGATCTCCATGGCATCGGCTTTATCCTTGAGATCCCACGGGGTGGGGAGAAACAGTACCTCCATCTTCACTAGGATCCTACTCTCAGCTCCTGGACTAAAACCACTGCAGGAGGATTGATGAATTGATTTATTCCATGCTGGTCCTCACCATGATGACCATGGTGACGTGAGCAGACACCCTGATGTTTGCAGAGGCTGCCCTAGCATACAGCCTGTTCAATAGCTAGAGGTGTCTGGGTCATTTCTGCCTTTGCTTGATGGGTCTGCACTAGAGGTATACTCCACTTGGATCTAGAGTCTTTGTAACTCAGAGGGATGTAAGACCTCAGTTTCTTTTCCTGTATAATGGACATAAAATTGATATCTACTGTTGTCAAGACTGAGGGGTGCCCACAGTGGGCAGTTTAACAGTACGAATGGCTGGAGGAGTGTGCCTATTGCTGCACAGACTAATTTCAAGCAACTCGTCCCACACCTCTGAGCTCCATGTGTCTACTTGTACATGGAGGATGGATCAATAGTTTTGCCTCTTTCCCCAAGGACCGCCGAGCCTTGTGATGTCTTGGGAGTGGATGCCAAGTGGCATGTAGCTCTTGGAATTTCTTTCTGATGTGTCCTGAAATGCTACGCTTGTTCGGTGTCTCTGTCTCTCTGTCCCTACATTACTGAGGCTATATTTCAGTTCCTGGAATGTGCCCTCTGGCTGTGGACTGGTCGCCACAGTGAGTTGACAGAGGGTTGATCGGTAGAAAGCACAAGGATGATAATGGCCTCTCATCATTTTGTTCCAAATACCCTGTAACACGGCCTCCAGTCTACACAGGACCAGCGCTCAGACACCTATCCCGTCTCTGGAGGTGGACCGGGCCCCAGAATCACCTGCCACCTGGCTGTGGGAGGGAGGTTTGGACAAGAGAACTGGACAAACAAAAGTTCATTGTCTCCTGTAAGCTCTGAAACCTGATACCTGAAACAGCTTAGCTGCTTCTCTGTTCTGCTGGGGCAGTCTGGGGCAGATGGGCATCTCATCAGGATCCCCAGGTCAGTCAGTGGACAGCATATGCCACAAGAGACCCTTAAGGGGCAGGAAGGGGCGTGAGGTGGCAAGAGAGGGTTGGTGTTTAGTCAGCTGCCTACAACAGAGATGTTCATTTAAACCAGATATCAGGGCACCAGACTTAATGATGACAGTGTGTGTGTGTGTGTGTGTGTGTGTGTGTGTGTGTGTGTGTTTGAGACAGAGTCTCACTATGTGACCCCGGCTGACCCGGAGCTCACTGTGTAGATGAGAGAGTAGTCTCAGACTCACAGAAATCTACCTTCCTCTGCATCCCGGTGTTGTGATTAAAGGCATATGCCACTACACCCAGCTTTCCTCTTTTAAAAGTTTTTCTCTTGAATTATGTGCACGTTTGTGTGGTGGGGTGCATGCTTGTGAGTGTGCAGGCCTCTATAGAGCCCAGAAGAGGGTGTTGGAGCTGGAGTTATAAACATCTGTGGGTGCTGGGAACTGAACTTGGGTCTTCTGTAAGAGCAATACATACTCTTTAACTGTTGAGCCATCTCCCTAGATCAGGGGTTTGTTCTGTGTCTGTCCCTTTGTCTCTCTTCTCTCTCTCTCTCTCTCTCTCTCTCCCCCCCCCCTGCCACACACACACACACACACACACCCCTCAGCAGGTGTATAATGAAACGTCAATATGCACATGTATTTATAAATTGTATATGACTTCTGCTGTTATACACATTCTAAATTATGTCTCCTCAACCTGGAAACCGAGGCATGGAAAGGCCTCTAGACTCTTCAGCCTTAGCTAGCATTCTGGGGCTGCTCCTCTGCCGGCTTCCGTTTTCCTCATCTGTGCTTCTGGCTGTGTTATTCCTTATCCTTGCTCATTATCATACATTGTAATTCCTGTAGTAAGTTCCAGGATCCCACAAAGACTGAGAACCATGCTATCCCTGGCTACTGGCTTAAACTGTTCTCTAGTGAATCCCATAGAGAAACATTGTAACTTCTGACTTTTAGAGCTTGTGTTGGTCACCTTGACATCTCTGTAACAAACACCAGAGTCAATCGCATTCGCAGACAGAAAAAGCTTGTTTGACTCATAGCTTTCTCTTTCTACCATGTAGATCCAGGGGCCTGAACTCAGGCCATCAGGCTTGGCTGCAAGTGCCTCTACCCCCTGAGCCATCTCGCTGGCCCACGCCTTTCTTCCCATGGGCCTGGAACTGTCATTCAGACTTCCAGCTCTCTGGCTAAACTTAACTTTTAATGAAGCCAGTGAACAAGGACCCATAGGTGGCTGTCAGTTCTGTGAAGCAGGAGCTGAGCTGTGAGAATCCACCAACTAAGGGATTTCATGCCGACACGTTTGTGTCCAGAGGATCTTAATATTTGTTTTGAACAGACACATGTAGACATAAATTGCTTAATAACTGTTTTAGGTTTCAGCCCATTCCTGTATTTGCTTTGGCTTTGTTTCTGTGACATTTTAATTTGGGATTTTATTTCACAGAGCTCCGTGCAGAGACTGGAGTATGTAGGAACTCCCTCTGCAAGATTTCAAGGTGAGGGAGGGAGAGAGGAAGGGAGGGAGAGAGAGAGAGAGAGAAAGAGAGAGAGAGAACACTTTGAGCGTAAGGAACCACTGAGGTTCACACACCCAGGCCATGAGACTTAGACAAGACTCATCCCTCTGCCACATTGGGGACAAGATAAGATTTACCACCAGGGTTCAGAGGTCTAAATAATACCCTTTCCAGTGTCCTAGTCTGATGGGTCATGATCAGATGCTTCGACTCCTCCTCTCTCTCTACCGTATGTCAGATGGCCCAAGCACGCCTCCACCCCAGGGCCTGTTCATCGCTGTTTCCTCTAACTCAGATACCTTGTTCCCAGTTGTCTTCCTCATCTAGATTCCCGAGGACTACAATCTACAAAATGGCTCCTCCCCTCACCCTACACCCGGAAATGTCATCACCTGGTCTTCTATTTGCTTATTGATTTGGTTCTTCATTCCATGTCTTATTTTTTTTTTCTCTCCCAGAAGAGCAGGGACTTCCTGTTGCTCGGTTGCTGCTACACCCTTCATAGTATCTCAATAAAACCGCTGCAGGCTTGCACGTGTGAAAACATAACTCAAGGCCACAGTGGAACGAAACTGCTTTTGCTTTGTGGATTCTCTTCTCCTGGTGGCGGTGCTCTGTTCGATGTCTGTGGGCTCCCTGCCACCCCTCCCCCAACCATCACTGCTTGCTCAAAGAACACAGAATGCATTTTTTTATTAGCTATTTAGACCATGAAGGACTAGAAACCTAATGGCCCAACACCAGAGACAGTGCCCTTGAGCCAAGAGTGGGGAAGTTGGAGATTTTGTATTATATGAGCCATTCCCTTCCTGTGTCCCCCCTACACAGGTGATGCCTCCCACAGGTGATGGCCCCACAGGTGATGCCCCCCACAGATGATGGTCTTGCTTTTACTCTCTGAGACTCTCCTGAGCAGAAAGCTCCCATTCTTTTCTCATTACTTCTCATCGGCAACAACAACAAAATTAATAAAGTCATATCAATTTCACAGGTCAGATACTTAGGGAGAAGTGTAGGCATGAGCAAAAGTGTCCCTGTGCCACACTGGGGGGGTCTCTCTTCCCTGTTTGAACCATAGCCCTGGACCTTCCTTCCCATCCCCACTGGAGTACATAAGTCCAACTGCCCAGGGTCTCCTTTTCTGAAAATTATAAAGCCCTTGACAGAGAGAAGCCGCACTTCATTCAACTTCTCCTCCCTGATGGGCCCGGCTTGCGGTAATAATAAAAACTGTGATTTATTATTAATAACAAGAACTACCACAGAAGTTCTTTCCATGTACCAAGCAGACAGTACTCTCCATAAACGAGTGCACTCAGTCCTCTCAACGGTTCTTTGAAGTGGTTGCTATTATTAGCCCCATTTTATGGATGAGGAAATCGAGACTGAGGTGGAGTCACTTGCCAGAAGCCTCCTAGCCACTGTGTTTGTAGGTAGTAAGAAGCATTGCTTTGGCACCTTTGCTGGACAGATTCTGCGCACAGACGCAGAGCTCCGTCTCTTTGGAAACTTGCAAAGTCACGTGCAGAAATAAACAGAGTCGCTCGGAGGACATAACAAACTCAGGTCTGATGGTACACGCTCTCACCCCAGTGCTGGGGAGGCAGGGACAGGCAGATCTCAGGGGCTCACTGGCTGATCAGTCTACTTAATTGGACAAGTTCCAGAGGAGAGAGAAACTTTGTTTCAAAAAGAAGAAAAGAAAAACAACAGATGGACGGTGCCTGGATAATACCATCCAACTTAGCCCTCTGACTTCCGTCTGCACACACATACACATGTGCACATGCACGCGTGTGCACACACACACGAGAGAGAGAGAAAGAGAGAGAGAGACAGAGACAGAAACAGACAGATAAACAGACATGCAGACAGACAGAGACCAGGTATACACACACACACACACACACACACACACACACACACACACACACACAGTATTAGCATAAAGGAGAGGCAGAGCCAGGGAGTCTGAACACCCCACGAGCATCCTTCCATGCCTTAGAAGAGTCTCAATAACAAGCCACTGAAGAACTCTTGCTAAGCCCCTGCCTCTTCTACCTTGAAGGAAGAACAGATCCAGCTGTCCAGAAAGTGGGAACAGGTTTTTAATTTTTTGTGACCCCGTAGCATATCTGAGGTACTCAATGGAACATAAGGTCCATTACTGTGGCCTTATTGCAGAAATTAGGATTTGGGGGGGGGATGCCCCCCACTATGTGGTGGCCTGCTAGTGGGCAGTCCACAGGGACTCGCAAGTCCGATGGCATTTGATCTAAACTACTGCCCTCTACTGGATCACATGCCCACTCCGTGAGCCAGACAGACATCTTTATCTGGGGAGCTTCATTCTAACAGGAAGGAGAGTTTGTTTGTAGTATATGTCGTCAGTCAATGGCATTGATTAGAGTCCTCAGAGTGTCAGATAGAGGTGGGCCTGGGAGAGAGCTCCACTTTCCCCAGATTGGAGCCTTGCATATTCGAACAACTCATCCAACGTCCCTTAAATATCTCCACGCTATGTGTCTTTAAGATGTCGCATTTGCCAAGCAAACACAGAGGAAATGTCACAAAGCGTCCCCACCACTAACCCCTGTGTGCCATCCAGCAAATTTCACTCTTTCAAATGAGGGAATGTTCGACCCAAGCAAAGTCACTCCCTTCCCTCAAGAAGAGCATGCATTCATCACGCATTTTCTGCGTCCCTCAGAACATTGGCTCTTAAACACGGGCTGTCAGTAAAGCACTATCCAAATGCCCCTCACCCTGATCCCAAGGATGGAGTAAGCACAATTGTGTGAACTGATTGCCTGGCACCAAGGGGAGTCTCAAATTAAATGGTTCAGAGGCATTTTTTTTTCTCCTGCTTTACAACTTGGCCATCTTTTCCCTCATGCAGTAAAACCTCCGATAGTTTGGAATTTATGAGCCTTTGGACAGGGACTGGGCTCCAGTCGGCTTCTGGAGTATTCTGCATGGAAGGGATTTTTTTTTTTTTTTGAAGAAAATTAATAGCTTGCCAAACAAATAGGAAGGGGAGTGCACAGTCTATTTAAGTGGGGGTGGGGAGTGGGGGGGTGGGGGTGGGGAGCTGCTGCTCTAGGCCTCAACCAATGTGCGTCTGCAAACAATTCATATGCTAACCTCTAATGATTTTTACATGTTCATTAAGTCCCCTGTTCTGACTGTTTATTGATATGATTATTATGGTTTGGGCTGGCTTCAAAGGCTAGCTTCTGCTGGTCAGGAACTTCTTCTTAGGTACAAACTTTTTGGAGGCTGAGAAAATTAACAAAGGAATTAAGGGACTGCCTAACAATGTTCTTTGGTAGGGATGAGAGAGCTCCCTAAATGTTGCTGATCTTACTGATGCCTGGGGTGAGGGTAGGGGGTCCTTGTCGGGTACCATAGGGTGAGGCTTGACCTCACTGAACCTTGCTTTGGATTTCCTAGGGTTATCTCTGCTATAATTTCCATTTTAAATATTTGCTCATTCTCTCTCTCTCTCTCTCTCTCTCTCTCTCTCTCTCTCTCTCTCTCT
>JANHMN010000023.1:35416690-35427595 GCA_030674055.1 Rhabdomys pumilio | reverse complement strand
TCTCTCTCTCTCTCTCTCTCTCTCTCTCTCTCTCTCTCTCTCTCTCTGTCTCCCCATAAAGTTTCAGCTGAAAAATCTGACACAAACCAGAGTCATCTGGAAAGAGGGAATCTCAACTTAGAAACTGCCACCATCAGACTGACCTGTGAGCAAGTCTGTGGGAGACATTTTCTTGATTAGTGATTGATGGGGGAAAGCCCAGCCCATTGTGGGTGGAGCCAGCCCATTGTGGGTGGAGCTAGCCCTGGGCTGGTGGTCCTGGGTTCTATTAAAAAAAAAAAAAAAAAAAAAGGCTGAGCAAGCCAGTAAGCAGCATCCCTCCATGGCCTCCACATCAGTTCCTTCCTCTAGAGTCCTGCCTTGAGTTTCAGCCCTGACTTCCCTCAGGGGTGTGACTTCGGAATAAAAGAGGAAATATGGCCTTCCTTCCAATGTAACATGTGGTCAGTGTTTTATAACAGCAACAGAGAAGCAAACTAGAACACTTTTTTTTCTTTCCCCCGTCTTGATTTCTCTCTTACATTCCCTTCCTCTCCCGCCGCCCCCCCCCCCCCCCCCCCCCCCCCCCGAGTTTCACCATGTAATCCAGGCTGATGATGAATTCACTATCCTCCTTCAGGGTCCAGAGTCCTGAGACTGCAGAGGCGCATCACTAATCCTGGGTTTCCTATTTTACTCTTAAGATGTTCTTGATATGAATTAGAAATTCTATAATTACTCCAGATTTGATAAAAACTCAAAATGAATTTATGGTATCAAAAAGTTTAAGATTGTCAATTCCTGATGTCACCTATACAAACCAAAGGCTATTATTATCTAAGGTGTTTAGGGATCAATTCAGAATCCAGATACTTCTTCATTGTGCCCCACCCTCCAACTCAATAACAAGAAGGGGAAAGAGTTAGCCTTCTGTGCTGGTTAATCTCAGCTGTTAACTCGATGAGAGCTAGAGCCACCAGGGAGGTGGGCTTCTGGGTATGCATGTGGGAAGGGATCTTGATTAGGATAATTGAAGCGGGAAAACCACCACTGTGGGTGGCACCATTCCCTGGGCTGGGGCTGTGGAAGAAAATGGCTGCACCAGTGTTATCATTCCTGGCTATGGGTTCAATGATCAGTTTTCTGAAGCTCCTACCCTGATGACCTCCTACCATGTTGTTTTACACCCTGAAATTAACCCTTTCCCTCTTGAGTTACTTTTTGGGTTTCATTTTTGTTGTTGTTTTGGTTGGTTGTTTGTTTTTATCAGAGTATCAGAAAGAGAAAGAAACTAAGCCGCTTACATGGATCTGGGGTCTTCCCTACTTGATTTGATGTGTATTCCCCTGTCCAGAGCTGAACTTTCAGATCACCAATTGCTAGCATTATTTAAGGGAGACATGGGACAGAACTTGTTTCCTTTTAGTCACTATGAAGTTCCTTCCAGGATCAAGGTCTATCAAGCAGACACTGCAGGACACAGACATTGCAGAGTTTCACCCTGCTCAGTCCTCACGCTGGCTGAGGCGGTCCTGGGTACAGTTTATATTTTCAAGCTGACAAACAGGTGAGGTGAGGTAAAGGCTTGAAAGATCCGGGACAGCACCTGGGTTTGTCTGGTGCTCACTCACAGAAGCACTTGAGCCACCAAGATGGTGTGCGGCGTCTCACTGTGCTCTGCCATCCAGCCGACTGAGCCAGACATCTGCTCGAAATTTGATACATGATAAAACTCTGCCTCATCAAGAATGCCTCACGGGAAGGGGGGTGAGGGGGGGAGAAGGGAGGAGCCAAGGGGGATTCTGCTTAGGAAGCAGTTGTCTGATGTGTGTATGTTGCTGTGACATTAACAACTTAAAACCCACACTTCAGCCCCAGTGCTAAATTGTCTTCAGCCACAGATTTGCAATAGACAGTGAGGGACCCCCATCTCCAATCAAATATTAAGTGTGTAACCAACAAGACTGGCTGGTGGTTTACCCCGCCCCTCTCTCATCTGCCCACAGACAGTGACTTGTGCCAATCCTCTGACTGAGCTGGGCTCGACTCAAACAGCTTAACATTTCTGATGAGAACAAGTCTTGCTTCAGAAAGAGTCACCGGGGCTCCGCTGAAGGTACCTGTGCGATATATTTCCCCTTTCTCCTCCTAAGATCTTGACTTTGGAAACATGACATTTCCACCCTACAGTAATACCGGAATGCTGGAAGGAAACAGGGAGCCGAGCATCTCTGCGTGAGTTGGATCTTACAGTCAGTCTGCTGAAACATAGCTAAGCCCTGTCCATTCTAGGGACTTGGATGTAAATGCTCCCTGAAATCCCTGCATTAGATAAAACATCTACAAGCCAGGACATGTTCTACAGAGGGAAACTGCCAATCACTGGAGTATTCTTGTATAACATCAATCGAGACCTTGTAGAACTCTGACATAAACTTCAAAGGTGTTTTTCAATGGGATAGAAACCCAGGGCATTAAAATATATCAAGAGTGAGAAAATACCGAGGGCCGGTGGAGCTCTCATAACAAAAGTCACACGCAGCTTAAATTAAAATGAACAAAAGCTGGAGGCTAGAAGGTCCCTCGGTCCAGTCTTGTGATCAAAGCTGTTGGCAAGAAAATGGTATGTTGGTTGTATCAGACAGACAGACAGACAGACAGACATGCAGGCAGGCCAGCAGGCAGAACCATGAAGGTTCCAAGCATGGTAATATTAGGGACACTCGCCTAAATTAAAACAACAGCAAGATTCCCTGCCCGTGTGTCCAGAAAATAGAAGACCATGGACCAAACATTTCTGCCACCAGTCAAATTTCCCCTGGTTCCACCCGCAAGGCCGTTTTCTCTGGCCAGTGCAGCACTGATGTGCCAAAGGTAGATGCAGGAAGGTGAAGCTGGTGGCAGAAGACCAGGGACGTAAAAATGCTGACGTCAAACTCTCCACCAGAACCTCTGAGCAAGCAGACAGTGCCAGTTTTAATGACATCTGATGTCACGCGTACCCCAGACCCCCCACCTCTCCAGCCGGAATCAGTGGGCTTCCCGCCCCTCCTATGCCCAAGTCCACTCTGCTTACAGGGTCCACAAAATGTGGATCCTTCCTGCTTCCTGTCCACCCATTCCCCACGCAGGATGCTTCATTTGTTTTTGAAAGACCTGTTTGAGCCTCAGTCAGAACAAAGAAAAGTTGCTGGATGTGGGTTTGCTCTTCTCAGATCTATTTCTCAGGATCAGCCTTCGTGGACCCCACACTTGCTGGGAAGTTCAGAGCTAGTTGAAGCTGGATGAGGCATTCTGTCAGCGTCTCTTTCCCAGACATGCTTTCAATCTAGTCCCTAATGCAGCCTGCCAGGATTAATCAATCCTGCGAGTAGTCCCCCAGATCGTCCCTTTAACTCTCAGAACCACTCAGCCTGCAGCAGCAAGAGATGAGTTTTCACACAGCCTTGATTTTCCCTGACAGAGGGCACAGCCTTCTAAAAGTCTTCTGAATCTAACAATCTAGGAAAATATTGGTTTTTTTTTCTCTGCCGTTCTGTGCTCCTCAATCCCTCTTCTCTTCATACCTGCACCCTGTTTGTTCTCTCCTGCCTTCTTCTTTCTTTCCTTCCTCTCCCCTCCTGTCTTTTTCTTTAAACTACTGCTTCAGCAACCCCAACTCATTCCAAAGTTCAAAGCCACCAGATCCTTAAATAAAATAAAATAAAAAAGCAAAGCAAAACTTTCAATATTATCTCCAGGCTGACTTTGGGCTCAGAGTTTTGGTTTTGGGTGCTGGAAAGGAAAGAATTCAACACCACCAGCAGCCTCGGCTAAGGCACGGAGGAGGGTGCTGCTTGGAGCGAGCGGGTGAGCATATTTGAGGGAATAACATATGGGCTTTTGTTGAAGTGTTCAGAGCCCACTAGTTTCTCAGCCAAGGGTTAGAATACGTGTATTGAACAGCGGCTGAGCTGAGTTCATGTTTTGTATAGCATCCTCAAATCCACCTCAAATCCACCACTGCTTTGCACCCCCATGACCTACGAGCTTGGTGATAGCTAGAAAAGTTTTCAGTCAAGTACGTACCCGGAGCCACACCACCCACCCTAAGAAAACAACGGGGTTGGCATAGGAGGTGCGGAGTCTGTGGGAGTGTTGTTCTCCGTCAAAGAATTCCTGTCCCTTTCAATAGCATCTTCTTTACACAAGCGATAATTTCTCACGTCCCAGCGTGAGATATAAGGTACAGCGGGCATAGTCCAGGCACCCTGGCCCAGCTACCTGCGTCCACCTGTCAAGATTCTGGTGCACAGGCAAGAAAATGGGGAACCTCCCCGTGTTCCCAACTCACGAACGAGGTCATTACCTTGGCATCGGCTTGCGGGCTGTGATACTGGCGACGATGATGCTCTCGGGACGCGGAGTGGCCACCGCTTTGAAGGTCCCTTTCCAGAACTTCTCAAACAGCTGTTTCTCGCCCTGCTGCAGGCTCGCCATCCTGAAAGCCCAAGGAGCCCTGGAGCCTGGGGCGCTGTCCGAAGTGCTGAAACGTGGATTTCAACCCGATGACACGCCCTGGGCTCCGGGGCGCTGTCCGCGTGAAACCCCCAAGGGGTGGGGTGGGGAGAGATCGGAGTTCAGGGCGGGGGATGGGATAGAACCGGGACGTCTCCGGCTAGGCAGGCAGCGGAGAAAGAAGGTGGTCCCCCGGCTGGCTTCACCTCTTGGCTTGGTTCTGAGCTGCGCTGGGAGCAGGCTGAGCTCCGCGTCCTCGGCAAAGCAAAGCTGGGCCGGCTTTCTCTACCGCGCAGAGAACACAGAGGAGGCGACCGGGGCGTCTGCTGTGCGTGCGCGTGTGAGCTCCGGCGCGCCCGGGTTTTGTCTCTTGCACAATGTGACGTTGGAAGGGGAGGCTGGTCGCGCGAGCTGTACTTTCCTCCCTCCCCTTCTCTGTCTCCTCCTTCCCCAGCAACCCCTCCTTCTCTGGCTCAGCCTCCCGCCGCCATCTGCATAACAAAAGCCCGCAGGTCTGAGGAGGAGAAAGGGAGGGGCGAGCGCTTGTCTCCAAGGCCCCGTGGCCACTGAGTTGCGGCTCTGACCCCTCCGAGAAGCGACCCCAACACCTCGAGCAGAACCAAAACGGAGATCCTCCCTCTCAGCCCTCACTCCTCCTCCGTCCTCGCAGGCCTTCCCCTCAACCCTTGCATGCGCACTCCCGGGCCTGGGCCACCTCCCTATCCTTTTGCCAGACTTGGAGCGCATCTTCCATTAAGGGAGCTACTAAAAACTGCCCCACCTATCCAGCCAGGCCAACCTGCCTTCCTTCACCCACCCCACTTCTGGGATGGACTGCCGAGGTCTGCAAAGTGGGGGTGCCCGTATGATTTTCTTTACGCTTGGGGGCCGCAGGCTCTTCCACCCCTCCACCCCGAAAATGCCATTTGATGGACAATCCGTCACCAGCGCGGTTTCTCGCCATCTGTCGAGCCGGCCCCCACCCGCAGAGGGGCGCAGCGTCACATCTGTGCTTGCGGCGCTATAAAGGATATCTCTTTTGTGCCTCGCAGCCGGCCTGCTTGGCGTCCCCGCTGCCAAAGCCCTCCAAAAGAACACCCCCTCCCCCACCCCTTCTCCCCACCCCCCTGAGAACCCGCAGCCTGTGTGTGAAACAACAGTCCGATTTGGCAAAGAAAGCATGCGGTGGGGTGTGTGTGGGGGGGGGGAGCGGGAGGGATTCCGAGGATTACAAGTAACTTTTTGGTCTTTCCATCTTCTTCCTCCCCCTACCCTCCCAAACTCCAGATTCGCAGAATGTAGACAACAATGTCTCCTCGTTTTACCGTAAGGGTCTTCTTAGGGAAGATATCCTAGTGAGATTTCCCCAGCCCATCTCTCCTCTGGAGTCTTCTATTACTTGGCACGAGGACCATTTTCACCTACCTCCAGGGTTTAAAACGGAAACTCCTAGAAGGAGCCTCTGCTAAGTCTTACAGACATCCAAGCACTGACACCGGGTTTCACCCTGAAGGGGGAAAAAATTCTCTAATTTTTGTTGACCTAGTAGCAGTGGGGAGCGAAGACCCCCAACGTCGGTGCGAACTTTGTAAATCCTTTGCAAGCGAATAGGAGGTACGTAGGGGCTGAGGGTGGGGCAGAGTGGGAGAAAGGGGACCAGGATGGGTCGAGAGAAGCCGAGACACAGAAATAAGGAGTGAGCGTTGGCCAGGAAGAGTCTACAGGACGGGTTTGTATGTAGTGGATGGCTCTGTACCAGTTTAGGAGCGCCCAGAGCTCGCTCCGCAGCGACCCCTTCTGGTCAACAACTAGAAGTGCATCTGGTGGCTTTTAAAGGGAAGAGCAGAGACTAGGAGTTGGGATGGGGTTGGGGCTGGGAGCCTTGAGAACAGAGGACCCTAAGCTAGGGAGTGAACTTTCCACTTCCCTTTTCCTGATCCCCTGCATTCAAATCCCCCATTCTTAGATTGCTTTTAGGACTTGGGTTGCTGTCCACTTTGTAGCCTCGGCTATTTAAAGAGATCCTTAGTCATGTGTGGCTACGAACTGGGTCGATTTCCGGAAACCGGTAGGCGGGACCTTACCTCCACCAGTCAACCAACACCTTGCAGAGGTGTGTCTGTCGTTTCATTAAAAGGGTTTGCTTTGTCTTTTGTGGTTAAGTGCATAAATGTCATCTGTACGGGTGCCCCACTGGGATCAAAAAAGGGTGCCAGACTGAAACAGTTAAAGGTGGTTGTGAGCCACACAGTGTTGGCTCTGGGATTCGAACTTTGTTCCTCGGGGAGGGGGGGGGGGAAGCAGCAAGCACTCTAACCATAGAGTCATCTCTCCAGCTCAACTATGTCTGTTCTTCTTACCTGGTATTATGGCAAGGCTCCCAGTTGGGCATCCTTGCCTCTTGGGAAACCCAGAACAATCAGGTGAGGCGAGAAGGGAAATTTTTTATTACTTGTGTACGGACGAGGAAGCAGAAGTTTAGAATGGCCAAGTAGTGTGCCTGTGTGGCTCTAATGGAATAGTGGAACTCTGGGGGAAAAAATACAGTAATCAGATGTGGGAGAGAACTCTGGGGATAGGAGGCACACCACACTGGAACTAGGCAGCGTCTACAAGATGCCAGTGGTTCCATGCTTTGAAGAACACCGTGCTCTGGTTCTCAAGTTATGTGCCTCCTTGAAGAAGCTCAGGGCTTAGCACCCAGACTTCCAGCGAGTGACCTCAGTTGTTGTATTAGTTGTCTTGTTCCTGGGACCAAATCCCTGACAAGAAGCAAAATAGGGGAAAGAAGGCTTTATCTGGCTCACTGTTGGAGTCCATCATGGGGGCGGGGCGGGGGTTGGGGGGTCGCAGAGGAACCTGTGATGTAGCTGGTCCTGTTTGTTACACCGTGGTAGGAAGCCCAGGGAGATGAAAGCAGCCGCTCATCTGGTTTCTTTTGGATCCTTTTAACGAAGTCTGGAACTGAAGGTCCATGGGACAATTCCATCTGTACCCAAAGCCTGTCGGGCTGCTTGTCTGTCTCGCAGCTGAGGTGCCCGAGTGCCGCCTGCAAGCCGCTCTGGGGAAGCAAAACACTGTCTGTAATAGGGGTTCCAACCTGTGTTTTCCCGGATGAGGATGAGAAACAGTGGGGTTTGGGAATGATGCTGTGGTTCCCGGCCTGTTGTGTGCCCAGACACTGCTGGGGACCTCAGGGAGTTGGGAACGGGGGTCCATGGGTACCTACCTGGACAGGGGTGGAATCTGGTTTGGTTCCAAGTGAATGCCGAGAGTCCGGATGAGCTGGAAGAGAGAAGTCCTTCTCTGGGAGATTTAGGTGCAACCCTTTATGACCAAAGCCTCCCTCTCTCCAGCCCTGGTCGATCTTTGATGAAGGTCCCTGTTTGTCCAAATTGTTTTATTTGACAGTGGATGTGAATGCATACATCTTACTCAGGGTGAACCAGGGATTAAATACCTTGTATGGGAAGGAGTGCCCAGGAAGGGAAGCTCATTGGCTAAACATTCAGGACCTATGTAAATACCTCATTAGCATGGAGAACTCCAGGTTTTTGTGCTATGTGACCATGACGGACTGTCATAGTCCTCTCAGTGGGGTGTCATGGTTACATGTTCCAGATCAGGTAGTTTGGCGGGAAGCCGGCCCCACACCTTCTCAATTCTGAGGTTTCCCACGGTTTAAGCTTGCTCAACCTTACCAGTTCTTCCGTCTGGTGTCACAGTCCACTTGCCCCACAAAGGTCTTCCCTTTTCAGTTAAATTTTCTGGAGACACCTTTATAGGAAGAGAGGCGCATCTCCACACTGCTTTAATTCCAGTCAAGTACACAAGGAAGAACCCCCACTCTTGCCAAAGCCTCCATTTCAATATCTTACGTGACGTTTCCTGGATAATTACCAGTACCACCCGAGCAGCCTTACGTGATATTCCACAAAGACCGGATATTTCAGGTTTAAATAGACTGGCTAGGGAGATTAACAGAGTCTACAGGATGGGTAGGCTACAAAGCAGTCTATGGAAACTAGTTTAGTAAAGAAAATCAATTGTTGTCAGAGGCTAAAAGCACAGTCTCTCAAATGAGATGGAGTTGGGTGTGGTAATCAGCTCTGCCTCTTTTTAGCCGGATGACTTTAGGCTAGGACCTAACTCGAGCCTCAATTTTTCTACCTGATCCCCTACCCCAAATGAGACATTAATACATATTTCACATGACTCTTTTAAGGGTAACACGACTTAAACACTAGGGCTGGCTTCTCTAATAGAATTCAAAGCCTCATTCCTCTGTCCTTTCATACAGCAGAGCCATCTCTGTCCATCTCTGTCTCCCCCACAGTGTGCCTGCTCTCTGCTTCCCCAGGGGTCAACGAGCCAGGCCAGGAGCTGATACACATCAGCGTATTGGTTAGTGAACAGTAAACATACACCCGTGGCACAACTGGTATTTACCCTCTGTGTGCCATCACTGGAAGACATTGCTAATTCTGACTAGCACTCCTAGGACCAGACCTCAGAATCCTTCCCCAAACCAACTTCTGGGTAGAGTTCTCTGGTAAGTTAAGGCTGGCAGTCTTTGTATAAAAGACCTATTTTCAGCCACTCCTTCGGGATGCTTCTGTCCCTGCTGGTGGTATCCTCTCAGGTGTGGAAGGACAGACAGGGAAAAAGAGATTCTGAAATCTGTCAACCTAAGCATCCCTCCAGCCATGGCTGAAGAGATTTCTATGCTTCCACGTCCCTTAGGCAGCATCCCTGACTCAGAGAGAGCTGCCCACATTCTGAGTTTGAATTCAGCTTTGCTAATGGTGCTGTGTTACCTTGGGGAAACCTCTTAACCTCTCTGTACCCAGTGCTTCTCTGAATACAGTGGAGCTGATCATGCTCTACCTGCATGGAGGAACTTCATGACAGTCTAAACTCATTTCCAAAAGTTCAGTGAACAGTAAAAGAGTCAAATAATTACAGAGATAATGGGAAATATGATAATGAAACCGATCTGTCTTTGTGGCCCTAAAGAGGACCTCACTAAGACCATTTGGATTATGAGATTCTTTATTTCCTCATACAGTGGTTTGGGGAGTATTAACCCTGAGTAGCTTGTACTACTCAGGGTTTGCTGATCACCACATCTGAGAAGTCCTACTTGGTGTCTAATCTGAATCCCACCTCTATTCTTTACTGTCCACCCTCTTCTAAATCCCAAAAGTGAATGAACACGGATGAAGCAGGAGTCCCCCCCACCCCATTGTACAGCTATGTAGCATCCTGTTTGTCACTTATCTGTGTCACCAATGTGGGGTTAATGAGTAAATCCCATGTCTGATAGTTAACTATACAAGCATTTCTGTCACACTAGCTTAGAGGGAGTGAGGGATGCATCCATGGTACAATCGTGTGACGCCTACAGTGTTTACAGATGCTGTACGTAACCCTGGAATAAAAAAACCAAATTTTGTGTCTTCTGTATGCATGTTTGACTACATCCAAGAGTAATGACAATATGCAGCTAGAATAGCGTAGGACTGTGTGAGCCTCAGATTAGAATCTGCTATTAATCAGGAATCAGAAACACAGAGAGGTGACATACGCTGTCTAAGGACACACAGCAGCCCAAGGTAGAACCTGTACATAAGCCCAGTCAGTGTGACTTGCAGAGTCCCTGTAATTTACCGCCCCCAGCCCCACCCAATGGCCTGTAATATAGTTTTTATGTCCCCCAATGGAATCAATTCTTGTGTGAGCATGCACCAAGCCTAGCACTTGGGTGGGGACAACGCTAGAGCCTGTTCTTGTGGAGTCACAGCCCAGCAAGTGAGTGACAGGCGTTAAATGCTAAAGAAACAAGTAATCAACACTGTGTCTCAGGTAAAATGAAATGAAGCTGGAGATCTGGGGGCTTTGCCAAGCTGAATGTCAAGAGGTGAAACCTTTGCATTTAGTGGCTTCTAAGGTGGGGTGACAGGTGGGAAGGGGAAGCGGCATAGTGACAGAAGGGTTCAGACACACATGGGAGGGGGTTGGGTGTTCTCAGAGAATGAGACAGGAAAGGGATGGAGCCAAGTGAAGGAGCTGTGGATGGAAACTCATGCTCTGTGCAGTGCAATAGGAGAACAAGTCTTCAGAGAGCCAGGCTGTTACAGACTGCTTTTGTTGGTGTTTTGGTGTTTTGTTTTGAGACAGGGTTTCTCTGTATAGCCCTGGCTGTCCTGGAACTTGCTCTATAGACCAGACTGGCCTTGAACTCACAGAGATCCACATGTGACCTCAGCCTCTCAGGTGCTAGGATTAAAGGCAGGATGTGGCAATCATAGTATGTTTTAATAGTCAATGATAGAATGATTCCCAGAGCCAGGTGCTTCGGAACCCTAGCGGCGGCACACCCAGGAAGCATCTGGAGGTGCCATCAGAGAGAGGACACTGACAACCAGA
>JANHMN010000023.1:35384032-35407561 GCA_030674055.1 Rhabdomys pumilio | reverse complement strand
CTTCTTCTTCTTCTTCTTCTTCTTCTTCTTCTTCTTCTTCTTCTTCTTCTTCTTCTTCTTCTTCTTCTTCTTTTTTCTGGAGCATTCTAGTTCTTGATTTCTAAAGTATGAGTACTTCCTTATTTAGATCTCTGCTCAAAGACTGCTTCTCTGATGACCCCTCAGTGTCCTTCTGATCCTGTCTCCAACATCAGTGTGTTTTATTTTTATCGCTGCTTCTGTCCACCACCTCTTATTTATTGTGTCTTTCTTGTGTGTCTTACTCTTCTAAAAATGTATCTTTGTGAAAGGGGGGGGAGGGGAAGAGTTGAAACAGTTACCTCATTCGACCGGAGCATGGCCACTGTCAACTTCAGTACTTTGCACATAGTCAGTACCTTGCACATAGTCAGTGCCTTCAGTAGCCAAGTCAGTGCCGGTGAAGGATGAACAATGTTCACTGTGAAACTCCCACAGTCAGCAGGGGGAGGGGGGGGACTACTCCATCGGCAAGGTTACCTGGCATGCCTTCTAGAAAGCCCTCTCTAGATGGCTTTGTATGATGATATACATTTTCGCTCAGGACATCAAGGAAAGGTAGGCACAGAAAGAAAACGAAGAATCATAAAGAATTCATAAAGAAGACCCAAAATGACCTCAGTGGTCAACCCAACTTGAGAGCAAGGAGCTTGTCTCAGTCCATTTCCTGTTCCATGACAGGACACCGGAGGCTGGGTAATTCATACAGGAAAGGTGTTTATCTTGCCTAATGGCTCTAAAGGCAGAGAGATCCAACATTAGGTAGATGCATTTGCTGGGGGACGCGTACTGCTTCCTACCAGGGCAGAATGAGGTAGAAGGAAAAACAGGTATAGTACCTGAGGAAGAGAAAATGGGTGCAGGGAGCTAATTCTCATGGGAGATAATCCATCAGTCCTTTTGCTCGGCGGCCCCACTACTCAAACAAGACTCTTCCAGCAAATACTGCTGCATGCAAGATCTAAGGAAGCATCGGGTAGTCTTTGAGGGGCTACACGCAGATCATACCAAGTAGACTGGTCGTGTTAGGGCATGTGTGCCAGAGAAGGATGCATGGGGAAGGTGGGCAGAGAAAGAAGGCAGGGTGACATGGAGCTTTGGGTCTCTCTGCCTGTTCACTCCCCTTGGGATACCGAGCTCTCCCAGCTAGGATTGAAGGCACCTAGGTGTTGGGATTCCACAAAGAATATAACTTCACAGATGCCACATGTTCTCACTCTTCTGTGGGAGCCGAGATAATTATTCTTATAAGCGCAAAAGGCCAATCAGTCTGGAGAGATGGCTGGGTGGCTAAGAGCATTTGCTCTGCGGGTACAAGGAGCTAAGTTCAAATCCGGAGCACCTACCTAGAAATCTAGGCATGGTTGTGTGTGCCTGTGACCTCAGCACTGGGAGGCGGGCACAGAGAGCTAGCTGGCCTGCGAGCCTAGCCAAAATCGGGAAACTGTGTGCACATGAGTATGCGCGTGCGCACGCGTGTGCGCACACACACACACACACACACACACACACACACTCACACTCACACACTCATGCCCCAAATGTACACCATCATGTACCAAATGCATACAGACATGCACACACACATACATGTCAAACAACACACATCATATGACACTTATACACTAACCATACTGCATGTATGAGAGAGAGAGAGAGAGAGAAAGAGAGACAGAGACAGAGACAGAGACAGAGAGAGACAGAGGAGTAACTATGACTACAGAAGCTGTGAATTGAGGGAAAGGAGCATAGGAAGAAGCTACCTCCAGCCTGTACAAACTGGAGCAGTGAGCAGGATGAAGTATAACTGTCCTTAGCAATGCTTTACCATATATTTCAAAATAGATAAAAGAGGGAATTGGAGATGATCCCCCACGGAATGGAACGATAATCTCGGGGATGATGGATAAGTCCATTACTCTGATTTTGCTGTCACTTACTGTAACACGGAGTCCTGTACTGAGTCCCAGAATGGTACATGGCCATCATGCATCAATTAAAATAACCAAGTAAAGAATTAACACAGGAACGGATGGGACAGAGGCTAAGATTACTTTTTTTTTTTTTTTTTCTGTGAAGCAGGGAGAGTATTTCTCTTAAGAGTCAGCTGTTGTATCTCATGGTCATTTCACAAAAGAAAGAGAGCATTTTAAATGTAAAAATCCAGAAAGAGAGAGAGAGAGAGAGAGAGAGAGAGAGAGAGAGAGAGACCCATTAGATCCGAATAAAGAATTCGCTCCTAAATTGACTAAATCTTACACGCTGAAAAATTCATTGCATTTTCTATGTCGCTTCTCCCCTCATTCTGCCAAAGAAAACGGTGAGAAAGGCTTTCAGGAGACCACACTCTGGAACACTGCCCTGCACGAGATGCAGCTGGCCCCACAAACACCCGGGATGGGCACTGAACGAGCCCACTCAGAAATAGCAGAGCAGGTGAGTTCTTTCCCAGGCTGCAAAGTCAAGGTTCAACCCACAGATTTGCTAACTGCACAAGCCCATCCGTCTCATCTTCCCTCCCCTGTTTTTAATGTAGCAAAATAACAGAAATGATAATTTTAATAATTTTAGACGATTCAGAGGCATTGGAGAATATCTACCACATTGCATCATTTAAATGCAGATCGCTTCACCAAATTTTGTACCCCTTAAATAGTAACTCCCCTCTTGTCAATTCAGCTAGCCATTAGGGACTTCTCTCTATCCTATTTCCTGACTCTGCGTTTCCAGATTTTGGTTGCTCGTGAAAGTGGATCAAACATTTGTCACCTTGTGTCTCTTTGTTTTCACTGTTCCAAAGGCTGGGATCTCAAGGCTAGAGAGGGACAAGGACCAGGAGATCAAGGGTTGATGGCTACAAAAGGGGGTCCCTTGTTGGAACTGAGGCTGTAGCCTCGGTTCACACATGATGGTTTGTGCTACATGAGATTCAAAGCTACAAGGCTCAGAAGTAGACATTCAAGGCAAGGTTAGGGCAGTTTATGTGTTGACTTAAGAAATATCTACTAAGGATCTGGTAGAGAACAATCTTTTAGTCCAGACCCAAGGGTCTAGCTGGGACCCCAGGCCCTGCTCTAATGATCGGACATTAGAAATTTAGTATTCAGTAGAAAACAGTAGAAATTCAGACTTCAACATCATTGGCACTCTTAAAGGGAAGCTTTTGAAAGTGCATCTCAGCCCCAGATGACTGTGAAAAGATCCCTAGAGGAAGTAATGGCTGAGCTGAGACTTGGACGTAAGCAAGAATTTCATAGCAGAAGGGACAGAGGTGGAATCAAGGTAGAAAGAGGATCCAAGACTTAATGAGGCAAGAGACAAGAAAGAACACAGCCTCTCGATAGACGTGGTCCAGTTCACAGATGCTAGAGCTGAGGATGCAGACAGAGGTCTGGAGACAGCGTGTCAAATGTCCCACTAGGGCATTTGTGCCTTTCTTTGAAGCCAGAGGTTAATGGAGCCTATGGCCTTCCAGAAGCTCTCCAAAAAGGTTGTCATTTTGGGTCCATGTGCATTATTCAGGAATTAATGGATTTCCATCAGTGTCTCCAAGAGATTTTAGCTTTCCCAGTAAGTATGAAGCCCCTCAGAGATGTTGATAGCATCCAAGTCTCCCGTTGCTTGGGGATAGATGAGTTAATTTTCTGATTCCATTAAAATATCTGACAAGAGCAACTTACAGAAGGATGGGTCTATCTGGACTTGTAGTTTGATGACACAGTGCACTGCAGAGGGACAGTCACGGCAGCTGGAGGGGGAGGCAGCTGGTCACATGGCCTCTGCACACAGGAGCAGAGGGAGGGATACTATTGCTCGGTCCTTCTCTCCCTTTTGTTTAGACTGGGACCCAGATCCATAGCCTGGTGTCACTCCTATCCAGGGGATTGCACAGCTAACCCATCTGGAGGTTTGTTTCCTGGATGATTCTAAGTCTGGTCGAGTTGGGATTCAATTCCAGCATAGGGCTCGCTCTGTACAGATGAAGGATGCTACAAACATTGGGGTGGGGTGGGCTCCAGGAAGCCCGGGTTCTCTGCTCTTTATTGCCTTCCTTTACAAATCTTTTACGTCAGTTGTCTCTCTCACCCCCACTGCCACCACACATCACCGAATTCACTCTTAACGGTTCTTCAAATCTGCATCTCAAACCTACCCGTCTTGGGAAGACTAGCCTGCCTCACTCCTGACGTCAGCCCCCCACTCCACACCCTACAGCCCCTCCCAAGTCATCTCCGCACACTGTAATTACCTAATGATGCGATTTGTCACTCAGAGCTCTCCTCAGCCCTCCCAACTAGGGAAATAAGTGTGTCTCTGTAGCCTGTACATCTCGCCTTGTTTACAGCGATAATCTCTGACTTCACACTCATGCGTGTGACTCGTCCGGTCTCAGTGACTAGAGACCGAGTATACTTGAAAGAAACTTGGACGTGTCTTAAATTCTGGTGCCTGGGCCTTACACTCTTAGACTGGCTCAGGCCCATAGTGAGAATTCAGTAATAGTCTTATCGATCACATGATTACTTCAATAAATGTCCAGATCAATGAGTAGGCTTACGTATCTGATCATTATCCTTCCCATGACCATGACTTGAACTCCTAGACAACGCCACATTTTTTTAATATGAAGGTTTGATTCTAAGGACCGTTTACTCGTTGCCTACTGCATGGCAGGAAATAGTTACAGTGAGAAACTGGCCCTAACAGACTAGACTCCAAAGCTAGCCCGGTAGCTGTGTGAGGAATTGCTGGTGTCCGTGGGCTTCAGTGTACAATGGATGGCACTGCTTTGGGTAGGCTGTGGAACCTTCAGGAGAGGGAACCTCACTGAAGAAAGTGGGCCATAGAGGATGGGTCTTGTTTTTTTTTTTTTTTTTTTTTTTTAACCTCAACTCCACTTTTCACATGCCCGCTGCTTCCTGACGTCAGATACAGTGTGAATAGTCACCTCACAGTCTTGTGACACTGTGAATAGTCACCTCATGACACACTGTAGCTCCTCAAACCACAAGCCAAAATAAAACTTTTCCAGGAGCTGGATCGATGGTCCAGTGGTTAAGAGCACTGGATGCTCTTCCAGGGGTTGTGGGTTCAATTCCCAGCACCTACACGGTGGCTCACAGCCATGCCAACTCCAGTCACAGGGAATCCAGTGCTCTCTTTTGACCCCGGCAGGCACCAGGCATATGCATGGTGCACAGACACATATGCAGACAAAACAGTCATGCATATAACAAACAAACAAACAAAAAATCAAAATAAAGTCTTCCTCAGATTGGTTCTTGTTGAGTATTTGGTTACAATATGGGTCCAAAAAAAAAAAAAAAAGAGAAAGAGAGAGAGAGCAATAACTAATATAGGAATGTTCTTAACCACTCAGTGAATGAATGTGGGATGTGCTCAAATTTTAGTATCTTTGTGAAGGAGCCAACAAACCTCATCACTGACTGGAAGCTATACCCTTCTTTTTCCTCCCTCCCTTCCTCCCTCCCCCTCCTTCCCTCCCTCCCTCTTTCCCTTCCTCCCTCCATGGCTCCCTTCCTTCTTCTCTTTCTTCCTTCCCCCATCTTTTCTTTTGCCACTTGAAATCCCAGTATACATTTTCAAATGATACTTCACCAAATCTTGGAAGAAGATGGAATAATTTGCATTTTTTTCCATATTCCTTGCATGAAAAGAGAAGAAAACACCTACACTCTAGCAGGGGCTCTGGCTGTCATAGTATTCAAGTTGAGAATGAGTGATTTGGAAGACAGAGCCTTGTTATGCTCTCCTCTTGGGTCCTGAGTTAGCTGCACCCACCTTGTCCCAACCTCTTCCCAAATTCTGTGACACCACAAATTCTCAACCTCACCTCCTCTGCCTACACCTCCACTGGCCTCATGTCCCTTCTCCATAGAGTGGAGAGACGAGCCAGCAGCAGATAGAATTTTTTGAAGCAATTCTGTGAGATGTGTCCCTTTCTACTTCCCTTCTCCCTATCCATCAACCTACCCCACCACTAAGGGACCGCCAAACTCATGTGGTGGCCAAGCTCCAGATTGTAGATGCTTCATCAGGACACAGGGCGAAGCCACAAGCCCCAGAAGGCTGTGATGGAGGAAGACCCATTATGCAATGGTGTGGAGATCCATTTAGCCTGGAGATTGGATTATGCATCCTTTGCCAGTGGAGACTTGCTAGGTCTTCTCCAGGGTGCCAGCATTTCTCCCCCTTCAAACTGTAGTGCTGTTTTTGTTAAAGCTGCCAGAACAGAAAAAGAAGGGGAGAAGCCACCCTTTTTTCATCGCTTCAAAGGAAGCCTGAATTTGATCCCTTTAGTGAGTGGCACAGGATAAAAACCTCCACTTGGGTCTGCTTCCTGTGATTAAACAAGCCTCTTGTTTGTCAAGTAGCTCAAGGCTGGAAGAAAGGCTCACTCTTCCCTGTGAAGTTCTCTGCAAGCCCCCCCTCTCCCTGCCCACAAAAGGATTCTCCAGACGGGAGGCAGAACTGGACTTCAAACACCCAGAACAGAAGTTAAAAATGGGATGAGGAATTGGGGAGACCTGGAAAGGCTCCCAGAAGAGGACAGAAGCCCCCAGTTGAGACTCTCCAGGACTCTTGAGTACCCTCACATACCTCACATACCTTTGAGGAACGTGGTAACATTGGAAACCATTATGACATTCTCCAAACAAAAGAATCTCATTCCTGTGAAAAGCAGTCTGCACAGGATGATATCAGGAAGGTTGGGGGGGGGGGGGGGGGAGGCTGGAAGTCTAACCTAAATCCATCCTGCTTTGCTAAGACTCTGCAGCATGTTGGGTGTCCACATGAGGCAGAGTCCTTTTACCCAAAACCACTCTTGCTTTTTGAAAGCTTCCGCACGGAATGCTAAGGTTGTGCTGACTTCTTGCTGGTGAGCTGGGCAGAAGAAAAGAATGGAGAACACCTAATTCAATTTGAATTGCAGATGAATATTTTTTTTAACATGACAAAGGTATTACTCGTGACACACTTACATTTTAAGAATGTCTTCATTCTGAGTCTGCAATTCAAATTTACCTGGGCGTCTTCCACTGTATTTGGCCTAGTGATGATTTAAGTCCAGATTGCATTTCCTGTCGAATCTACTTGTGAGAAGCAGGGGAGACTCTGAGGGCTGCGGGAGGATGCCAGAGAAGTGGTTTGGACCGTGGGTTTTGGTTTGAGGCAGAGCCAGATTTCATATTTACCCCTGGAGGCAATGTTGCAAATGATTGTGAATTGCCATGTCCAGTGAGCCCTTAATAAAGTCCTCTCTTCAGTCCCAGGGGCCAGATTTACACCTCAACCTGTTTCTTTTATGTGTTCTCCCACAAATGACAACCTCCTCATGAGGCTCTTTTCTATATGGTAAAATAGGACTTCGTGCATGTGTGTGTGTCTGTGTGTAATATATATATATATATGCATTGTATATATGTGTGTGTGTATTGTATATATGAGTATTGTGTTGTTTATCTATATGTGCATATATGTTGTGTATGTGATATACGTGTGTGTTGTATGTGTATGTGTTGTGTGTATATCTGCATGTATATGTGTGTGTTGTATGTGTATGTGTTGTGTGTGTGTCTGCATGTATATGTGTGAGTGTTTTGTGTGTGTGTTTATGCGTACATATATATTGTATATGTGATGTGTATGTTGTGTATATATGTGTATGTTGTGTGTATATGTGTGAGTGTGTGCATGTGTGAATGTTGTGTGTGTATGTGTGCATATGTGTTGTGTGTATGTGTTTGTATGTGTCTGTGTATGTCTGTAAATGTATGCACGTAGTTGTGTGTGTTGTGTTTAAGTATGCACATGTTTATACATGTAGAGGCCAGAGGCTAATGTCAGATATCTTCTCTAATCGCTTTCTACCATTTTTTGGAGACAGGGTCTCCCTGTGTAGCCCTTGCTGGCATGTATCTCACTGTGTAGACCAGGCTAGCCTAGACTTGACAGAGATCTGCTTGCATCTGCCTCCCAAGTGCTGGGATTAAAGGTGTGTGTTACCAAACTCAAATCCACCTTATTTTCTAAGACAGCCTCTCACTGAGTCTGGAGACCACAGGTTCAGTTAGTCTGGTTGGTCAGACAATGCCAGAGACCCACCTGTCTCTTCCTCTCACTAGGATCATAAGCTATGCCATGAACTTGGCCTTAACACGGGTGCCTGCGATCAAAGTCAAGTTTCAGGCTTTACTGACTGAGCCGTATGTATATCTGTATATCCTCAGCTTAAAATGGGAATCTTAATACTCACCTACACGAGGAGACGCTTAGAACCAACCATATTCTAGGTCCTGGACAATGGCCATGTTACATGTGATTCCCATGTACCGGGCTCTTCCTTCTGCCTTGAATTCTCTCCCTCCAAACTTCACCTGTGAATCTTTCCCACTATTTTCTTCCGGCCTCACACAGACTTTCCCATCAGACAAGCCTGTGTCACCCTGAGGCTGTTGGGATCTCTAAGTGTTACAGCTCTGACGGGAGAGGTATACTGGCAGTCGGGAGACAAGGAATACCGCAAAGTCACAATGTACTACAAACCTCACACAAGAGAATGATAGGGAGGGAAGAACCCAGGAGGGTGGCTGTCTCTGCTCAGGCAGGAAGCAGCAGAGAACTGGGCAGAAGGTGGGGGTTTTTACAGGGGTTCTTTGAGGGGGTGGAGCTTTCCAGGGTGGAGCTTTCCAGGGTGAGGATTGGTGGGATTTCAAGTCCTGAGCTTGGGCTTTTAACTCTGTAGGGTTGGGGTTAGGTCCAGCCATTAGAGCAGTCAAGAGTGTTTTGTGGGTGGGACCTGGTGGTTGGAGGTCCTCAAGGGAGAGGCCTGGTCACCCATGTGCCTTGAGAGGCTCACACTATCAACAACATTTTGTCAGTTAGATGTTGAGATGGGGTGGTTATAGCGCGCACACAACTTAAAAGGGAAGTTTATGTTGGCTCACCATTTCAAAGGATCGGCTCATGGTTGCTTGGCCCAGTGGGCTTGGCTTGAACATCATGGGAGTGAGAGCATGGGTCAGAAGAGCTGTGTCACTTCGAAGCAGACAGGGGGTAAGAGAAAGCTGAGAGGAAAGAACCAGGAGAAGACAATACCCCTCAAGACAGGATTCAGTAACCTACTTCCTCCATTGAGGCACGAGGCACCGTGATGTCTCAAGAATCCTTCCACATTTTGAATCCTAGAGTCAGTCAATCCACTGACTTGGTCAAGGCCTGTGTGATCTGATTGTCCCTGGAGACATCCCTACAAACACAGGAGTGTGCTGCCTGAATCTCTCAGGTGTCTCTCAACCCGGTCAAGTTGACAAACACGAACGAGGCTTCTCCATTCTTGTTAACGGCTATTTTTCCCAAGCAGGTGATAAACGCTCTGACATCAGATAGAAGCATCCTGCATCCCCACATGGGCAGCACAGGGCTTGGAAAGAGGAGATCTTGATGTTTCCTAAATGACTACGCTATCAAGCCATTAGCACACCAGTATAAATTATCTTCCGTTGTGGTTTCAAATGGTAATGCGCGGCACAGAGGCACAGAACCGTAAGGTCGGAGAGGGGCATTTCCTACAAAGCTAAAACTTTTCCGCTCAAAGGACCGCCTTTTGTTTGAGATATTTTTTTTCCTTTCTTCTTTATCTGGAGTTAAAATTGCTATTTAGAGAGTAATTTCAAAAGGCATTTTCCTCACAAAGCAGAGAGTCGGCAGCCTTGTGACGCGAGGCAGTTCAGTGTCGCTGCCACCCCGGGTCTGCATCTCAACACGAACTTTCTACGAGGAAATAACACTGAGGGGAAGAATCCTGAGGGTGAGGACCGGACCCCTAAAATCCCAGAGTGAAAATGAGAACTGGGGCCATGTAATCTATGGTTGGTAAGAAACGGAGGGAAAGAGATATATCTGAGAAAAGGCTTGGAAGACGCAGTTCATCTGAACAGAAGTAGTGAAGGGGTGGGCAGGGGGGCGGGCAGAGAGCGGATGAAGGGGCTGGCAGAGGGGCGGGTGGAGGGGCCGGCAGAAGGGTGGGTGCAATAAGAGATTCTTTTTCAAGTAAATAGGCTGGAAGGATGGCTGTCAGCAAGGTACTGGTTGCACAAGAGTCAGGAACTGAGTTCGATTCCCTAGCACTCACGTAAAAAGCTGTCTCAGGGTGCAGTCTTGTATTCTCAACACCGAGAAGGCAGAGACAAGAGCATCTCTGGGGCTCACTGGCCAGCCAGTCTAACCTAACCTAGCCCGAGTTCAGTGAGAGACCCTGTCTCAAGATACAAGCTAGGTAGCTCCTGAGAACTGAGGTTGGCCTCTGGCTTCTGCGCGAACACACACATAAACACACACACACACACACACACACACACACATACACCACACACTGGCACACACATGGACACGTGAACACACATACATGCATGCTCGCAGACACGTACTTACACACACACTGCACACTTGCACACACACGGGCACATGAACACACATACACAATGGGAGTGGGCTTCCCCTGTCTCTTAATCTATCCAAGGCGGAGCTTGACCACAGCAGCCCCTTCCTGAGGTCCCTCCTGGTCTTGCCTAGGTGCACAACCTTTCTCAGAGAACAACACAGTACCAGATAGTGGCTATCCGTGGACCTCACCAGGGCCTTCTGTCTCTGGAATCGAGGCTGACCCTTCTCTCTGAAAACTGCCAGGCCAGGGCCCCGCATAAATGCCAGGACCTTGCTCTGACTACATCTCAGAACTGTTTATGAAGAAAGGGGTCTGTAACCCATCGCAGCACAGCCACTGACCTGCCACTGCAAGTGTCCTAAGGTCACCTTCAGCCTCACCCACTTCTGTCCTCCCCGCCCTGTCCTAGTCTCTGTGTAGATGCATCTGTCACTTTTAAGTCCCCATTGCTTATTTGTCATGGCCAACAACCAGGAAGAGACAAAGTAGGAGCCAAGTGAATGTTTTGTTACCAAGAGGCAGCCCGACACGGAAAGTTCCCCATCTGAGACCGTCACCCACCCTTATGTCAGACGTGTAACTGTGGTGAGGATTCTTGCTGAGGACTGTGTGGCAGGAACTGTGATGGATAATTTCTGCACACTGTTTCCTCAGTCTTCACAGTAACAGACAAAGAAACTGAGACTCAGAACACTCTGGGGATCCTCTGACAGTGATTGAGGCAGGGGTTGGGGGGAAGGAGAAAGGCAGGGGACAGGAATGTATGAGTGCCTGTGTGTGTGTGCCTGTGTGTGCCTATGTACGTGTGCTTGTGTGTGTGCCTATGTATGTGTGCCTGTGTGTGCCTATGTGTGCCTATGTGTGTATGTGTGTGCCTGTGTGTACCTGTGTGTGCTTGTGTGTCTGTGTGTGCTTGTGTGTGCCTGTGCCTATGTGTGCCTATGTGTCTGTGTGTGTGCCTGTATGTCTATGTATGTTCCTGTGTGTGCCTGTGTGTGCTTGTGTGTCTGTGTGTGTGCTTGTGTGTGTCTATGTGCCTATGTGTGTCTCTGTGTGTTCCTGTGTGTGCCTGTGTGTGTGTCTGTGTATGTGCCTGTGTCTCTATGTGTGTTCCTGTGTGCCTGTGTGTGTGCCTGTGTGTGTGCCTGTGTGTGTGCCTGTGTGTCTATGTGTGCCTGTGTGTATGTCTGTGTGTGTGCCTGTGTATGTGCCTGTGTGTGCCTTTGTGTGTGCCTATGTGTGCCTGTCTGTGTCTGTGTGTCTATGTGTGTGCCTGTGTGTTCCTGTGCATATGACTGTATGTCTATGTGCCTGTGTGTGCCTATGTGTCTGTGTGTGTGCCTGTGTGTGCCTGTGTGTGTGCATGCGTGTGTGTGTGTGTGTGTGTGTGTGTGTGTGTGTGTGTGTGTTGATACATGCTGGGAATTAGAAAGCCAAGTTCCAGACTCTAAATATTTCAGCCCTCCTTCACATGGCCTCTACCCAGCCACTTTTAACACCTCCTTGCTGCCCACCTGATGGCATTCAAATAATCTCAGAGGATTTCAGGATCCCTTCAAAGACTGGTTCCTTTTCCTTCCATTATCTGTCCCCACTCCTGCACTTCTGGAATCTTCCATGGCAGGTGTTTTGAATTCTTTTTCCTCAAGTTCTTCTGTTCTGAGCCCTTTGATACTGCTTTGTCTGTGTGTCTGTGTGTCTGTGTGTCTGTGTGTCTGTGTGTCTGTGTGAGGAATACAGAGCCTAACACTAGGGGTTACCTTCAGTCACTGTTCACTCTGTTTTCAAGGTAGGGACTCTCCCTGAACTCAGAGCTCACCAACTCAGCAAGGCTGGCCCTTCAGCCAGTTAAACATCAGGAATCCCTATTTTAGCCTTGGAAGGGCAGCTACACACCACCGCAGCCTTCTTTCTCACTGGGAATTGAACACACAGCCCCTTGCTAGCATAACAGGCACTTTACCTCCTGAGCTGCCTCCCCAGGCCCCCATACTCTGCCTTTCCATCTTAGACATATCCATGTCACAACCCTGAGTTCCAGTTTCGCCTTTCCCAGTCAATGAGTTCATCTTCGCCTCAGTATCAAACCCAAGGGTTTGGATGAATCGTGTGGCTCCTGCAGCAGATGGATCCAAGCCTGTGGGTAATCTTCTTACATGTGGATATCTCCCATCTTGACAGTTTCTGTGTGGAGGCACCATGCTGTGGTACTTGTGACTTTTACATCACTTTACTTGAAGATACAGGAGCAGTGTTTGTTGATTGACTTTGCCTCTTCCTCCCCCTCCTCCCTACCTTCTCCTCCACCTCCTCCATACCTTCTCCTCTTCCTCCCTACCTTGTCCTTCCCTCCTCCCTACCTTCTCCTTCCCTCCTCCCTACCTTCTCCTCCCCCTCCTCCCTACCTTCTCCTCCCCCTCCTCCCTACCTTCTCCTTCCCTCCTCCCTACCTTCTCCTTCCCTCCTCCCTACCTTCTCCTTCCCCTCCTCCCTACTTTCTCCTCCCCCTCCTCCCTACCTTGTCCTTCCCTCCTCCCTACCTTCTCCTTCCCTCCTCCCTACCTTCTCCTTCCCCTTCTCCCTACTTTCTCCTCCCCCTCCTCCCTACTTTCTCCTTCCCTCCTCCCTACCTTCTCCTTCCCCTCCTCCCTATCTTCTCCTTCTCTCCTCCCTACCTTGTCCTTCCCTCCTCCCTACCTTCTCCTTCCCTCATTCTTACCTTCTCCATCTCTCTCCCATCTAACCCTCCTTTCCCACTCCCCTCTTCACTTCTCTCTGCAGTGCTGTGGCTCAAGTCCAGGGTCTCATGACTATTAGGCTAGCACTCTACCACTGACCTACGTCCCCAGCTCCTCTTCTAGTCTTCCTCACTCCTCTCCTCATCCTTTCCCTTTGATTTTTCACTTCCTGTGATTTTTTTCCCCATTTCCTTCCCATTACATTTTACACATTTAATATTTGCATTTCTCACTGTATGCGTATGCACACACACTTGAGTGTGGGTGTGCTAGCCCTTGTGAGAGTGTGTGTAAGTCAGAGACTGACCTGGAGGCCCCTTCCTCAATGGCTTTTCTACCTTATTTTTTGAGGCAGGGTCTCTCATTGAATGTGAAAGTCACTGTTTCAACCAGACAGGCTGAGCAGTGAGCCTCCAGAACCTGACCGACCCTCTGAACCCCTATCCATCGACACTAGGATTCAAGTGTGCCGTGTTACATCTGGCTTTCCTGTGGGTGCTGGGAATCCTAACTCAGGGCTTCACGCTTTTATGGCAAGGACTCAACTCACTGAACCACTTTTCTGGTGCAGTCTTTCTGTTTTTAAGTGTGCCAGGTAGTTGCCCATGTAGTTTGTGGTCAGTCCTCTTCCCTGGATGCACATGGTACCCAGGGACATGCACCTAAGGGGCAAATGCATCAGTGGCTAACTAGTTTCATTGGCTTTGTCCTCTCTTGCTCATTTTGCTGAAGGCAGACTCCCATGTTATGAGATGCTCTCTGGAGCGACCCATATGGCAGTCAATCAAGGAATTACTGCGGCCAACAGCTCAGGAAGATTTGAGTCCAACCACCCTCAAGGTATGGTATCCTGCCAACCACCCACTTGAGTGATCTTGGAAATGGACCCTTCCTGGCTAAGCCTTGGGAAAGACCCAAAACCAGAGGGCATAGCTAAAGTATGCCCAGACTGCTAACCCACAGAAATTTGTGACATAATAAATTTGTTCTTTTTAGAAAAAAAAAGTTTTCAGATAAATAACACATCTAGTCTTCGTTTAACTCAAACATTTGTTGACAAATTCTGTACGTGTTCAGGGTATTGATTCCTGGGCTTCACACAGGTTAGACGAGTGCCTTACCATCAAGACAGAATCCTTTTAAAAATTGTTTGTAACAAAATCTCACTGAGCTGCCCAGACTAACTTGCTACTGACTCTGAGGCCAAGGCAAGCCAAAGCTTCTTCTGTCTCACCCTCCGGACTAGCTGGGTAGCCAGGCCTGCACCAGCCAGCGGGTCTCATGGGAGTTTATCATGGCATCCGGATTGTATGGGAAATCACAAACCTGACATTGCTCTCTAGCTGGTGTCTTTCTCGGTCCCTTCTTCCCACACTGGAAAGCCTCCCCTTTCTCTTTATGAGGCTCGCTGTGTGTCATCATCAAGTCTCTTGTCATGCTTCCAGATGTCTACCCTAAGTAAATATTCTGTAGAGATAGATCCTCCGTTGGCTTCTTCTCTCCCCTTGGTGCTCTGGCTCTCCCATCCACTTGAGTCTTGAATCACACAGCAAATTTGGCAGATTCACTTCATACCCACGCCTTGCCCTCTGCCAACCCCCAGATACTGCAGACTTCCAGTCTCATCCAAGTTTTTCTTTTCTTTTTGAATTGCCTCTTGGCGGATAACCACTCTCGTGGCTTCTCAAGTCTGGCAAATGGTCCGCCCTCTATACTTTGTCTTTCTCACTGAATAATTTAATACTTGCTAATTCTGACTTTTGAAAACCGTTTTCCATTTCAAGCCTTTCTTTTAAAAGTATATATATATATATATATATGTGTGTGTGTGTGTGTGTGTGTGTGTGTGTATGTATATATGTGTGTGTGTGTATGTATGTATGTATGCATGTATGTATGTATATGCTGTAGCTTTCTTCAGACACACCAGAAGAGGGCATCAGATTCCATTACAGATGGTTGTGAGCCACCATGTGGTTGCTAAGAATTGAACTCAGGACCTCTGGAAGAGCAGTCAGTGCTCTTAACCACTGAGCCATCTCTCCAGCCCCAAGCCTATCTTTCTTAATTAGCAATTCCACCTACCCAAGAACTCTTATTTTCCTTGATGCTGTGGGCAAACCTACCCACCCCATTGTCTTTTCTGTCACCACGCTAGGACGAACGTCAGTTAAGCAACTACAGCAGCATCTCTGCAGAGGCAGCACCAGGATGTGGGATGTCAGACATCTGTAGACAGTTGACAGCATGGATCCCCAAACACCCTTCCAGGAGTGTATGTGGTATGCCTCCATTCCGGAACACTTCCCCCAAGGACTGCTCTTCTGAACAAATCGAAGGTGGCCAACGTCTCCAGAGGGCCACGTTCCCGTTTACAGAGAGAGCAAGCTGGGCTGCACAAATCTGGCTTCTTCCCATTAACAAGATCTTCTCGCCTTCTGCTCTTCGGATGCTCTATCTCAGCATTAACAGAGATCTTCTTAGAATAGCATACAGAAAGAGGTCTTTCCCGGGATGGGCACAGGAAAGAGGCATGTCTCCTCTCTGACGGTTGAAGGAGCTCTCAGAAGACTGTTCTGTGATGATTAAAATGTGCCGTGTGTGCCATTTGACGGGCAGCCACAAAGCATGTGAGATATAGCTGGCTTCACCCAAGGACTGAGGTTTTCATTTTACCTCAGGTAATGTAAATATAAATAGCCACAGGTGACCCATCATGGGACCTACAGCTACTGTATTTGACAATGCATCTCTCCACGGTAAAGGGTATCTGGCTCATCCTCCTCTATGGTGGTGGTTAAGCTGTATGTGAGTCATGGGAATGTGTAGCTTGGATGTGATTGGTCCTCACAGGGTCCACACGCTGGATGTGATTGGTCCTCACCGGATCCACACGTTAAATGTGATTGGTCCTCACAGGGTCTGCATGCTGGGGGCTTAATTCCAGTAATGTGGTGGGAGAGCTGATTGAACAGTAAGAGACAAGGCCCCGCCAGGCAGTGTCACTCTCGGAACATCAAGATTCACCTGGGTCAGCACCCTCAGAACACCAAGATTCATCTGGGTCAGTATATGAATGTCACAGAGCTCTGTGCTCAGAGGAGCTGAACACAGGCAACAGCTGGGTTCACTCACAGAGACACCAGAGACACATACACCCACATAAACATATACACACACACACACACACACACACACACAGAGAGAGGGGGGGGCACACAAAGCTATCTGAAGCAGAGCTCACACATCTGTCCTCCACAAATGGAATAGCCTCTGTAGGTAGGTCTAATGTACACAATTTAAGCATTATTTGGTAATTATAAAATGATAGGAAGATTTGGGATTCCTGCTTCTCCTGAAGATTCAAGACGCTTGTAAGACAACAAAGAAGAAATATTCTTTCCCAAGAGGAACATTCCACAGTTCTCTTCACCGTTAGCACCCTCTTATCCTGGCGCAACACCCACCTTGCAAGCTCATAGGCAGGGCTAGGGCCGAGAAGGGACAAAGCAAGGAAATCGATCAATTGCCTGAAACCTTTGTCCTCTGATCACACACGTTGATCTGAGAACTACTTCTCTCATGCCTACTTCCTGTAACTATTGGAGACTTTATAACAGAAACCCCAAAAGGTAGAGGCCTCCCATGACCTACTGATGCTCCAGTACCTTCCCTAGGCCCAGCATCAGGAAGCAGAGATGGTATCTATGTAACATCATGTGCATGAACAGGTCTAAGGAAATCAAACTCATAAGCTAAAGGGCAGTAACACATCTAGGAGGCTGTTCACAGAGATGGGGTGGGGGAGGATACAAAATACTGGATTAAATTCTCGAGCAGTTATGATGTCAGCTTCTAGCAGTTATGACATCAGCTTCTAGTGTCTTGCCTTTGCACAGGTTTACGAGGAAATGTGAGATCCAGAGTATGCCGCAAGATGTCTGGAAGCCTGCCTCTACAAATTGGATTCTGTGTGTTTGGAGGCAGGGCTGAGAATATTGCATTTGGTAGACGGACAAGCCACTTTAGTATGCCCATCACTTAATCATGGCATGCTAATGCTTGGAGTGCGTGGGTAGCCCCGAACAGATTTTACAACTGGAGAATGAGTCATAGAGGGTTCCACTGGCCGGGGGAGGCTTCTGAAGGGGTAGCGCTGTCTGCCAGCCCTCACGGGCACTAGATGGGAGGCACAGGAACAGGCTAATGTGTCCATCCTTTCGCTTTGTGTGCTAACCTCGTCCTAGGCTCGAAAGTGAGAACCATGAGCAAAACAGACAGAAGTCTGTAGTTGGGCAACGTGGGTAATTAGCAAATTATAATACCAGACTTGGATTATAAGCTGATCTGATGAAAGAGGTATATGGTGGAGGACATTTGTAATCCCACAGCTGGGGAGGCAGAGATGGGCTGATCCTTGGGACTTGCTTGTCAGCCAGCCTGGCTCACTTGGAGGAGAAAGAGAGAGAGAGAGAGAGAGAGAGAGAGAGAGAGAGAGAGAGAAGACAAACAAGCAGTCAAAGAGCATGAGGCACCTGGAGCCAGTCTCTGCCCTCCACACACACATATGCATGGGCACATGCTCACACATAAACATGTATGGACAAAGGTGGTGTTTTATTTTAGGTGTCAGTTAGACTGACTTAAGAGGTGCTCAGGTATCTGGTAAATATTTTTGACAACTCAGTAATCATTGAGCCTGCCCCTTTGCAGAAAGGGGGGCATGGGTGTTTGGAATGGCTGGACTTCCTCAGATATGCCTGTGAGTTCTGGAGATGCTGGCACATGAGTTGGTTGACCAGTGAGTGGGGAAGACCAACTCTTCACCCAGGGGACAGACACCCTCTAATCATCCAGGGACAGAATTGGGACACAAATACAAAGGAAGTGCGAGTCCTTGCCCTTCCTCCCAGAGTCAAATAATAATTAGAAGATGAAAGTAATAAGAATAAGAATAACCATGATTACAACAGACCTGTCCTCCTTAGAATTTTCCCAGCCCCTAATAGTCACTCACAGCAATGGAAAACAAACTAAGACACCATACAAATTTGTGTGTTGAAGCCCTGATAACTACGACTTTAATGTATGGCTGTATCTGAAGACAGGGCCTTCAAGATGCAATTAAGTCAACATGGGCCCATCAGAGTATGCCTTCATTCAGGACAATCATTACCCTTGTGGAAGAGGACCCCATTAGGACAGAAATAGAGAAACCAAACACGGCTATATAAGCATAGATGATTTTGTGTTACAGCTTGCAAGCCTGGGAGAGAGACCTCAGAGGAGACCAGCCATGCTAGGGACCATGATCTTCCAGCACACAGAACTTTGGGGAAACATAACTTTCTGCTATTTAAGCTGAACACAGACCTTGGAGTACTCCACTGTATCTACAGGACAGTTTTATGTCAAATCGATATAAGCTATCTGAGAGAAGGGAGCCTCAATTAAGAAAAATGTCTCCATGGGATTAGGTTGTAGGCAAATCTGTATGTAGGTATAAAATTTTCTCAACCTACTTGAATAAGCATTCAATCTCTTCTTTAGCCTACCACCCACCAGATTCCATAGAAAAGTTATTAGAATACGGGGGAAATTATCTCCTGTTTAGAGATAGTTCGTTGGGGGCAAGTCCAATCTTCTTTATCAGGATATCCACAGTTCAGTCCAACACCAAACACTAACAGGAATCAGAGCTGCAGACCACAGAAGTCTACTTAGCAGTCACCAACACAAACAGCAAGGACAGTTCAATCTAGAAGAAACATCAAGCAAGACTCACCAACATCCCCAAGCCCGCAGAAGCAGCAAGAAGCCACAGGGGCCTCAGGAGTTCTTTGGCAAGTTTCTCTCTATGTCATCCCCACAAGCAGAGCTCAGCCATGCTATGTAAGGCAAAGCAATATGTGTTTGTCATGTCGTTAGCAAAGAATGGCAAGGAAGAGTAAAGCAAACCAGTGCTCAAGCTCCCACTGTCTGTGGGGTCATATTTATATTCCTTCTAAATATCATGTGTCCTTTCACGTGTTCGCTACAGCAAAACATCCTCTTACCTGGGTACCCCAGAAAAACATTATTTGACATAACTGACTTTCCAAAGAAACCAGAAGTGTCACCTCATCTGTAGGGCATTTTCTTAATCAGTGGTTAATGTGCGAGAGGCCCCGCCCATTGTGGGTGCAGTCATCCCTGGGCTCATGGTTCTTTGTTCTATAAGAAAGCAGGCTGAGCAAGCCGTAGGGAGCAAACCAGAATTGGAACTCACACAGGGCAGGAACCTGGAGGCAGGAGCTGATGCAGAGGCCATGGAGGGGGTGCTGCTTACTGGCTTGCTCAGCCTACTTTCTTATAGAACCCAGGACCACCAGCCCAGGGATGGCTCCACCCACAATGGGCGGGGCCCTCCTGGGGGCCCTCCCCTCTTGATCACTAATTGAGAAAATGCCTTACAGCTGGATCTCACAGAGGCATTTCCTCAATGGAGGCTTCTTTCTCTGTGATAACTCCAGCTTGTTTCAACTCGACACACAAAACCAGCCAGCACAGCACAGATACCTTCTAAGAGACAGCTCGGCTGTTCTCAAACTACGAACAGAGGAAGCCAATAAAATAGATGATTACAGGAAAAACACATCTGTTTAACTTACCAGAAAACCCACCAATAGAGTTACAACCATTTGGGCTACCCATTGGATTATCATTAACCTATTGATATTTGTCGAGTGCTTATGATATTCGTGATTCCCAGGCCCAGAGAATACAATGAAAGACAGGTAGGTATACTATTTGCCTTTTGAAATCCATGCATCCCCAAACACCTCCCTATAAACGTAGGGAGGTGTTTGGGGATGCATGCTCCCTATGCTCCACCCAAGGTCAGATGCGTATAGTGAGGTATGGGTGACGCCATTGTAGGGTCTTCAATCTCTATTTAGTGTTTGGTTAACATATAAACATTATTTGGATCCAGTGTGTTGGTCTGAACCAGGATTGGAGTGTGCAGAGTCACATCAGGAAGCTGGATGTTAGCTCAGGTTCTGCCCCTAACTAGCTTCGTGACAGAAGACAAGCCTTTTAACCAGCCTCTTTGGATCTCTAAAATGGCAGTGCTCATCCCTGGGTCAGACAGCTGTGAAAAGCAGGTTTGATAATGAACATGGATATAAATGCTCGGCAGCCATTCATGATAGTTCCTCCCGCCTCCTCCATGGCAGAGCCAATGGCATAATGACTGCAGCAAAGATTGTTACCGCTAGTGCAAAGAGCTCTATGAATACGAGAGACTCTCTGTAGTTTGTGTATACGATTTCTTTCTTTTTCTGAGACAGGGCCAGACACTGTAGCTCAGGCTGGTCTTGAACTTGCAATCTTCCTGAGTGCTGTATTGTAGGCATATGCCCAAAAGCTTGTATATAGGATTTTTTTCACATCCAAAGAGAGTATTTTCTCTGTTCCCTACCATTTCCTAGCTTATTTTTTTGTCTTTAGTTTTTAAAGCTTCTATTGTATTTATTTATTTATTTATTTATTTATTTATTTATTTATTTATTTGAGTATATGTATGTGCCACAGCGTTCATGTAAAGGTCAGAGAACAACTTGGGGGCTCAGTTCTCTCCCTCCACCATGTGGGACCCAGGGAGGGGATTGATCTTAGGTTATCAGGTTTGGCAGCAAGCTCCTTTCCCCACTGAGCCATGTTGCTGGCCCTTTCTTCCCACAAAAAGTATTTACAACTCAGTATTACCCAAAGAACAGCCTGAACACTCTCATTTTAAAAAATCATCTGTGTTCTATGTCCCATGCCTTACAGTGGACCAGCTCTGCCTGGAGGAGATGTCTGGAGGGTGTCTACTACAGCTGCAGTCACTGTCAATGCAGTGGACTGCAGGTGCCCATCAGGGTGTGTAGATGTCTCTGTACATCATACTTGGTAGGGTTGTGGTTACATTTTCTCTAGCATTATTGAGCAGCGAGCTACTTGTCCCTTCTCAGAACCTGGAGATGGGAAACAGCAAAGACTGGTTATCATGGAAACCACGTCTTCCCTGGGCCCCAAGGGGCACTTCTAGAAACGGTTTGGAATCTGATCACTGTCTTCAAGTGAGAGAGTCGTGGTTAAAAGCTGTTATTTCCTTGGGTCTGATAAATGGTTGCTGAGAAGCTGCTCGCTCTGGTTTTGCTGGGGGAGATTGGATTGGGGAAGGGATAATGGATTGGGGGGGCCCAGAGCCTCAGACCTGAATAGCACCCCAAACTGTACTAGTGGCTCAGAAACAGCCCTGCATGAACCTCTGTGAAGACTTTGGAAATTAAAGAACTCCGAGGTAGTGGTGGGGAGATGGCTATGACCCTCAGAGGTTGGAAAGCCTTTCGACTCTAAGAGATTCACAACCGGGGGTAAAACTGTTAATTCTAAGGGCCTTGAAAAAAAGAATTCCAGATATCAGGGTTTCCATCTCAGATACATTCAATCACCAGGTAGAGAACATCATTTGTCAAAGTGAGCTTGGTGTAGCTTCAGGGGGACAGGTGAGCACACACATCTTTCACCAGGCTGTGGGTTGCATTTCTAGCTCCAGAGAGTAGCATGCCCCAGCACTGGCTCACTGTGAGGTTCTCCAAAGAAAACTCCAGATGTGGAATTCTCAGCCACAGCTTCTGTTAAAATGCAAGCTATGAATTCAAACGCATCTAAATCACGTCAGAGTCCAAAGAAAACACATCAGAAGGTCAAAGCCAGTGCATTCCTCTCCATTTGTAAGCCATGCACTGTGAGGCTCATAAAGAATCTGAAACTCCAGAGGCAGAATGGATACTTATTGTGTTCACAGTAACAATACAACTTTGAGACGCTTTGGTATGTACTGTGAGGTTAACCATCTATTTATGCTTCAGCACAACCTTGAAAGCATCTCGAACTTTTACCCCAACATACATATGGGGAAACTGAGGCTGCTGGATGCAAAACCACTTTATTTTCCCTCTCCAGAGTCTCTACAGAGCACAGATAGCACCAGATATCTGCAAAACCCCCTCATCCTCAAACATTTCCCATCGTTTGTTATGTTTGTTATGTTTGTTCTGATGTGATGTTTCCTAACCAGGAGGCAGAGATCTCAAATTCCAAGGGACATTGGCCACCCCTGCAGTGACTTCATTGTTGCTGTCTCAGTGGGTGGGGACAGGAGGCACTAGAAGACCTGGGTGCTTCCCAGCATCCTAAAGTACATGAGATAGCCCCTGCAGAGAGCGGACAGCTCTCTGCTTTAAAACATCCATGGCCCCTCCTCTAAAGATATTAGGAAAGAGAATATTCTAAATATATTAGGAAGAGAGTCCCAGGGCTGGGACTGAGGAGACAGGAGAAGGAGGCAGAAGATGCTGAAGGTATTGGGTGCTATGGGTATCCCCGTCGACCTGACAGGGTCTGGAATCACCTGGGAGACAGGCCTTTGGTGGTTATCCTGATTATGGTAACTGAGGTAGGAAGACCCTCCCACTGTGGATGTGTGCATTCTCTGATTGGGTTGACTGTGTAAGTGAGGCAACCACTGAACACTTACATGAGTTCACCCCTCTCAGTTTCCTGACTGAAGACTTTATGTCAACCGCTGTATCCACCTCCTGTCACCTTCACCTGAAAACTGTGCCTTGAACTGTAAACCCAAAGAAATCTTCCTCTGATTCGAGTTTATCAGAATATTGTATCACAGTGACAGGAAAAGGAGCTGGGACACCGAGAGAGAGCAGCTCAGTCTGAATGATAGACTGTTCTCAGTCAAAGCCTTCACTAGAACACCAACAGCCTAGAAACACGTACTGTTGCCATTTTACACATGAGAAAACTGAGGCCAGGAGGAAGAAAGATATTTTCCTTCAGGCTTCCTAAATAGTTTCCCACAGACACTTTTGGGGCATCTGAAGTATTTCACTTGAGCTGATGGATCCGTTAAAGCTAAAGTGTTTGTCCCTGCCAAGCAGGACACTAAGAACATTTCATGTTGGAGTTGGTGGCATAACTCAGCAGTAAAGGCCAACATGACAGGTGGAAGGATCTGGGCTCAGTCTCCAGCACTGCACCCCAGCCAACATGGCAGGTGGAAGGATCTTGGCTCAGTTTCCAGCACAGCACCTCAGTCAGCATGGCATGTGGAAGGATCTGGGCTCAGTCTCTAGCACAGCACCCCAGCCAACATGGCAGGTGGAAGGATCTGGGCTCAGTCTCCAGCACTGCACCTCAGCCAGCATGGCAGGTGGAAGGATCTGGGCTTAATCTCCAGCACTGCACCTCAGCCAGCAT
>JANHMN010000023.1:35373940-35384022 GCA_030674055.1 Rhabdomys pumilio | reverse complement strand
GTGGAAGGATCTGGGCTTAATCTCCAGCACTGCACCTCAGCCAGCATGGCATTGTGGAAGGATCTGGGCTCAGTCTCCAGCACAGCACCTCTTTCAGTTTTTCTAACACCCTGATAGGATGGGTGCTCCGTACGTCTCCATTTTTATAGCTTGGAAATTAAGATTTAGAGGTGCAGAACCAGGATTTGAACTTTGGGATTTAGCGCTCTGAGTCCTGTGCCTTGAATCATTTTACTGCTCTGAATCTACCCTCAAGTTCTTCTTGTCAGGAGGGGATTCATTTAGTGGAAGTTGGGGACACACAGAGGTGTTTCCAGAATGTATTCTAAGTTCAGGGAGGTTAAACTGACTTGACTGACATGACTGTAGGTCAACTCCTGTAAGACCCACTTGTTCCAGAAAGTACTGGAAGCTTCCAGAATCATCCTGTCTTTCTTCAACAGACTCCAGCAACTATCTGATTCTGGTGGCCTCTGGGAATCCATGCTGCTTGCAGACTGGCACAAACTCCTTCCCACTCTGCTGGACCAGCAGCTGATATTTACCCAGGACTTTACAATCTCCCTTGGCTAATTCAGCATGTCCCCTGGTCACTTCCTATTAAGCCTAAAGTGGCTTCCTATTCGCAGGCTGGGAATTAGAGTGTCACTTCTCCCAGTGAGAGGCTGTGGGTGACATGGACCAGCAAGGAACTCAGGAGGCAAAGGAGGGAGAAGGGGAGAGCCCCCAGTCAGCTCCCTGCTCCTTTCTCCCACCCAATAGCAATCCTGCTACATACATCACCCCCTACACCCACAAATTAAACAAAAATAATTCCCGGTATCTTGGGAGATGTTTTTAAAGCTGAGGATATCTGGCTTAGTTGGTGCAGGGAGATATTTGACAGCACCAGCCGAACCATAAACACTGTTCTCCAGGGTCCCAGACTAGATAGTTATCCATACTGTATCTCTGCCCAGATGAACCACTCACTATATAGAGAGCTGCCTCACCAGCAGACAGTTGCTCTGGTTTCTGCTGTCCCCAATCAAGGAGTCCACAGCCTCAGTCTTTCTTCCAGTTTTATCTCAGATCATAAAAGCCAACTGTTTCCCAGAGGCATGCAGTTACTGATGAGGCGCTGCACCAGCATGGTGAGAATGGTTCTTGGGACTCCCCCTGCGGCAGCAAATTCAGGAGCATGAGCAAGCAAAGCTTCATCTTTTAGGGGAAAGGATTTGTCATGTGACACCCCCAACTCTGCCTCTTCCCAGCCTTGTGGTCCTGGGTAAACAACAGAGTGTCTCAGCTTCCCCCCAGCTTTTCCCATAAGCTGCCTCCTCAAGTAAGGCTGTCTCCATCATGAAATTCAAGGACAGGATAAGATAGCTTTCTCACTGTGACGAAGTCCACAGAACATGCATTTGTTCGGTGATAAGAACCACATCCCACTGCTGTCCAATTACCAACACTTCCCTCATCTCTACAACTCTTCAGTTTTGCAAAGCCCCCATTTAGTATTTGAATGTGAGCTCCCCATCCCCTTCTCCCCAAGTCCCCGACAATAAGCAACATCCCAGGTAAGCATGTGTTCTATATGCAGCTGGCTTATCCCATTGATCATATAGGTTTGTCCATATTATGGCAGGTGACAGAATTCCCTGGCTCCTCGAAGCTGACATCCTATTGTACACACAGGTCATGTTCTGTTGCTTTGTTCATCCTTCAGATACAATGCTCCCACGTTCTATCTATAGAAGAGAATGTCACCATGACTGTGGGTGTACAAATACCTCTGAGAATCCCACCTACAATCCCTTTAAGCACAAACCCACATGCGGGATTGCTGGATCACACGTGTCGTAATTCTGTTTTGAAATTTTTTTTTTTTAAGGAAGATTTTTATTTTTCCTCTTGTGGATGTGTCTGTGCTTTGCATTTGGTGGTTGATGACCTTGTCTCAGCATCTTTTCTCAGGCCTCCCTGACCCCTTGCTAATGCACGGCGTGTGCTTGGCTGCAGAGCGGATGGCTGTGTGCACATGAGTGCAGTTGCCTTTGGTGGCCAGAAGGTGGCATCGGATCCCCTGGAGCTGGAGTTGCAGGAGGTTATAAGTTACCTGATGTGGGTGATGGGAACCTAATCAGGTCGTATGCAAATGTACCGAGTAACTTTCTGCTGCTTGAACTGTTTACCAGGGAGCTGTCCCCCAGCCCCTCACCACACAGGTTTCTATTAGAATGTCACCACTTTCCATGTATGGTCACGGCGCAGGAGTGTTACAGATTCTCCACAAGATTGCCAGTACTTATATTTTCTGATTGGTGTGTGTGCGTGTGTGTGTGTGTGTGTGTGTGTTTGGGAGAGAGAGAGAGAGAGAGTGACAGAGAGAGAGAGACAGAGAGAGAGAGAGACAGACAGACAGAGACAGAGACAGACAGAGATAGAAACAGAGAGACTCAGAGAGACAGAGATACACAGAGCGAAATACACACACACAAAGAGAAAGACAAAAAGAGAGAGATGGAGACTGAAGGACAGAGAGACAGAGACAAAGATAGACAAAGACAGAGAGAGGCAAAGAGAGACAGACACACAAGAGAGACACAGAGAGTGATACATACACACAGAGAGAAAGACAGAGAGAAGAGGGGGAGAGAGATAAAGAGAGAGAGAGACAGAAAGACTAGCTAACAGATATGAGGTGGTATTTGGTTGTGGGCTTGGTTTGCATTAATTAATTTCCTTATTAATTAAGTGGTCTCAGCACCGTTTCTCGGGCCTGTCTCACACTTCTCTCACCCATGGCCCATGCTTGGCTGCAGAGCTGATGCCCATTATTAGCGACGCTGTGATATCTGACTCACAGCTCCAGCTGAGTTTTTCTCACAGGTCTGAATGCTTGTCTGCTCCAGGGCTCAGAGCTGTTTTGAGGGAGGAAGCTGGTACTTACTGCAGTCTGCTCTCTCAGTCAGTGAGAAGTCACATCGCTTTTCTGGGCTCCATAAGATGCTCTGGAGCTTATACAATACGTTCAAAGCAACCTTATAGGTGGTCAGGAAGCATTTGCTGTAGGCGTTATGTGATCCAGGCTCTGCATCCGACTCTGCCATTTATAAGGTGCGGAATTTTAGCTGTTCAACTGGCTTCCAAGACCAACAAAAATGAAGACTTCCCATGGACATCTATTAAATGGATATGTGAATGAATGAGTCGGACGAATGATATCTTGCCTATTAGAAAAGTCACACCCATTCCTAACCTGCTAAACAAAGAATTTGCTTGCTCAGTTCTTTGCTGTTTCAAGAGTCCCTGAGATGCACTAAGGCTGAGGGGCTCAGAGCTTACAGGTGCATGTTTAGATGAAGCTGAGCTTGAAGCCTAACCTGTCCATCTTAAGCATGTGATCTCGAGCAAGCTATGTCATCTGTCTAAGCCTTACTCCACTTTAAGTAATTAGTGTGCTTATAAGTGTTGGTGTATATGCGTGCATATGGGGTGAGTGTGCATGTGTGTACATGCTTGTGGAAGGCAGAGATTGAGATCTGTCTCCTTAGCTCCTTTCCTATTATAAGACAAAGTCTGCCATTGAAGCCAGTCATTCAGACTAGATGGACAACAGTCCCTGGGGAACTTTGCATCTCTACTCCCCCAGTGCTGGAGTTCGAGGCACATGACACAACATCCAGGTTTTCTATGTGGATTCCAGGGGATCAGAGTCGGGGTACTGATGTGTTCATGGTATGCACTTTTCCAGTGGAGTCCTTTTGTCATTCCAGTAACCCCGTCTTTACCATGGGAACAATAGATCATGTTACCCCTCAGAAGTGGACCTCAGGATCTTATGGGGTCCCCCATGCATAAACCAGACCATGTTGCTGAAATGACAGGATGTGACCTCAGTTCCCTGGAGGACACTCTCATGGGGGCAATCGCCATCAGTCACCATATAAAGAACACACTCAAGCAGCCCCATACAGAGGTCTGCGTGGCAAAACATGGAGCTTCCTGTTCAGGAGCCAATACCACCTTGCCGAACAGGCGTATGAAATGCCTTGAAAGAGCAGCAGCCCCCCAAACCCTCAGATGATGGCAACCCAGTAAGACAGCCTGAACTGGTCCCACTCAGCTCCCAAGTTCCCAAGCAGACACTCTGCGTGAAGGAGCAATTATTTATTGCCATTTTGAAGAAGATAAATTTGGGGGTGATTTGTTACGCAACATTAAACAGCTGACACTCATGGGCTACGGTGGCCGCATGGTTCAAATGCACACGAGAGTCTGTCTTGCCTGGTACTCGGCACGCCATAGCAACACAGTATAGGAGCTGTCATCTATGACTGCCACTTTGTACCGTAAAAATATTTGTTTTTTTTTTTCCTCTTTACTTTTGCTGAAGATTGAAAAGGATGTGCACCCCAAAGCTATGCCCTGGAAGACTTATCCATGGAAGATAGAGCACTCACAACGCAGGCCAGAGAACACCCACTAAACAGAGATAAGGTGAAGATCCTCTCCGTAATATCAGAGATTTAGACAACCCAACTGCAGGGGCTAGGGAGATCAAAGAAACATAAAATTGGAACTCTGTACCAGTTAACATGCTAGACAGAGTACTTACAGGATTATCTCTTTTCATCTGCATTGTGGCCCCTAGGCTGGCTTTTTTTTTAAAATGCCCACTTTATGGATTGGACCAATTGAGGCTCAGAGGGTTGAAACAGTCCTCCAAAGACAGAGTCAAATACTGGTGATACTGGGTTTCAGATACAGGCCTCTGTCCCTCTTGACTTGGACTCAGCTCTGAGATCATTGCAGGGTACCAGGCTTTGGTCTTGTCTTTTCTCTGGACCTCAATGCCATAAAATTTCACCAGGGGCCACGTTTTCAGAAGTTTAATACACAGGAGAGATAGTTTAAGTGAGAGATTCAGAAACCATCAACTGCCAATAACTCGTCAGTTAGGCGTGGGACCTTGGGGGCCCCTCCCCTATCCATGCTGGGATTTTTGGCTGGCTTTGATCCTGTGCAGGTCACCACAGCGGTTGTGAATTGATGAACGTACCTCACTTCCAGAAGTCTCACATTCCACAGCTCTCCCCACCACACGCCCACTCTCCCTTCTGTGTGCCTCCTTTTCCATGTTGGCCCCACACCTATGCTTATGGGGCTGGCACAAATCGAACCCAGAGAGTTGTTAATAACAATACGGCAAAGGGGACTTGGTAAAGAGGTTATGAAGTCGGGAGTGAGACGGGAGTAAAGAGAAATAAAGATGGAGGGAGGTAGTGGTGAATTGATGCACAAAATACATTGTATAAACATGCCAGGCTTTCAAAGAGCAAACAAGATATTTAAAATGAAATGGATACAGAGTTATTTATACCACACCAACAGCAATACACACACAAAACAAAAGACACTGGGATTGCCAGTTGGGTAATGGACAGTTATGGTGGTTTGAATAGATTTGGCCCCCATAGACTCATGTGTTTGAATGCTTGGCCCATAAGGAGTGGCACTATTAGGAGGTGTGGCCTTGTTGGAGGATGTATGTGACTGTGGGGGCAGGCTTTGAGGTCTCCGATGCTCCAGCTCTGTTCAGTGTTGAATCTAGTCTTTTCCTGGTTGCCTGTAGATGACAGTCTCCTCCTGGCTGCCTTCGAATCAAGTTGAAGAACTCTTGGATCCACCATGTCAGCCTGCAGGCCGCCATGCTTCCTACATTGATGATAATGGACTGAACCTCTGAACCTGTAACCCAGCCCCAACGAAATGTTTGCCTTTATAAGAGTTGTCTTGGTCATGGTGTCTGTTCACAGCAATGCGAACCCTAACTAAGACAGAAAGAAATCGAAACTGCTGAATGGGCGTCCTGTGTTGAGTAGGCATCTTAGGTCTGGCAGGTTGCTGTCAGGAAGGAATGTGAGTTCTAGGCTGTCAGACTGCTTATCTTTTTTATGAGAGTGTGTGTGATAGTTTAATGGTTGGCCTACAGGGAAAAATAATAATAATAATAAAGGGCCCAGAGAGATGGTTCAGTGGTAAGAGCACCTGCTGCTCTTGCAGAGGACCCAGGTTTGGGTTCCAGTGCCTACACAGTGCTGAGGACCATCAATTACCTGAACAGCAATGGATATGATATCTTCTTCTGACCTCCATGATATATATATATATATATATATATATATATATATATATATATATATATTGCACAAACACACATGCAAGCAAGATAAAAACAAATGCATTTAATAATAATAACAAATATAGTCTGTGTGCATCAAATAACACACCACCTGGTCAAATGTACCCCATGAACCTTGCTTTAGTGACCCCTAGATTGGCCAGCATGCAAGGATGCAAGGTCCCTTCCTGCTGTGAGACAGGTTGCTTCTGCCAGTATCCTATACACTGTGTTTGTTTGCAAAGGACACAAGGCAGCTTCTTAAGTATTCCAAAGTGGTTTTCACACACAGATGTGAGCTTTATCCTCAAGCAAAATCCAGACTTGCTGAGGTCAGGGACCAGGTCCCTGGTTCTCACTGGGACTCTGTTTCTGATCCCCCCAGCATGAGGCGCAGCCCCTCTGGGTGAGGGCTCCTCGTTGCTGGGGCAGAAAGCCAGACAGAATGACTGTCCCCAGGCAGTGTCTTGGGAGAACTGTGAACATTTTATCACTGGAAGGCCTGAGCTCTGCATCTTGGGAGATCAGCTCCCATCACTCCTGGTGTTCCAGGGATCTGAGGGAAGGGAATCAAGGTTAATGACTTTCACTTACAGACGGTGTGCCAGGCTTATAAATGAGGCCTCCTTTTCCCTTTGGGAGCCTGCCTGCTGCTGGGCAGATGTGGTTGCTTATGCAAGAGGCCAAATACTTCCTTCAAATTATCTCCATTGAACAGGTAGGTCTCTGGGTGTCCTCTCTTTGGAGATGCCATCCTGACACAACTGTTCTGGAGCTGGTGAGCTTCTGGGGTTCAAATCCCACAGACAAGCAGGCACAGCTGAGACAGGGATCCAGATCCCTCCACCTTAAGATTCAACATACTTCTTGACCGTTCTTGTGACCTAAATGATATATTTTGTTTTGTTTTGTTTTGTTTTGATAACTCATATTCTCTGCCCTCAAGGCATCTGTAATTTGAAGACACAGGACCAGGACTACAGAGCCAGAGTCAAGAACATGTCATAAAGACTTAGGGTATGTGGTGGTTTTGAATGATAATGGGCCCCAGGGTTTTTATGTTTGAACACCTACTTGGTCCTTAGATGGCTTAATTGTTTAGGAAGGATTAGGAGGTATGGCCTTTTTGAAGGACATGGCCAACTTTGGTGTTTCAAAAGACTCCTGGCATCCCTGGTGATATGCTTTCTTTTTTCCCATTTGCTGTATGAGATGTAAGCCCTTAGCTGTCCCTGTTACAATGTCTTCATTTTGCTATCACTGACTCTAACCATCTGGAACTGTAAGCTCAATTAAATGCTTGTCTTTATCCTTCCTTCCTTCCTTCCTTCCTTCCTTCCTTCCTTCCTTCCTTCCTTCCTTTCTGGTTGTCTTGGCCATGAGTGATGCTTTATCACAGCAGTAGAAGAGAAACTCATACATCCTAGAGGTGAGAAGCTGTAATTCATGGCAATAAGTGAGCACCAGAAAGCAAAAAGATGTCATGGAAACACAGCCAAGAGGAGAAGGAAATTCTCATAACGAGGAAAGAGACTGAGGCTTTAACAGTTGCCGGAGCTGGTTCAGATCAAGGCCTCTCTCCTCAGTGGGGAGTGGAGGCGCCTTTGCTCCAACCTAGGAGACAAGCTTGAACAGTCGCTACAAACGCGAGCTTTGTAGTTATAGGGTTCTTAGTTATAAGCAGTAGAGCCCACCTTGAGCTGGTTTAAGCAAAAGGGGCTTGGTGGTTCTCAGAAATAGACAGAGGAAAGCTCACACAATACATTAGTAATTTGGGAACTTCTTGGGTATAAGCATCTGGAGGCCCCTGGGATAGACTGAAGACTCACCAAGTTTTAGCCTCTTTTCTGTGCATGGTCACAGTCTCCTGCTGCAAGTGGACTTAGCCTCTAGGGTCCACAGAACCTGAAAGTTCTGGTTAGGTACCTCCAAGTCCCATGTTTCCAGACAACAGGCTATGTCTCTTCTACCTGCAAATACAAAGTCCCAGAGAAGAACTCTGATTGGTTTGGTTTGGCCATGAGGCTTCCTGGGTACCACAGGAGTACTCCTGTGATTGTATAATATTGGATCAGGAGTGCTACTCTGTGATTGACAGCTCCCACACAATGAGAGTATACACAGAGAATCCTGTGAGTACAAGTGTTGGGACACTTATCAGTGTTTGGAGAAATAATTGCAGAGACAGTGTGGCATGTGGATGAACTGGCTGACGGTCCAATTTTTAAGGCCAACTAGATGGCTCAGCAGGTAAAAGTACAAACCTGCACAAACCTGAAAACCTGAATTTGATCTGTGAACCTCATTTAATGTTTTTAAAGCCACTTGGTGTGGTACATATCTGTAATCCCAGCATTCCTCCGGGGAGAAGAAAGGTGGCTTCTACTAGAAGCTCAGACTCAAGAGTACACAGTGTGGGAGAAACGAGAGAGATCTGGCTTCAACAAAATGAGAAAATCGACTCCCGTAAATTGTCCTCTGACCTTCAAAGGCATGTCATACCAGAAGTACACACCTGCACACGAGTGTGCATGCACACACACCCATGCACACCCACCCACCCACACAATCAAATAAATCATTTAAGTTCCAATTCTGCAACAAGGCCATAATCAAAGACTATCTGCATTCCCTTGTTGTTGTTGTTGTTGTTGTTGTTGTTGTTGTTGTTTAAACTAGATGACCACAATGGGCAACTGGACACGGGGTTTGCTGGACTTTCTTGATCCAACATTTTACAAGCGAAGAGGCTGAGACCCAGGGAGAAAACCAGTTCACTCAGGCTGCACAGCCAGGGAATAGAAGGAAAGGGGTGACTCCCAAGGTCTCCACCTTGGCAGCCCCCTGCTACATCAGTTAGAGCTCATCACTCCCTAAGTGTGTTTTAGTATCTCTCTGGGCTAAGAAAGGGGTGTGAGGCACAGACAAGGGCCCCGGGAGCCCTCCTATCCCTGACAGTTCTGCAACTAGATTGGATTCCCAAACAGTAACCATCCCAATGCATCCACTCACAACTGCATGCCATTCCTCTCTCTTCAACACCGAGCTCATCCCCCTACAACTATAATCTGGTAAACAGGACCAGGGTGGAAGAGAGGGAGATGAGTGGACTCTGGGTCACCTCATGGGCTGCAGAGAAAGGTGACTGATTCGGGCTGAGGGAGCAAAGAATGGGGACACAGAGAGTGAGATTTCAGTGGTCTGGGATGCAAAGCAGGAAAAGGGAAATTGGGGATTTACTGATGCAGGGGACACAGAGCCAAGTCCCTGGAACCTAGAAGGATGTGGTACCTTTTGAGTTTATGTCGATGCTCCCACAAACCCACCGAAAACTCTCCTTGAGAAGAAGCCGCTGTACAGCTGTGCCCTCGAGCACCCAGTGTCTGCTAAACAAAAATAGGAATCCGCTTCTGTTTCTGACAACCCCGACGAGGTGACAATCAAACTCCCAAATTAGAATTGTGAAATGTTTTGAAAGATGGTACTAGAGAGCCAACCAAAAATGTTTTCTTCACACGCTTGCCCTGTGAATTCACATCCCTCAAAGGGTTTGGTGTTGGAAGAAAAATAAGGACAGGAAATTCTGTCATCCTTAGTCCTCCGCCCCAGAGACCTTGGAATGATGAACATATTAAGGGCTTGGAGAAATCCCTGGAAAAAAAATCTACAGAACACTGTTGAGTCCAGGGATCCTGAACTTTGATCATAGAAACCCTTTCCACTGATATTACTGTCTGCCATGCAGCAGCCCACATCTTGTGCCTGCGGGAGTGAGGGAAACTTTGCATGTCTCCAGTTTATTACTTTATGGAAAGCCAGACAAGAAAAAATGAACTCTAGAAGCGGTTATAGATGGTCCCCCATTTAAGAAGAATATAATTTAATGCTTGTGGAACATCCGCAAGGGAAAGTGTGA
>JANHMN010000023.1:35355061-35373930 GCA_030674055.1 Rhabdomys pumilio | reverse complement strand
AATACCACACACACACACACACATACACATGCACATGTACACACATATAAGTGTACATATATAGACACATAATGTGCTGGCTAATTTAATGTCAACTTGACACGAGCTAGTGTCATTTGGGAAGAGAGAGATGCCACTGAGAATATTCATCAAATAGGCCTGGGAACAAGACTGTGGTTTATTTTCTTGACTGATAATTGATGGGGAAGAGAGGGCCCAGGTCACTATGGGTGGCACTACCCCCAGACTGGTGACCCTGGATTTCACAAGGCTGAGAAAGCCACAAGGAACAAGCCAGTAAGCAACACTCCTCCATGGCTGCATCAGCTTGCGTCTCCAGTTTCCTGTCCCAGCTTGTCTTGGCTTCCTTCCATGGTCGATCATGATGGATACATATAAGCAAATAAACCCTTTGTCTCTCAAGTTGCTTACAGTCATGATGTTTTAACATCACAATAGCAACCCTGAGACACATGTAAATATAGACTCACATGTAAACTACAAACTCACAAATATACAGACATGCACATATATACACATGCAGATACACACGTGTAATGAAAACACGCGTGCACACACACACACACACACACACACACACAGTTCTATGGACAGATGTGTGATTATTAATTTGAGAGCAAATACTGAAATATATTCCTGTAGAGAAAGTGAAAGTGTGGAACCTTGAAAGGATAGCTTGGTTTCTGGTAGAGCACTGGCTAGAGATGGTCGGAGACCCAACAGGTATCCATACCTGCAAGGGACGGCATACATTTCACCACACTCCCAGACTCCAGGCTCCTGACATATGGCCAAGACCTCCATTAATCTGAGCCTTTCAGTCACATAGGGCAACGCCCTTACCAGCCCCTCCACAGGTAGAGGGCATGACTACAGGCCTCAATCCCAAGAGATTTCCATATTAATGAGATACCTGAAGACCAGAGGGCCTTAGCCAATTAAGTATTCCTTTCCCAGACTCTCCTCCCTCCTCTCTCCCTAGTTAGCTCAAGTCCACCCTGAGTTCAGTGGGGGTGCAGCCAGATTCATCTACCATCTGCCATGACAATAAAGCTTGTAAAACCATGGGCTTCCTTGTGTCTTTGGGGCCTGCCATGGAGAACCGTGGAGGGGGTCCTACGATTACCACCTAATCTCCCATGGAGGACTTCTCTGCGTTCCCACCATGGAGGCTGCCAACTCAAGCAAGCCAGCTGACCCAGCCAAGCAAGTGCCAAGCGAGTGCTGGTAACCAAGAGTGTTCAACTCTCCAACCTTCTGGGCTGTCAGGGCTCCTCCCTCTCCCCCTCGCATCTCTGTTCTTTTGTGGCCCCCAGTGGCATCTGGGAGTCTGAGGACAAAGACCATTTGCCTCCAGGTCCACTCAAGGGCCCAGCCCCCGCAGGACTTCAGACTGAGTGAACACAGTCAAATTCCCACGCTTCTGTTCCCCGGAGGCGTGTCCAGTGGCCTGGAGCTGCAGACTCAGGGGATCTACAACTCCACCCAACAGGACCCGCGCATGCCCACGCGCGAGCTATCAACCCCACACGAAGGGAGAAAGTTTCTTACTGATTTTGAAAAATGAAAGCCGGTTCTCTTATCTAGCTGGCTCCCAGAAGCACTCATGTGCCCACAGCATGCTCTCCAGCGTTTTCTGCACACGGTCTTAACACATAGTCCTTGGGCATCTGTTGGACATGCCTGACCTGTACGCATTCTGAGTCCGAATTCAAGTTATTTCTTTCTGTGTCTCATTCTTCACAACCCTTCTGAAGTTTCTGGTGAGGTTGATGCTTGCTTTCTTTCCGCGGAGGAGTGTCAGACCTCAGTTTGTTCAGGTCACATGTTTCTTCTGGCTACTATGATTGGCTCAGAAGTGAGCTCATGACTAAGCTGGTTCAGTGAGATTTGACTCTGGTGTTTTAACTGAGACCGCAAGAAACTCTCTTTCCTCTTCATCTTGGTTTTGCTGGGCTGCTGGGCTGGACCCCTGAAACAGCCATCTTGTTAGCTCACCAAGTAAAACAGACAGCAGATGAACCTCGGCCACACACTGGAGGGGGACAGTAAATGATGACGGCCACTGGCATCAGGACCTCCAAGTGCCGGGTCTATTTTCATTTGTATGAACTGTGGCACCTCCAGCCCGGCCTTTGTCATCAGTTTAACTTCTGCTAGAGCATGTGCGCAGACAAAGAATTCAGAATCATCTGGCAAACACTTCCTGTCGGGCTGTCATGTGCCAGATCCTGTTCACAAGGGCTGAACTTAAGTGCAAGTGAAATAACAAGAGTCCGTACTTTAAGCTGTTCTGTCTCATGTAAAGGAACAGCTTGGCCCCAGTGCAGTCCAGTGTCGGCACCGAATACACCGCGGTTCGACTTCATGCCGATAGAATGGATTGGGGAATATGGCAAGGCAAGGCTTTTTTAATAGAGACTGCATTCTGGACTCTAAAACGCTAATAATAAGTATTATATACACTATGTAATTTATGCTTATATACTTATATATACATATGCACGTACATATACATAGTCATAAGTTAGGCTCTCAGCTGGACCAAGTATGAAGGTGATGTGTCAGAGGTTGTGGAGGAAGCTTTGCCTTCAGAAAGAAAGAATTGGCTCACCGAAGGAGTGTTGGGTGACCCGAGAAGCATCCTTCAAGCTGGCCACGGCTGGTTCCCCGCAGAACGCTTTGAAACTAGAATGGCCTCAGAGTTCTCTTAACTTGGCCACATATTCCACTTCCACTCGGACTGATAGCTCTTTGTGGGCTGCCCCTGAAGCGTCCGTCTTTGGGTGGGGCGGAACCCGGCAGTGCAGAGGTCCCCGGAGGGCTGCTGGGTGAAGCACTTGGAGCAGCTGGAGTAATAGGGGAATGCGGGCGGGGCACCAACATCCTTACTGCACGTGCCTCGCATGATAGAAATAATAACAGTGATTTCTTTATTGAAACTACCAGTCCTCGTGTACACTTATACATAATCATAGTCATGATAGCAAACGTTTAAATGCTTAAAATGTAAAAGCTACAACGCCAAGAATGGAGTCTTATTCCTGCGCTTGCAGTTTGTAACAATAGCCCTGTGAAGTGGCTGTTGCTATTCTTATTGAATGAATGAATGAATGAATGAATGAATGAATGAATGAATGAATGAATGGAGATGGTGAATCCAGCTCGGAAGGGTTCGGGACTAGGACACAGTAGACTAATATTCAAATATAGTTCCGTCCCACATCCAGGTGCAAACTCCTAAACAGAGACTATGCCCCCACCCCCACCCCAACCCCCGGGGACCCACTCAGGCCAGGTGGAGGGAAGGGTTAGAAGAAAGTGACAATGGGTAAGCAGCTACATATGGGTGCACCCGAGGAACCTCAGAGAGGTCCCTTCAGTGATCCACAGGAATCACCAGCAACTTGGGCATGTTCACCGCCCCGGAGTTATTGCTCATTTTGTTGCAGAGAAGAAACGCCACAGGGAAGGAGGATGCCTGGGTGATTCGAAGGCCAAGGTAATGAATGAGCTTGAAGGTCACAGATGTGTTCAGAGTTGAACACTTTAGCTTTGGGGCCAGGGAGGCAGGTGACCTAGAGCATATTGTAAACAATGACTAAAACCTGAGTTTTGGGTCCCCAGAGCACCTTGAAAAGCTGGGTGTGGCCATGAGAGCCTGCAACCCTGGCTCTCGGAGACTGGAGACTGAGATTAGCACATCTGTACGGTGATAACGGTCAGTAATACGCTTTGTACTTCAAACTGGTAAAGAATAGATTTTTTTTTAAAGATTCAATGAAAATGCCCCATATTGCATATCAGGAGATGGGTATGTTAATCAGCTTGGTGGGATCTTTTTTACAGGGTGTGTATAGATCAGACTCGGTGTACCATCAATGTCCGCTCAGTTAACATTTCACACTAAATAAAGCTTTAGCTCCGAGGGAGTGGACGGGGGATAGCACTGGCTCTCCCCACTTTCTCACAGCAGGGTGGGGGGTCACTTTTGAAGGGCGATCTAAGCAAATTATGTCTTTGCCTGCCGTAACTGTCAAATGAAAAGAGTCTTTTTTTTTTCCTTTCTAAATACCATACCAACAATCCGTGCCCATTATAAAAATTTGAATAGCATAAAAGAATAAATTGGAAAAGGTTAAAACCACTTTCCACTGCTAGTCATTTGGAAATCACGCTTACTTTCTGTGCAGAAACACATATTTGGATATTTTATGTAAACAGTATGTTTTAATGCCGTTTTTATAGCTGACTTTTAAAACTTACCATGTTTTATTTGGAAAAAAAAAAAAACCCACACCAGACCTTTCCAGATAACCAGTATTAATAATCTAATAATCTAGCATGCGGCCACTTTGTGGTTTAAGGATACATAAGAGTCTAAGAAATGCTTCTACTCACGCGACTTTTTTATCGCTATGGCAATGGGTGCCTTGTCTTATCAGGGGCAAATGAAAGTTTTGTCATTCCTAATTTCCTGAGGAGAAAACTAAAACCCAGAAATATGTGGTGGATTATTTAGAAAGCCACTCAGCTTGCAGATGACAGAGGCAAGATCTGAAGTCCCCGCCTTCCTTCCCCCCTCCCCCCATTTCTCTCTACATGTTACAACCCTCATCCCCACTTTAGTGTGGGTGTTGTTAGGGAAACACCAATGACTGACACAAGAGATCCAGCGAGTCCCCTCCTGTGTTCACCACACAGCACCAGCCTCCTAAGAGCGGGGGTTCAGACCAGAGCTGGTTTGGTTGTCTTGAAGGTTTCACTTCCCATTGCACTGCTACTGGAGACCATACTATTATAAATTCAATGGTGCCAATGATGGCACCTTGGTGACAGCCTGTGTTACAATCCCTGAGAGACATGTTGGTCAAGGGAGAAGGGAGCATAGGCTGAGGGTAAGGAGAGGAGGGTCTTTGACTGGATGCTTGGAGAGACATGAAAAGCAGTTGGTTCAGCAGTTAGTTACAGCCCTGTCTGGTGCTTTTTGTATTCTTTATTTACAAGCTTTCAAATGTGGACTTGCAATGGAAAGAACATGGTTCCAACTTAATCTGGTATTTGATATTAATTTAGTATTAATTGATATTAATGTTTTAATTGCTACTCTCAGTAAATAGCAGTGGTAACTGGTGAGGGTGATTCTGGTGCAATGCTGTTACTGCCTAGGAATGGTCCTAGGACCAGAGGACTCCCTAACTCAGCCCTTGGTTCTCCTCACGCAGCTGACCAAAGTCATAGGTTCGAATCCTGCGTAGACTAGTTAATGTATCTTCTCCCAGCCCAAGATAACAAGGGTTTCCATGGATATTTTATACCATGTAAAATCAGTAGACCTTCAGGTATTCATATTTGTCACTGTGAAAAGGGATTTTAGGTTTGTGTTTGGGAGATCCTTGGTTAAAAACAACAACAGCGACAACAAAATCCAAAGAGAAAAGAACCCTCACCCTGCAGGATTTGTCAGAGCCTATTATTTGTGCCTCTCTGAGGAGCAGTTGTAGTCTATAAGTAATGATATCATTTTAGTTACATAGAGAAGAATTTAGTTTAAACAAGAATGAATTGGTTCCTGTGACTTTACATCCCAGTTAACTGGGTCTGGGTTTCGATTATGCCATCTGCTTTCCCTCTTGGGGACCCTCCCTCCTCCATTCGGATTGTAATCTCATTCTTTTGTTTGTTTGTTTTTTCATACTTGGCCTCAAAGAGTAGCCGATTAAATATTTTTTTTAATTTATTCACTTTATATTCCATTCACTTCATTGTCCCCCTCCCGGTCACCCCTTCCCATAATCTTTCCCCCCATCCTACCCTTGTCCTTCAAGCAGGTGGGGACCCCCTGAGAATCTCCCCACCCTGTCACTTCAAGTCTCTGCAGGGCTAGGCGCATCCTCTCCCACTGAGGCCAGACAAGGCAGCCGAGCTAGAAGAGCATCACCCACAGACAGGTAACAGTTTTTGGGGATCACCCCTCCTCCAGTTGTTCGGGACCCACATGGAGACCAAGCTGCGTGTCTGTTACATATGTGTGTGATCTCATTGTTTCTCTCCCTTTCTTCCTTTCTCCTCAGCTACCAGAACCTGTTTCGTGTTTGTTATCATCAATAGGTTTTGCATTTGACCAAGACATTTTAAGCTTACAAACTAAGATCCAAAGACAACATTTCTCACTAATGAACAGCCTTGGGTCACAGACCCACACATGTTTCAACCCCTGTGGCCAGAAGTATGGAGTGGTCTGATTAGCCAGATGAAATGAACCAGACATGGAATCATCAAGATGGTGACAACAGCTGCAGCTACCCTCCAATTACTTAGCGTTTCCTCATACTGGGGGAGAGTTATTTAAGAAATGCTGATTTGGTACAAACCAGTTTCAAAGGCTTGAAAATGCAATCACCATTTTTAGCGATCATTTTCGGTGTCTATTATATGTCTATTACTGTCCATGGGAGTCGGATACAAAGACACACAAGACTAAGACAGACCTTCTACAAGCTTGCAGGAATCTCATAGAGCACACAGCTGAGAAGAAGGCAACGCTCTCCATGTTATTATGGTAGAGGGGGAACAGAGTGGCCCCAGGAAGCCAGAGGACAAGCCACATTGATCTGGAATCAACTGTCACCTGTAGCAGCTGGAGACGTTGGTTCTGAGTTTGAAAAGAGATCAAATCTGCATGGGCTCAGGTGTTCAGCCATGGAGGGTTACCCATGACTGTCTCCTCAGTATCCAAGCTTCTGCCTTCACTCGGAGTCGATTGATAATTTTCGATTGATAGTTGTTCCAACCCTGAAACAGCCCTAGTGTTCAGCCAAGAGATACAGCTGGAGACTCCTGGAGATGGGAGACAGGCAGACAGGCTGTCTCTTCATCCTTCCTGAGAAAGCCCTGCAGCCACTGTTCCCGTTTCACTCAGTGAACTCCCTAACTTTCCTTTCTCTGAGGAGACACTTCCTCAGGGGCTCTCTCAGGAGTAACCCCGGTGATCCAGGCTCACCCAATTGCGTTTTGTATTTTCTTGGTTACTGTGATCGTTGCAGGGATGTTCATGTGACTGAAACACAGCCAATGGTGTTTATCTTACTTATCTTATTTTTGCACATATGTGTGTGTTCATGCAATATAGAGTCTAGAGGATATTTCATATGTCATTACTTAGATGCTATACACCTTTCATATTCTGTCTGTCTGTCTGTCTATCCATCTGTCTATCCGTCCATCCATCTATCTGTCTATTTGTCTGTCTATCTATCTATCTATCTATCTATCTATCTATCTATCTATCTATCTATCTCATCTCTGTCTGTCTATCCATCCGTCGTCTGTCTATTTGTCTATCTATCTATCTCATCTCTGTCTGTCTGTCTATCCATCCATCATCTATCTGTCTATTTGTCTATCTATCTATCTATCTATCTATCTATCTATCTCATCTCTGTCTGTCTGTCTGCCAGTCTGTCTATCTGGACAGGATCTCTCACTGACCTGAAACTCACTGAGTAAGCTGGATGGCTAGTAAGCTGCAGGGATCCATCCACCTGTTTTCACCTCCCTAGAGGTGTGGTTATAGCTGCATGGTCCACTGTATCCAGCATTCACACAGGTCTTGAGGACACTCTGCTGTCTCTATGCTGTCTTGCAATACTTCTAATAGAGTTACATTTCAAGAAAGTTCATTTTTTTTCCCCCTACAGCGGGGAATCAGATAAAAGTGTAGATCTGAACTTGACCATGTATCCTCCCACAGCTTTGTGGTTTAAATTAGCCCCTTTGCTCTCCATCACGGTTGGTTTTGATTGTCAACTTGACAGAATTGAGACTCACTCAGAAACTTGGTTAACACAGACCTGTGGGTGTGTCTAGCACAGGGTTTCCAGGGAGGGTCAACGGAGGGAGGAAAACTCACTCTGAATGTGAGTGGCATCCTCTCAGCAGGTTAGGATCCAGGCAGCATAAAAGGAAAAGAGAGCAAGCTAGCTCGGCACCAGTATTCTCTACTTCCTCTCTGCCTCCACTTCCCTCACAAAGGGAAGGAGAGCAGCCCTCACCATCCTTACTGCCCCGCTCTGCTAGATGACCATGGGCTTGATTCCCTGAAACAACGAATCAGAATAAACTCTTCCTGTCTCACACTGTCTGTCAAGCAAATGGTCACAATGACTAAATGAGATGGGGAGATTTAGTCCATGCTCCAAAATGTTCACTTTCTTCAACGTGTATCTGCCTATTGAAAACTCCTCGGGAATTCTGGGAGATGTCACGTGGAAAGAAACGGTGTCGCCAATAAGGATCTTTTCTCATTCACCCTTTCTCAGGGCTGTTACTCACCCAACTGCAAACTTGTCTACACAATCCTACTACCTTGAGTGAATCCATATCCCTCCCCCACCTCTAGATTTACTTAGCCTGTATCTGTGTCACTATGTTTGTATCCGTGCCCAGTCAACTCACACACTACAGATCCCAGATCCCTTTGGGAGCCCAAGTCTGACCACTTATGTCTAAAAATCAAGGTTACCACCTGCACAGAGGCATCCTGGTTCTCCTGCTTAATCTAAAATTCTCCAAATTGTCTACAATTCACTGTTGGTGGGAGTGTAGGCTGGCATAGCCTCTGTAGAAATTAGTGTGGAGATTTCTCACAAAGTTGGAATAGACCGGCCATTCCACTCCCTGGCATATATCCAATGGACTCCGCTTCCTAGTGTAGAGACGCGCGCTCATCCACGCCTACTGCTTTTTCTAACAATAGCCAGTTCATGGAAGCAGCCTAGATATTCATCAGCTGACGGGTGGATGATGAGGGAAACGTGGAATGTGCATAATGGAACTCCATTCAGCTGTGAGGAAAAATAAAATTAAGAATTTTGCAGGCAAATGGATAGGATTGGAGATAATTATACCTAGTTGGGTAACTTGGGCCCAGAGAAACAGCTGCCATGTGCTCTTTCTCATGTGTGGATCCTAGATTCAAATCTTTAGTTTTATATGTCTGGTTTGGAATATCTATGGCCGCTGGGTGGGGTGTCTGGGGGTGAAGAGAGGCAGTTGAACAGAGGTAATAGGAAAGTAGAATGCGGAAGAATAGATGTGGAAAGCTTCAAGCCAGAGTTGGAGTCAGGGGCAGACAGGAAAGAAGGGGTAGAAAGGGACAGAGGTTAACCTAACCAAAGGACATATGGAAAAGCCACATCAAAACCCATTACTTTGTAAACCAATTAAAAACATAAGAGACTTAGTCTTAGAGTGGGCGGGACTTAGTGTAGGGTGGGAGGAGCTTAGGCGGGGCTGTCACTAGTAGATGGGGCTTAGTATTAGAGTGGGTGGAGTTAGTCTTTTGGGTGGGCATGGCTGGTTAGAGTGGATGTGGTCCGGTCACTAGTGGGCGGGGCTTAGCCACTAGTGGGTGTACTTAGTGTTATAGTGGGAGGGGCTTAGTCATATAGTAGGCAGGGCTTAGACACTAGTGGGTGATGCCATACGTACCCTCAGCCCATTGCCAAGATCACATTCAAAATTGATCATTTAAAAACAACTCTCTTGCTGATTTGCTATTGAGAACCTTAAAATTTATCTCCCACTTGCTCGGGGAAAATATTTTCATTCCTGCAGTCGCCTACGTGATCTGACTGACTCTCCTCAGTTGACACTATCGTCTGCTCTTCTCCCAGCTCCCGCTCCTCCAGACCCAGGGGCCTTGCAGGCAGCTCATCACACCCAGCAGGGATGGATCTCCACATGGGATGCAGGTTCCTCCTTCTGTCTGGCCACCTTCCTCTTCTCTGAGTCTCCTCTTCACCACCTGCCAGGGATTCCAAATTTCACTCTACCGTCTGCCCTCTCAGATACTCTGAAGGTTGATTGGATCGTCACCCTCACCTCTTCCTTCCTTAATACCTTAAGTTTTGTGTGGTCATAACAAATATTTTCTTGAATATTTTATCCCTTTTTCTACTCATTCTCTTATCGTATAATACACTCTAGCCACAGCCTCCTCCCTCCCTCTACTCCTTCCCACCTACTCTCAAGTTTCCCTCTTCCCCAGATCCACTGACTGCTACTTTGTTTCAGAAAAGAACATTGTGCCCCTCCCCCAACCCCCGCGGCAGGGAGATTCACTAGATGCGGCATAACAAGACACAGTAAGACTAGGCACAAACCTTCAATAAAGATGGGTGAGTAAGAGGAAAAGTAACATAAGAGCAGGCAAGAGTCAGAAACACCCCCACTCCCGTTGTCACCGAGTCCCATAGGAAACCCAAGCTGAACAAGCATAGCGTGCAAGCAGAGAACCTAGCACAGACCCATGCAGCCTCTATGATGGCTGCGCCTCAGTCTCAGGGAGCCCTTATGAGCCCTGTTTAGTTGATCCCGTGGGCCATGTTCTCCCAGTGTTCTCAAACCCTCTGGCTCCTACAACCCTTCCTCTTCCCTCTTCTGTGGGATTCTCCGAGCTCTGCCCAGTGTTTGGATGTGGGTCTCTGAGTTTACTGCCACCAGCTGCTAAGAGAAGCCTCTCTGATGATGATTTTGGGCTCGGAATTATAGGTTATCTATTTTTTGGTGTCTCCTGACTTCTCCACTATCTGTTGACCAGAATTTTGAGCACCTGATACATTTCTATGCCTACACAGTGCCCGACACATATTTGATGTCGATATATCCGTCAGATGTGTGAATGGCTGAATGAACAGGCAAAATAGTTGAATACCGAATTCCTACAACTATCACAGTAACTGTTTGGTGTCGATCAAATAATGGAATCGCTTTTGTGTTTTGTTTGTTTTTGTGTTTTTTTTTTTTTAGACAGGATTTCATGTGGCTCAAACTGGCCTTGAATTTGATATGTAGCTAAGGATGGCATTGAACTGCTGATCTTTCTACTTTCTCTTCCTGATGGAGGGGTTACAGGGATCGGAAATGACAGTCTAGGCTGTGCTGGGGGCAGAACCTGGGTTTTTCCGAGAATGCCAGTCAGTCAGTCAGTCTACTGAGCCACAAAGCCCGCTTCAAATAATGAAGTCTTTTTGATAATCCAGGTGTATTTTAGCATGATATATATATATATATATATATATATATATATATATATATATATATATATATCAATTATTTAGTGTACTCCTTGGTATTTGTCAACTTAACACAAACTAGATTCATTCAGGGAGAGTGGGAAATTCAGCTGATAAAATTCCTCCATCAGATTGACCCTAGCCAAGTATATGAGCATTTTTTTTTTTGCTTTGTTTTTGACGTGGGAGGTCCCAGAGCACTGTGGGTGGTACTCCCACTGGGCAGGTGGTCAAGAATGGTATAAGAAAGCAAACTGAACAAATGATGGAGAGCAAGCCAGTAAGCAGGGCTCCTCCATGGTCTCTGCTTCAGTTCCTGCCTCCAGATCCCTGATTTGAGTTTCTTCCCTGAATTCCCTTAATGATAGAATACGGACTCATAAGTCATAAAATATTGTCCATAGAGGTTTTCACCATCTCTGTCATGTTTCTACAAATGTCTCCACAGAATGAAAAACAAAGCATTTATTAATGGGGTTTGGCAGTGAGGAGTCCCATTTCTACTGGCAAAACTCAGTTCCTTTTTGGGAGCGTGACACAAAGTCAGTCAATACTTTTTTAAAATGAGAGTCTGGATATCCATCTGAATGCAAAACTCAGCTGTGTGGATTCTGGGACCCTGTAATAAGAACCGTGGACTGAATCCCACACCCAATTCATTTTCTCAATGTATATGTGGGAGTCTATTTGAAAAGAAATAGATTTCCATACAAACAGGGAAATGAAAAAAAAAAAAACCCACCTCCATTCACTCTCCATGAGACCTACAGAGACCTTGGCATCAAAAAGTAAGTAGCACAAGCAAGTACTTTATAGTCTGTAATAAACTTTCACGCACATGATTTCATTTGGGCTTCATAAGTACCCTGTGAAGAAGGGAGTATTATTTCCCCCATAGTGATAGTCTATGATATTATTTCAGGTTATTTGTTGTTTTCTCTGTAAGGGAGTTAGACACCCTGCTTACTCTATATAGACTGCACTGTCTCTGTGGGGGAAATATTAGGTCCCTTTCTCCAGCACAAATGGAATGTGAACTTAGAAGACAGGGCATGACTGTCTTTGCTCTTGATTCTCTTCTTCATAAAGTCAAGGTAGTAAATCTACTTCTGGACCCAAAACTGAAGGATCTATGTGGAGCAGAGTCATAGAACCACAGCTGAGAGCTAAAGTACAGCTACTGTGTGGGTTAGAAACAAACCTTACTACTGTGAGTCAAGATCTTGGGGTGAGGACTAACGTTACCACCACATGTTTGTGGAGCACATCTTCCAAACTGGAACATTTTCACGTTGGAGGAGACTTACTGAGATTCAGGAAGTAAACAACTCACAAGTCTCAGGAATTCCCTGAAACTTACAAGATTCTCAGGGCCTCTGCCTCCCACAACATGATATAAACAGTAAGAACTGGGACAAATGAGGTATCTCAGTGGGTAAAAGTACCTGCCATCAAGGCCCATAAAATGAAGTCAATCCCCAGAGAAACACATGGTAAAATTAGAGAACTGACTCCTGCAAGTTGTCCTCTGAACTCCACATTGTGTGGTGGTGCACACAGTCTATGGACACACACAAGCGCGCGCACACACACAAACACACACACACACAAATAAATCAATACACAAACAAACAAACAACTGTAATTTAAAAACCAAGCAGATGACTTCTGGGGAGAGCAGACTCTGCTTGTGGTGCTGCCTACAACTCATGCAGCTAGCTTCCAGGTTGCAGTCTTATGAATGTCTGTCATTCATGCTGAGATGGGCTTTCCCTTAATGCAACAACACACTTTTAATCATCCATGTCCCTGGAAGTAACCGATCATAGTAAATGTGTTGGTTTGTCGAGTTGACTGTGATAGAATTGTTTCTTTGGTCTGTCATCAATGCTTTATTGGGACGAGTCTGTTCATTTCTCTGCAGGAAGGAGTCATAAAACATGGCCCAAGCTGACTAACACACATAAAACATAGCCCTATCTGACCAACACACACAAAAACCGGACTTTGGCTGACCAGCACACACAGTTTACATGTGAGAAAGCTAAGAGCCAGCAAAAGAAGTGTTTCCCTAGGATCTTGAACTCTGGATTTTTCAAGCCCAAACCTTGTTCTTGTCATTCTAGTAAAGAAAATGTCTCTTTTGTGCATACCCTGGAGTAAGCTGGGAAGCTGTGTGGGGGCAGACTCCCAGCTGGAGCCTTTTCACTGTGAGCCCTTTCCTCTCTGAGCCTCTGCCAAAACAGAAGGGGCCTCTGATTTCCAGTTATTTAGGAAAAACAGTCTTGGCTCAATAGAGCTGTTTTCAACAAACAGGTCCTTGGAAACCATCCCAGCCCAGGGCAAAATATGAAATTTAATCACAATGGGAATTTAGCCAATACCACCAAACCCTATTGACAGTTCCTCTTGTGTCCTTTTAGGTCTTGGTTGTTTTATGGAAGCCCTTGGAGGGGCCTGGTAGCACTTGAGGAGATAGGAACTGAAGAGTCTCCATCCAATCCTTTGTTCTTTCTGTCCTGCCTTGGTACTCTTTGTAAAGACAGAAAGAACTAGGGACGTGGGGGTGGGCCCTGAGGACATGCCAGTAGGGGTTAATGTTCCTGAACGGGTACATCTACATACATGTAGCTTCTTCATTTGGGATACAGTCCAGAGAATAAACATTTAATTCCCTGGAGCTAAAATATGGTCCATGGCTAGCGAGCATATGAGGAAATAAATGGTCCATGTCTCCCAGGCAACCTGACCATCCAGCAATGTTTCCAAGAATTTCTGTAAAACAAATGTCCTTGGGCACCTTCTGGGACTGAGTAAGGCTGGTTGTAGCCGGGGTTGCTCATGAAGGGGCAGGAGAGAAAGCAGATCTTAGCAGTGTCTTACCATCGCCTTCCTGTTAGACCTACCAATCGCATGCAGGAGAAAGCATGAGCATACAGCTTAGCTAGCACAGCTAGCGATCTAGAAGCTGCGTGAGGGCTACGCGAAAGATGTCTTTTCTATTTAAGAAACATTTCTCTAACATTTAGTATGTGCCAGACAGTTTCCTAAGAACTTTGTAAATATTGACTTACTTGATACTGACAGCCATGTGGTTAGACACAATCGCTACCCCTGACAAGGAAACAGAAGCACAGAGAGGCTGAAGAACCCATCATTTGCGCACTAACAAGAGACGGCAGGCAGCACCCGACCCCAGCAGCTATATCTAGTGTGGACCTTCTTTAATACAACTTTCCACAGGAGTCAGACCTAGTTCAAATCCTGAGGTTGACGGAGTCTCTCTGACAGTGGAATACTCTCTCTTTGTGTTTCAGCTCCTCTGAGGGTGGATGGTGCGGACACCACACCAGAGATAGAGGTTGGATGTCTGAAGCACATTTCCTATATTTTGTGTTCTTTGAAATGTCTAGGCCATGAACCCTCAGCACTGGGAAAGAGAGGCCACTTTTGTGTTGGCAAGGGGTATTCATTAACAGAGAAGGAAGCAGAGAGGAAGGAGAGGATGGAGAGGAAGGAAGGGGAGAGGGAGAAGAGAAGGCTGTAAGGATTGAGAGGAGGAATGAAGAGAAAAGGGGAAGATGAAGGGAAAGGGAGGGAGGGAGGGAGGGAGGGAAAACCTCAACTGTTCATTATCTAATCCCCAGGCAGGGGTTAGCTATTAAGGATCCAAGGTGCTATTGCATCCTACTGATGCCCTAGGAAAAGTCACCTAGGGACTGTCTAAAAAGAATAAAAATTTCAGAAGCAGATGAGAGCTCTGGCTTCTCTGCCTCTTTCCCTTGAAACCGAATCCCCTTGGTTTACCAGAATGCATACCTACTGCCAAACAGTATCAACAATTATGAGGTCAGACATGCATTTTTCTCTCATGCACACACACACACACACACACACACACACACACACACACACACAGAGAGAGAGAGAGAGAGAGAGAGAGAGAGAGAGAGAGAGAATGCAGCTTCTCACCTAGCCAAAGCACTGTCATTTTTATCATTCTACAAAGCACCTGAAAAAAATGTACTCAAAAAGGAGAGGCACTTGGCACCTTCTGTTGCCAGCCACGGTGATACCCACAGCCACCGTCTCATATTTGGACTTCATCTGTTACTAGAAGGCAGTGACAGGTCAGACAGCCCAAGTTCGAGAGCACTACTGGGGTGTAGTTCTGCCCTGGAGATTGTGTCCAGGCACTGGCATCCCACTGAGGTCTCACCCTCATCTTTACAACAGCTCTGTCTTCTCACACTTATATCTGTGAAACATCCAGATAGTTTCAGTGTGCCGTCGCTCAGAGTGCTGGGGTTAGAGATGGGAAGACAGAGCCAGCTCCTGCCTTGGCTGTGCCCCGGCCCACCCTCACTGCCGTCTTTTCTCATCACAGCTAACATGACAATCAGAAGCTACTTTTTTATATCGATGAGATGTTGCATTTAAATCACGTGTACAGTTGACTCCTAGCGAGCACTAAGAAATGTGGCCCCTGCCTCTTCCCTCCATCATGTTCGGACCACAGCCTGGGACTGGAAAGCCATAGCATCCCATTTGTGATTCCACTCATTTCTAGAGTCAGGAGTAGCCCCCCCCCTCATTAACCTTCATTTGGGAAGCAATTTAATACTCTGACATTAAAAATTAAAATATAAACAGCCCAGTGCCTTGATTTAGTGGACAATTAAAAATTAAATTAACAGTTAGTAAATGATGAGCTAATCTTGTTATTGTAACCACATTAGCTTCGTGGTTGAAAGAGTATGAAAAGGGGGAAATAACCACCCCCAAAAAAATAACCCAGTCAAGAAAATATTTAACCCATGTGTCCTGGCAGCCTTGACAGATTCACTCTTTGAAGCCACTCCCTCTGAAAGCCAGTTGTCTGATATTCACGCAAAGATGTTTAGATGCCAAACTAATGAGAATTAATGATCTGGCAGAAAGAAAAAAATGCCAAACTAATATCTGATTGAAAAATACTGCGACCACAACTGAGAGGGGGAAAAAAAAAGTCTTGCATAGTTGACTGCAGGTTGATTGGCAGCTGATGGGATAGGGGAGGGCTTTCTTTCTCGCTGCAGTGCCTGAAAGAGCTCATCTTAGGCTTCAGGTCTGGAAGTCTTTGCTGAGATTCTCACAGAGGCTCCTGCTGGGACTGGGGGTGTGCAGACAGATGAGGTGGCTCAGTACCTCGGAGAACACTCAGCAGATGGAGAATATAAAGAGCTGCCTCCCAGAGTCGGTGAGCTTACCAATGGCATTTGCTCTTCTGGTCACTATAAAAAAAATTCCTCACAGCCCAGTTAAGTGTATTTTGGCTCAGCGTTGCTGTAGAGGGGGTCCATTGTACTGTGGAGGGCGTGGTAGTGGGAAAGGGTCATCCCTGCCTGTTTAAGGAGGGTACAATGAAGCTTTTTCATTATCTTAAAGGATCAGAAAGCAGCTGGAGTCCTGAAAGCCCAGCTAGAACAAGGTCAAATGTGAGCCAAAGAGAGGCTTTCTGGATGCCAACCAGGGTGTTACCCATCCTTTGCCTATTCCTTGCCTATCTCTTGTTTTGTTTTGTTTTGTTTTTCAAGTAAGGGTTTCTCTGTGTAGCCCTGGCTGTCCTAGAACTCACTCTGTAGACCAGGCTGGCCTCGAACTCAGAAATCCGCCTGCCTCTGCCTCCCAAGTGCTGGGATGAAAGGTGTGCGCCACCACTGCTCCTTGCCTATTTCTGCTTCTTCCCCCAGAGTCCTAGTGTTCTTAGAACCTTTAGCATTTGATGCAGTTGCTTTCTGATACGTCTGTCCTATCTGCTAGTTTGCAAGGTCCATGGGTTCAAAGACAGCCTCTGACTGTTTATGGTTATGAACCAGTAGATGTGGTATTAAAAAAAAAAAAAAAAAAGGACCGTGTATCCCTTTGCTTTAACTTCAGTGAGTTACATATTTGGTCAGGCCCATCTACAGTGTTAGCCCAGGCATGGTGTGAACTCATGTATTGAGTAGCCAGGGGCAGAGGGACGACGGTGATGGGAGAAGAGACCTCTTTCACAAGCCCGGCAAACCCCTGCTTGTAGATGCCTGTCTGCTTGGATTACATGCTGGTCTGGCTTCAGTCTTGGGAGTGAAAATTATACCACTCAGTTTTCAGCATGTGGAGAATCAGACAAAATGCAATGTGAGTCTGATAGGAGGAGATCTGTATGAGGGAGCCCCCTGCCCACAGGGTTCCCATCTGCTCTGTGATCTGAGATCTCTGTGGTCCCAGCCTCTGCTTTAAAGAAAGTGGTTTTGCTCGGCCTTGGCCAGCCCAGCATCTGATATCCCTTCCTCTAAAGCTTAATACTAGCTAAGTACTCTTCTTTGGAAAAATTTTCTCTTGTTCAATGGAAAGATATGAAAAGTCAGGGCTATTGACCTCCCAACTCAAAGGCCCTGCAGACAAATGACCCAAGAGTGAATGACCAGCTCTTTCCTACTGGGTTGTCCATGGCTCTGCAGTGCAGTGTCACACAGATGGCACAGCGATTGTCTACTCTCTTTCAGAGTGACAGTTGTTTTTGTTGTGTTTGTCTTTTAAAGAATTTATGAAATCAGTATCAAAGCATTCCTTTACTCTTTGAGCTTGGCTCTCCAGCCTTCTAATTCAACCTAAGATCCTATATTCTTCCAATAAATGTATTTGCTGCCTGTCTTAGTTAGGGTTTTACTGCTGTGAACAGACACCATGACCAAGGCAACTCTTGTAAGGACAACATTTCATTGGGGCTGGCTTACAGGTTCAGAGATTCAGTCCGTTACTATCAAGGTAGGAACATGGCAGCATGCAGGCAGGCATGGTGCAGGAGGAGCTGAGAGTCCTACATCTCCATCTGAAGGCTGCAGGCAGAGCACTGACTTCTAAGCAGCTAGGATGAAGGTCTTAAAGCCCACATCCACAGTGACACACCCACTCCAACATGGCCACACCTACTCCAACAAGGCCACACCTTCTAATAGTGCCACTCGCTGGGCCGAGTATACACAAACCTTAACACTGTGAACATAAGCCTGAGTATGTTTCTAGAATCTAAAACCTAATATCTCTAACTGCTATTTTTGAGTTGGAAAGAGGGAAGGCAGAACTTGAGTTCCCAGCTCTTTTTGAGGCTAGATTGTGTGCGTGTGCGTGTGTAAATGTGCCTGCAAGAGTTTATGTATACTATATCTGTGTGTATGCCTACAGAAGCCAGAAGGCATCAGATCCCCTGGAGCTGGAATAACAGTTCATATAAGCCATTTGGGTGCTGGGAACTGAGTGCACGTCCTTTGGAGGAGCAATGAGGACCCTCAACTGCTGAGCCATCCCTCTAACCCCTAAACTCTTTCTTAAAGACAGGGTCACTTATCACTTTATTAGTGAGGTGGGTTTTTTTTTTTAAATGAACAGACCCAAATGGAATATGTCCAAGGAAACAGGAAGGGAGAAAAATTAGTGTGGAATTCTGAGGATGACAAGCCCCGGTGGTGGTAAAAAGCTAACAGGATGATCTGCCCGAGGAAGCCAGTTTTCTGCCTCTGTTGCTCAGCTTTACTTTCAGCTGAATTCGCTGGTCTCAGTCAATTACTCTCAGTTAGAGAGGTTGGTTCCTTCGTAGCTAAGGCTTTGCCTGATAGCCACTTTCTCTGTCTCATTTTCCGGATAGTTCAGAGGCTCAGAAGCATGATTCTTCTTCTTCTTCTTCTTCTTCTTCTTCTTCTTCTTCTTCTTCTTCTTCTTCTTCTTCTTCTTCTTCTTCTTCTTCTT
>JANHMN010000023.1:35332491-35344924 GCA_030674055.1 Rhabdomys pumilio | reverse complement strand
GAGAGAGAGAGAGAGAGAGAGAGAGAGAGAGAGAGAGAGAGGGAATATGAGTTCATACTGATGGGGACAGCATAGCAGGTGGGTAGGTAGTAGCTGGTTTAGTTCCTTTACTCACAGGAAGCAGAGAAAATAAATAAGAGGTGAGGAAAGGTCATAAACCCTCAAAGATGCATTGGTCATGCCTAGTGACCTATTTCCTCCACAAAGGTTGCACCTCTTAAAGGTTCCATAACCTCCCCCAAACAGAGCCATCTCCTGGAGAACCAATATTCAAACTTATGAGCCCAAAGGGGGACAATTCACGTGCAAAACTACCACTGTTTGAAGGACATTCTCTGATCCCTTGTTTGAGGCAACATCTCCTGACTCTTTACCTACATCTCCGTCTGTGATTTCTCATCTAGGACGCTTTACAGAACCTTTTCTGCAATGCATAACGTTTTACAAGTGAGCGCAGTGTACCGTGTGATTTTTTTTTTTAATGTCTCCTTTGAAAGCGTTCATCTTTTAGAGTCCCTCCCTGAAGTATTCATAAAGGGTTGCGCTGCCTTAGAAAATGGCTTTTAAATACTCCAGATGTAGTTGAAATTTTACAAAAGGCAGTGAGTACGGTTGAAAAAAATAAGGTAGATGGTATACGACTTGCCGTTACGCTGATTTCATCTCAGAAATTTAGATCCTTGAAGTCCTAAAGCCTTTTCACTGCGATGACTAATGTATTTCATGTGATCTAGGTGAGGAGTTATTCAGCGTCAGGGTCTGTACAGCTCTGCCTCATTCATGGAAGGTAAGGGACCAGGGCGAAGCCTATGTTGTAATCAAGAAACCCCAGACGTGTTGTCAAGAGTCACACCTTCCTGGACTAGAGATGTGGCTCAGTGTCAGAGCATAGTCTAGTAGTCACCAAGTCCCTGAATTTAATTCCCACCACTTCCCAAACAAGAGTTCTGACTCGGTGATTCGGCCCACCGGGACCCATAAGTAGTATATTTGTCTACACTGAGTTCAATCTCTCTGTATATGTAAACTTGTTCTAGGAAAACAGACTTCTCTGAAGGAAATCAAGCTTACCAAGAAATTCAGAAAAGTGGTGGGGGAAAGGGGCCATCAATGTGCCATGATTAAGGACACGGGCCTGTGACACATGAAGAGCTGAGTCAGCCCCTGTGGGAAGCTGTCCTTGCTGACACCTAACCATGCGTGTAATAACAAAACCGCGCATGCGCAGCGACTTTGGACCGCCTAATTTCCGATGTCACATCCGCCATTGGACTAGTAAAACTGCGCATGTCAGTGGCAGGGAAACCTGGGAGTTTGAGCAAGCAGCCAATCATAATTGTCCACCCCAAAGGGTATATAGGCAGGACCAAGTTTAACTCCCTCTCTCTCTCCTCCATGCTTGGGAAAATAAACACGTGTTGGAAGAATCTTGCGTGTTCGCGTGAGTTCCTGCGGGCAGGGATATCGCGCTGACTACAAGCCCCAGATCCATAGCTTACTCTACCTGACCTTGGATGAACCCTGGGAGACTCCTAGCATCAGTTTCCTCAGGACCAAGAAGGGCTCTCTACCTTGACTAGAGAAAGGATTAAAATGTAATGACACCTGGGAGTAGTTGTCCCCGAATTCTTGTTGAGGGGATGGCAGGCAACTGAGAGACAGAGGGCCACCTGAGTTCTCGGAGAGAGGCCTGGATTGGTTCTTTCTCTCCATTTCCCAGGGAGCTCATTCAATCAGGGTGATTTGCAGTCGGTGGCAAACCCAGCCCCGAGACGGAAGATGCAAAGCTGGTGATAAAAACGTCATCCAAGATTTGCTACGTCTTCTTCCCACCCCCTGATCTCCCATTAAAAATGATTTGTCGTGAGGATGAAAACATGGGCAAACAAACGTGATTAAAATTTCCCCATATTAAATACCTGTGTGGTAATGGCAGGCATGAACAGGGCCCTCTGGAAAAGCTCAGATTCATCAGCGAGGAGTCGGGGGGCATGAGCAGCTGGCAGAGGAAGAATGAGAATCCAGTTTTGTGTCTCTGCGACCTCGGGCATATCTTAGCATTTTCCTCCCATCTGTTGGAATTCATCTCTCTCTGATTCTGCTCAACACACACTGAAGGGGTATGGAGCACCATGGGGGAGCACCAGAGCATTGTGTGGGAAGCAGGAGCTTGGGGGAAGGCAGGGTAAGTGCTCCCACCGTATATTGCCTTCCAAGAGAGAGGGGGCGAGTGTCAAACTCCTCAGAAAGGTGATAGATCTATCAAAAATCCATGCAGCCAGTTACGTAGCTTATAAAACCCTCTGCAGCCCTTTCTAAACACAAACCATTTGCTTTCTTTGGGTCTGTGATAGATCAATTACAAAAATATCCATCAGCTCTCCCTGCATTTCAGACTCTTGCAAGGCAACCTTGCAGGGCCTTTCACCCAGAAGTAAATCCTTGAGGTGGAGTGCTCTTATGGCTGATTTTAATTAAAAGAACGCATCAGAAATGAATGTGTGCCCACTGTAAGGTACCAGCCTAAGAGGCTGAGGTCAGGCATGCCTCCATTTTCCCTTACAGACAAGCTTAGGTTAGTCCGTTAGATGATAAGAAACACACAGCCCAACTACCACCTGCTACTTGGCCAGTAGCCAACTTCCACACTTCGGAGTGAGGAGATCAGGGGAAATTCCTCTCCTCCTCGCTTCCTCTCCTCCTCTCCTCACAAGAAAACCCAGCTGACATCAGGCCATCTTGTTGTGAAATTCCCAGTGACCTCTGGGTAAATTAATATAATAAATGTTATTGTTCAAAGCCACTTGGTAGAGGTCGTTATGCAGTGAAATAATTACATAATCTGATGGCACCAGTGCAGCCACGGGTACCGAACTCCGGTGTAGGCCTGGGGGATTAAAGGAAGACACAGACTCGGGTCATTCATTATGAGAGAATGCTGAAGTTTTTACCGGGCAAGTTCAATATATACACCAAACCGGGGAGAGAAAAACACAAACAGGAACTCAACTGGAGGTGGTGGCGACAATGGTTTGTCAAGTGGAAAGTTCCTGCCTGGGGCACCACACCTACAACAGGATGTGTTCTTCTTAGAAAAAGTGCAGACTGTTACTTGACAGCAGCACTGGGAAAGGTCTCAGCCAGGGCATGGCAGCCCTTCGGGGTTCTACAATAATCCATATGTTGTATGATGCCTTACCTCTTGTATGTTTTCCTAGAATGTGCTTTCTGAATCTGCTGTCAACCTCACCAATATATCCTGAAAGAGGCAGTCGTTTTATTTTCTGAGTTGTGGAGTCTCGTTAGGTCCTTGGCTGTTGGGAAAAGCTTTTCCCGAGAATCCATACTAATACAATTTTATCTGGATAAGACCAGTTTGTTCTGTCACTTGAGAACCAATGGAGAACCTCCTACTCTCTACAAAACCCAATTGCCTGAGAGCCAGGGAGTTTGTTATCTCCTCCAGGCTTAACTGCTTGAAATACCCAGGGAGGGCATCCGTTATCCTTCCAGGTACCATCAAATCGCTGAATTTGTTTTTTTTTTTTTCAAGGTGACTATAATCTGCTGGGCTGGCTGGAAATTTTGATCGATGGGGGAGAAAAATCAAAAGTAGACGTAAGTTTGCTGAGCCATACTCTTACCCTACTCAACGTCAAGAGAAGGGGATGATTAATCTGGATGGGTCTGTCCAAGAACATATTATCGAGGCGAAAGTGCCTGTGGCAAAAAGAAAGTTCATCTGGACTAAGGTTGACAAGAAATCTTTTCTACTTTCTCCTCTTCTTCCTGCTTCTGTTTCTTTGTCTCCTCCCCCTCCTCTACTTTTTCTCCTTTCCCTTCTCCCTCCCCCTCCTCCCCACCCTCCTCCCTGACTCCTTTCTCCTTGTCCTTTTTCTATTCCTTTTCCTTCATCCATCCTTTCTCTCGTCTTCTTCATGCTCTTGATCTTTCACAGGTAAGGGCTATTTTCACTGCCCTGCTAGCTTCTTCCAGGTCTAAAGAAAAAAACCCTGAGTATGGAGAAACAATGTATCTATTGGCCCAGACAGGAACCGGAAGTTATCCAGCTGGTCTTCAGAGCTTACGGGAATCAATGTTGGCTCATGAGCAAGATCCCTACAAATCTCTTCAGTGCCGTACATGCTCCTCAGTTATATCCCCTGTTACCCTCTACACAGCCACTCCAACTCACAGACCGTCTAAGAAAATTCCGTGCCTCGGGAAAGCCTTGCTGATATTCCACTGAAGGATGGAGAAGGGCGTGTTTGGAGAGGCTTTGGAACCTGCCAAGGAGGACTGCAGATGGACTGAGGCACCTTAAATGCAGACACTGAGGGAGAGTTAGGGGGAAATGGCGTGACTGATACAGAAGCCATGAAACTGCAGCTGAGAACGTGTTTATCAGCACACCTGTGCACATATCAGGAGGCGACTGGCAGGTCTGAGGTGTCCCTATCTTGACCATGAAAGCAATCATCATCAACTGATCGGAAAAATAGGAATGTGAACACTTAAGAAGAGATAACTGAATGTTTTCTTAAGCAGAGCTCATTCTTGAAAGCAGAAATCTGCATCCTGCAAGTCTTAACGTTATGGGTCTACTGCAAAGCCCTGTCCACCTTAAATCCTTCCAGTAATCTCAATCCCTATACCCATTCCTTCATCCCCCCTTTTCACCACCGCCCCCACCATGAATTCTCTGCCTCTGGATGGCTGCAGCAGACCCTCTCTATGGGGAATTCCAGCTCCTTTTTTTTTTCCCCTCAGATAATCCTTTAGGTCTCAGCTCAGGAGGCCTCATCTCTAAATATTAGAGTCTCTTTAATATAGAAGCAGTTTCCATATGATGGCGCCTTCTATAGGCAGAGCTGGGTATAGCATCCCTTTTCTTCACTAAGTATAAGATGAAGACAGTTGCAAAGCATCACTTGGCAATCACAGCTCCAGAATGTTTGGGACAGTTTTACTCATGAGTCAATTTCTGTGAGTTATAATAAATGACAAATAAAACTTTGAGTCAATTTATTATTATTATTATTATTATTATTATTATTATTATTACTAATTGAAAAAGGTTCTTATTAAGTAGGTCTGGCTGGCCTGACATATGCTATGTAACCCAGACTGGCTTTGAACTGGTGGCAATCTTCTTGTCCCAATGTCTCAAGTGCAGGGATTATAGGCGTGCACTGCCACACTCAGTTTCACTGTTAAAATTCATCTTGTTTTAAGTAATACAAATACATGCATGCTTACAAATTATTTCTATCATAGCACGGAAAAAAAACTACACTGAAGACTTGAAATGATAACGGATACCATCACTGTCAATAAGCCTGTATTACAGGCACCTCAGTCCTCCTGGAGAAGGAACAGAGAAGTTGTAACCACCCAGGACCAGGAAGCCTGTCGTGAGTGGATTGTGTTCCATCCCATTTTCCCAAGACCTAAGCTGGAGATGAGAGACGGGTTCTTCCTTTCAACTAGACCTCAGAAATCACTGAAGAGCAGTAGCCCAAGAACAAAGCTCTGAGAAGCCAACAGAGTGATGTCGGACACCTTCCTGATGGTACCTGAAGCAGCGGACATTGAAGTGGGTGAGAGCCTTGTGCTAATTAATTCATGTGTTGGGCCTCTGAACATTTCCCTAACTGCTTTATGTAAAGAAGCCACGAATCCGCGCCCTCTACGAAGACAGGCTTCTGACCCACTCTTTGTGGAAGAGTACTTCCGACAGACTGATGTTTGTTTCCTCAGCCCCCCGACCACAGGCTTAGAGAACACATGGGCTGTGCCTTGTTCGCATCCTCGATGGCTGGGTTCTCAGAACTCACGAGGCTGTGAACATCTTAACTCAAGAGCACACGTGAGAGACTGTGACTGACAGATTTATTCAAACTAAGATTCCCAAGATTAGCAACCAGTTACCAACTTGGGTCTTGTCAACCCAGACTCTGAATTTCCTGGTGACGAAGTAGTCACCTGCTCTGAGGTACCTGAGAGGAGGAGAGAGCCCACTCTCAGCCCTCAGACTCCCATGTGTAAGTCATTGAACCTCTGTTGCCTCAGTTCCCTGGGCCACGATACAAGGACAATGATAAGAAATCTCCTGTAAAGTGATCGGAGAGAATAAGCTATCTAACTTTTGGTCAGTCAGCCACTTATTCTAAGTGTCTATTGTGTTGACCACAGACGTGACATCATCCATGAGACCAGCTCTGTTCTTGGACCTCATCATTGGCTAAGAAACAATCTGTGTAGGACAAGGAGTTAGTTTGGTACTAGACACAAGCATCAATCATCACAGGTATGGCAGGTTCACTCAGATTTCTCATGTTTCCAAGCTCACATTGACCATCTCCTTGTCTTTGAGTTACACGCATTGGCTGGCCGTATGGCAGGCACAAATATTTCCCATTGACAGAAAAGTTGGGGAAAACATCGTCTCACAGCTCAGATATTAGCTCAGTCTTGGAACTTGGGTGATTGACAGGAATTTTATTGCAAATGTGGAAATCTGCATCCCATTCTTCCTGTTGGCACCTCTGTGATCTAGTTTCACAATGGTGTGTTGGAGATAATGGGGCTCTAATGCCCTTGCTGGCTTGGCCTCAGAGCTGGCTACTGTACCATTGGCTCAGATAAAGGAAATGGTTGGGTCAATGACACTCATACGCCCACTGCCTATCAAGACAGTAGATATTCTCAATGCCAGAGATGATATTTACCAACGTGACAGTAATTCCACCAATGTTTATTGAGCTCCTGCAGCAGGGAGGGCTGAGTGGATGGAGTGCCTATCTCATGGATGGGTATGAAATAAACTCTTGTTTAATTGATGAGTGGAGAAAGAAAGGGAGGAAGGGAGGAGGGAGGGAGGGTGAGAGGGAGGAAAAGAAGAAAGGTATATGGTAACTTCACTGAGGAATCCATAAAATTTTCTCAATCAAACTCGTAAGAAATTACTTAGAAGAGATGGAAGATGAGACCCCAGCTGCTATAAATGAGACCAGAAGCACAGGTCCAAGTCTTATTGTTTGCTGAGTAAAATCTGAAAATTCCACCATCTCAAGCAAAGCTTTGCCCGCAGCCATCTGCACAAGGGTCACTATCATTTTCCCAGCACTAATGGATAATGTTCAGTCTGTGAAAGGTCACTTGATGGAGGACAGAGAAGCTTGTTTGGGGCAGTCACAGGAAAGAGGCTTCGAAACCCAGCGACTGAAGGGCAGTGGTAAGGACTAGGAAATATTTACCAGAGATGTTGAAGCTGAGGAAGAACTGAACTCTGGGAAATGTAGGCTGGACACTAAAAGGAAATAGCCCAACAGAAAGGCAGAGTAGCAGCTTCCCATGCAGGTCCTAAAGGCTCCTCTGCACTGCATTCTGTGAGAGCCCCACCCCTAAGGGTTCCTTTGAGTAGCATCTCGCGGGAGCCCCATCTCCAAGGGCTCCTCTAAACAGCAGCCCGCAGGAGCCCTGTCCCCTACTGCCCAGATCTAATTCACGTATATGATTTGCATAAGTTCCGGAAGACTCTCTGAGTCACCTTGGGGAACCATATCCAAAAGGCATTGGGGTTTGCTGTTACTTAACCCTCCCAACCACCCGCGGAAGTAGGAAGACCGTTGTGGGAGTAACTCTTATGTGACCATGTGACCACCATACTCAATGGAAAGAATTTAAGGGACGGAGATTCCGCCTTGGCTCATGGTTTCAGAGGTTTGCAGTCCATCATGGTGGCTGCTGTGGTGAGAATGTGTGGTGGATGCTCTTTTTACTATTAGGAACTAGGATGCAGAAAGCGATGGAACTTTGGTCCAGGTAGAACATTCACAGACCTTCCGCCAATCAGGTCCCACCTCTGGAAGGCTCCCCAGTCTTTCTCTCCTGTGGAGGATGGGGTGGGGGCAAGCAAGCCCATGGGGCAGCAATTCAGATCAAACCATAATACGAGGTTCAGAGAAGTGAATTGATCTGTCCTAGGTCACACATCTTTCTCTCCAAGTTCCAAGTTCTGAGAAACACAAACCTCAGACATGAAACTTTCACTTGATTGCCCGCTCTGACTTCGAGGCTGCAGGACAGACAGAGCGTGTGAAGGGGAAGTGTGGGCAGCGGCTTTGAGAGAGAGAGCACTCGCGCGCTTGTTCTGATAATAGTAGCAGTAGCGATCGATAAAGACACCGATATGGCTTTTATATCTGTAAAGAGAAAGGAAGAACACACCACTCTGGCTGCGGCAGACTTTATCAGGAGGTGCTGATTAATGAGCAGAGCCTAACGCAGCTTCCCTAATCGACGCTGGAGATTTCCATCTCTGCAGTAGACTGTGGTGGCGACGTGCTTGGGCATCCGGGCCATTTCCACTCTGCCTGTGATCAGCTCATCTCTGTTTTAAAAACTGAAAGGTCACTAACCACATACATGGAAGAGAACAAGAAAGAGGGAAAGTTAAAGGAGCTGCCGAGGCCGGGGGATGGTTCAGTAGACGAAACACCTGTGCTCAAGTGTCATCACTGGAGTTTGTGCCCCACTCCAGCTCCCATATAAGGGGGGGGGGGGGGGGGGGGGGATGCTGTGGCTCACCACTCAAGCACACAAGAGATCCAACACTCAAGAGATCAGATGAGAATCTTCAGAATGGGCTGGCTAGCTGTGCTAGCCAGACTGGTGGTATCTGAATTCAAGTGAGAGACCCTGCCTGAGCATGTAAGATGAAGCGCCATCTAGGAAAAGGTCCAATGTCTGTTGACCTCTGACCTCCACAGACTCCTGCACACATGTACATGCACACTTAAACCCATACTGTGCCCACACACATCTGAATATGCAGCACACACACACACACACACACACACACACACACACACACACCCTTTCGAAGCAGTTATTAATCACGGGCATGACGCAAAACGATACTAAACTTGGGATCACTGTCTATGCCGCCAAAGAGCGAAGTTCAATCACCTTCCCTTGATTAAAACAGCAAAATGTTTAGTAAAAGGCAAGAAGAGGAGATTTATTCAATGTGGTCACATTAGAAAGAAGAACAAAGAGGCCCTGTGAGCTCCCTATGTCCGTTTTTGGGGAACTGAAGAGAGACTGAAGAGAGAACCAGGCTTACGCACACCTAAGCAACGCTGATGAAGATGAAGCCCTGCCCAGGACAGACTCATCATTGTTTGGAAGTCCACCTCATGCTGAAAGGTGTTCTGTTAAGTGTTTGAAGAGTATGAGCTTCCGTTGCAGGAACTAAGGTCCCACCTAACTGACAGTTTTTCCTCTTCCCAGCTTGAAATCTTAAGGACATTCCCATTTCCACTGTGTCCACTGTGTCACTAGCCTGACAAATTGAGAGACACAAGTGTCTCATTGGAATATCTTTTTCTGTCAGGCTGTTTATGAGAATGGGGTGTGAGCCCTTCTCTGGGGATGCTAACTGTGGACAGCCAGACATGGAAAGGGTGGGACATATCCAATGTCAAACATCCAAGGTCATGAGTCTTTCTGAACCAGAGGAACTGTTCTCAGATGCCACCTGCCCCAGCCCCCAGTACAACCTGGCTACCCAAAATCATGGGGAGGACATGGCCTTGTATGAGTTGATAGAACCCAGGTTGGACATACTTCCTCTCAACCGTCAGCCCTCTGCCCAGCTTCTGAATACTTCTTGGTCCAGCAGCCAGGAAGAACAGCATTCTTTAACCTTGTTGTATTTCTGTATCCCGCGCCTTTTCCTCTGATGCCCTTCTTGTAATGACTGGTGTTGGTCTCAGTAACTTCCCAGTGGGCTGTGGTTCCACATACCTGGAGCCTTGCCATGTCTCTGGTTTCCACATGCGGAGCCATGTCTGTGACACTGTGGGTGCTGTACAAACACTTTCTGGACTGAAGAAAAATGTGTTAGGACAAGAAGCCTCCTCCGTTCGAGGATACAGCCTCATTCTCTGCTCTGAATGCCTGTTTAGTGACAGCCCTTACAAACTGGACCTTTGTTCTTAAGTTTGGGTCAACATGTAAGCATTATATACATCTATCCAGCTCCGTGTAATATCCAACTGATGTCTACGGGGCATACTGATCAAGTCAACACAATGAACATTTCTATCTTTTTATCATGTTTTTGTTTGGCTTCTCCCTTGGGGGGAAAAAATCAAGCATAGCAACACACGATTGTTATCCCAGCACTTGAGAGGCTGAAGCAAGAGAATGGCAGATTGGAGACTAGTCTGACCATGCTGCAAGAACCTGTCTCCAACAACACAAAAGCCTATAGCTTTAATGATGCATGCACACTCACACATGCACACACAAACTCACACATGCACATTCATGCATTCACACACACATACACTCTTTCACATACACATGCACACTCATGCATACACACATGCACAGACACACACACTGACTTGCTCTCTTTCACACACACACACACACACACACACGCACGCACGCACGCACGCACGCACGAACGCACACAAAGTTCTCTTTTCCCCAGTTAAATCCTTGTGCATCTTCTTATTTTTAGAATATGATACAAGCTGTGGTTTTGAGACTTCTGCCTGGGTATTAGACATGCTTTCTACTGAGCAACAGCACCTGTGTGTAGCCCTCTGTGGCTACCCCTCCCACACATTACATACATTTTCAGGTCCTACCCCCCCCTACAGACACACAAGCACACCTTTCAACCCCAGCATGAGTTGCTTCCTTCCTTGATCTTTGCCAAGTTCGCTTTTAGGCAACCTTTTACACTTGCAGAAGCACGCGACATCCTGCAGCTGCTTTTACAGAATCTGTAGGCTCAGCTCCTTCCTCACAGGCTTCTGCAGCATCCAACTTTCACGCCTCCATCTGTCTTCTCCATAGATTCCACTCTGTAAAGTCCAAACAGGCAGAGCCTGGGCTTTCTCTGGATTGCTAGATTCCCCACTGCTTAGCAGGATGCAGGGAGAATAAACACTTAGTAACTACTGCCTCTGGACATTTAGTAACTACTGCCTTTGTGGGAAAAAAAATGCAGGCCTGGAGAGCAAGTGGGTGGGGAGATCCCATTCACATCACTTAAAACACAAATTCCTTATGCTCCACAAGGCTATTGTAGATGGGAGGCGTTCAGGTCTCAAGTCTGACAGAACCTCCCTCATTCACACTCAGCTTCTCAAGTCTAGTCTTCCAGTGAAGCAATCTGTTCATTTGCTTATCAGCAGAGACTCCTGGCCCTGACTCAGGGGAGCCGGGACCACTGCTAAACACTATGGTGCATACCAACCAAGGCAAACATTTGGGGACCCGGCTCTTTTACAAATTGCATTATTCAAGCCTCTAGCTAAGAAACAATACGTTATCCTAGGGAGTGAATAATAGCAACCAACTCAGCCTCTAGAACGAGAGAGCAAAATTTGAAGCGCTTGAGAGAATTGTGCTGAAATTGCAGAGCCAAGAGGCCGAGGGGAAGAGGCTGTCCAGCTTCATGCTCGCACAGAGCCCCAGCACCGGCCTTGAGGCCACAGGGGAGGAGAAGGGCTGAGCACAAAAGAAAAACCACAGAGAGACCTTTTATTGTTTTTGTTTAAGTCTAATTACAGAAAGCATAAACACATGGAGAAATCTTCTATAATTAACCACCCAGAGATAATGATGTTTAACATTTAGCTGGATGCCCTTTTAACACTCAAAGAGACGGGCTTGAGGGCACCCCTATTATTTCACAGCCAGACAACACCCCTCCAGCCAACAGTGCAGCCCAGCTACGGTGAAACTGGGAAGCCGATGGCATAATTCTAGAATGTCCGCTAACTCTGGCACTGGTTTGGGGATTCTTAGCAAGGCGTTCAAGCCTTGATTTCCACATCTATGTGCTGGGGACAAGAGTGTGCTAATCCCTCTCTGTCAGAAGGAGAGGTGACCCAGTCAAGAAGTGTGTGCTGAACCAGCATGAGGAAGGATCTGAGTTCAATCCTCAGCACCCAGGTAAACAACTGAGCCTGGTGGTATGTGTCCAGTCTAGCCAGCCTCATCGGTGAGTCCCAAGCCTCCTAGAACGAGCTAAGTGACACCCAAGGACAACAGTTGAGATAGACCTCTGTGCAGGCATTCACACTCAAGAGACATATCGGAATAAATAAGTATGTCATAAACCTGATATATTAAAGATTATCAAGCAGCGTCATTATTGCTAGCATAAAATCTATCATGATGGTATAGCAGCAAAGGCAACTTCTTCTCAGAACCATGTTTGATGGCTGAGGGTTGTGGTGAGTGGATTTGCTTAACCCTCTTTTGTTGGGCATAAAGGTTCATGGCGGCGGCAGCTGACAACCCTTCCTGTCCATCAATCCCCTCCCTTTCCCTTCTCCTCCTTTTTCTTCTTTCTCCTCCTCTTCCAACTCTTCCTCTTTTGCCTCCTCCTCCTCCTCCTCCT
>JANHMN010000023.1:35308215-35321692 GCA_030674055.1 Rhabdomys pumilio | reverse complement strand
GGCCACACCTACTCCAACAAGGCCACACCTACTCCAACAAGGCCACACCTCCTAATAGGGCCACTCCCTGGGCCAAGCTTATACAAACCATCACAATGAGTATATGTGTTTATGGGAGAACAGAAATCATTGCCAGAAAACAAAGAGAAATTATTGGACGCAATTAATTGTTCAGACTGCCTAAGATCTGAAAGTAGACTGAGCAAGCAGATTCTGCTAGGAGCATTGTGCTCATTAACCCAGAGAAAGGAGCCATTTCCTACGTGTGATTAACTCCCCATCGTCAGTCATTTACACAGCAGATGAACAAAGAATTCCTTACCCACAGACAAACTGGCTGGCTACCAGCCATTTGGCCCACCCACACAGGACAGTTCTGTCTGTGTCACTCCTGGCGGGGGTGGGGGTGGGGTCTGTGATTAATGTCATGACCCAGGAAAATGCTGTTAACCTTCAGTGAAGTTCTCCCAGGGCTCTAAAAAGGAAAAGTGAAGCTCAGGGAGAGACGCAAGACATCTCTGTGCTCAGCGACTTAGGCATACCTCGCAGCAGGTTCTCCCTGGACTCCACTGCCTCTTGCTGCTGCTTCAAGAGATAGGTGAAATCTGGAATACAAAGTGTGATCAGGCTCAAGCTTAACCAAGAAAGTCCTCAGGACTAAAGGAAAGCCAGCATCACGCTGTGCAACAGGTCTTTGGAGACTTGTTCGGGACTTATTGGGCACCTACTATGATACTGAAAACTGAGCATGCTCTGGTTTCGTCTGAAAGTGTCTTCCTGGGGACCGGTTCCTTCAGTGTTAGGGAGTAGGAGGAAATCCAAGTGACTTCCCAAGACTGTTTCCTTCTGCCACAGGCTAACGATTCTGAGGGCACAAGGGTGGAAAAAGAATCTCAGAATCAGTCATGTTGAGAAATAACAAAGACTCAGTTCCCGTAGAGCACTGAAGTTCAATCTGAAAGCCACCGCCTCCTAGAGGGCTGTATCGGTATTGCAAGCCAAATGCGTTATCCCCCAATATAGCTACTTCCAGGGCTACAGACCTACTTACAGGATGTTGAACCACAATATTCTGAAAAAAAAAAAAAAAGTCTATGCACTTCATAGTGCTTAATCAAATAGTCTTACATTGCTCTCCAGGAGCCTGGTTTTGTCGGGGAGACCATACATGACAGACTCAGGCTGGCAATGATGAAGGAAAAGAGAAGAGAAAAATGAGAGAAGATAAAGATGCCAGGGCCCCTCTCTGGACCAGGGCTGGTCTGTGATGGGCTCTTTATTCATAAATAGGAGAGTTTTTCACAGAACTAAGTTTATTTGATTACTATAGTGATTCCTTACTGTGAAATGATATACTTCTTCCTCTTCGCCTCTTGCTTATTTAAATAGGTCTCTTCTATGAAATGGTGGCATTAACAAATGCTGTTCCTTTCAAGGCCATCTCAGCAAATTCAGAAGTTGGCCAAATCTCCATTGGAACACTCTCCTTTTATCCTTTCTTTGTGAATGTCACCGGTTCACAAACTGTCCAAATCAGGCAGCCAGTGCTATAAATGAAGACCAGGTAGAACAAGTTCTCTGCCAGCACAGCGAGGAGCCAGACAACTTTTTTCCTATTTGAAAGGGATCAGAAAACAAGGTTTCAATGGTGCTGACATTTGGGTTGAGCCTTTAAAGATGGATACACTTTTGTACACACAGAGATGAAGGTAAATTTGAGATGTCATTCCAGGTGGAAGATGCGGACGGAACAAAGGGGTGCCTCAAAATCAGTCAAGCTCAGGAACAGCAAAGGCCTACATTAACCAGAGTGGCAGATTTTAACCTAGGAACCACCGCCTCCTAGAGGTATATAGAGGTATTGCAAGGTAAAGATGAAATCTGAGAGCAGCTACCTGTCTAAGGCTTATGGTTCTAATCATTCAGCTGCATCTCTGAGTTTAAAGATGCACTTACCTAAATGATCATCTTTGAAACAGTGACTGCTAATAAGGGAATCAGGATTTTAAAACCAAAAAGAGATGACTATACCCATTCTTTAACTGTGTATTGAAAGCCTGCTGTGTGGCAGCCACTGTAGAAAACATCTACCTGGTTAAACAATAACTGGAGCAAGGACACCATTGAGATGGTAGCTGTCACCTGAACAAGGAGTAAAAACAAGACAGGCAGGGAGAGTAGCAAAGAAAGGGCAGAAGAAATGATGTGGGATATGATTAAAAGAATAAACCTGATTCATTGGTGGATATGATGGCTAGTGGTTTAAAGGAAGATAAAAGAATAAAAGTGAATTTCAGGCTTTGGTCTGGACAATTAGATTGATGACAATAACACTCTCGTGACTCCTTTTCCTGTTGCTGTGACAGAACACCATGAACATGTAATATCGAAGGAAGTGTGCGGCTATTTCGGCTCACGGTTCTAAAGTCACAGGGGAGGCATGGTAACAAGAGCAGGAGACAGTCTGCTCATACAGTCAAGAGGCAGAGAGTGCTGCTGTGGATGCTACTGTGGATGTTGCTGCTGCTGCTGCTGCTGCTGCTGCTGCTTCTGCATGCTTGCTGCTTCTCAGCTCTCTCTCTCTCCACAACAGAGCCCAGGATCCCAGCCAGGGGACGGTGCCGCCCACAGTGGGCAAGTCTTCCCAACTCAACAAATGTAATCAAGGTAATCCCCCACAGGCATGCAGAGAGGCACATTTCCATGGTGATTCTAGATTCTGTTAATGTGAAAATTAGCAATGACCATCACAAACACTGTGAGAAAGGATTAAATGGTATTCAAAGCACCATTTGTCTGAGAAAGTCGCAGTGAGCATCAACTGTATACAAGGCACAAAGGGATGCAAGAATGATTTACAAATTAGGATACATGTTCTGTCTTGGAACAGAAGCATATTAGGATAGGTTCTGGTGAAACAGCAGGATTCTCAAAATATCAAGATCCAGCAGGAACGTGGAATTCTCCTAATTGACACTGGACTGACACCTCTGTGAATTTTTGTGTTGAGAACTCAACCTCACTGTTTGCAAAAACAGACGTGCCTCCCTTGTTTGGTTGCACCTCCATTCAGCATCCTTCCCTGTGACCGTGGAAACGGACCAGGTGGCTACAGCTAATCTTGATCCACTTCATTAACTCAAAGGTCTGTACACTATTGCCAGCCATGCTCACACATGCCCTAGAGATGGCCCTCAGTCAAACAGGATCCGCTTCACCCAGAGTCTCACCTCTCTCCCAATAAAGACCACATCTAACAACCAACTGGCCCAGAGCTAGAAAGGTGTGGCCTATTTTAATACGGGATGCTGTTGTGTCATTCTTACTCCAGGGCTCCCCATGGGGTCAGGCCATGGTCTTCAATGAGTAATACAGACTTCATTCACTCCTACCTCATGCCTTCTCTCCTTTCCTATCTCCCTCCCTGTTATGGTTAGTATATGCTCTGTCCAGGAAATGGCACTATTAGGTGTGGCCCTATTGGAGTAGGTGTGGTCTTGTTGGAGTGGGTGTAGTCTTATTAGAGTAGGTGTGTCACTGTGGGTGTGGGTTTTAAGACCCTCATCCTAGCTGCCTGGAAACCAGTCTTCTGCTAGCAGCCTTCAGATGAAGATGTAGAACTCTAGCTCCTCCTGCACCATGCCTGCCTGGATGCTGCCATGTTCCCTCCTTGATAATAATGGACTGAACCTCTGAACCTGTAAGCCAGCCCCAATTAAGTTGTCCTTTTAAGAGTTGCCTTGGTCACGATGTCTACTCACAGCAGTAAAACCCTAACTAAGACACTGTCCCTTTTTTCCCCCTCCCCTCTTCTCACCTCATTAAAAATTTTAGTGTCTGTCACATTCTTCTCCTATGGAGCCCAATTTGAAATACAACATGGCCTCCAACCCTGAAACCCAGCGTTATCAGTAATATTAGCTCATGGTTTTATTACCTGCTACATAGCAGATACCTGTTTATATGCATCTTTTCCTGTGACCTCAGAGGCTCAGTGCCAACGTTGACACCCCACAGAGGAAAACACAAATGCTCTGAGAAGTGACAGTCCAGAGCACCCGTACCAAGCTTCTTCCACTCTCAGATGGCGATGTGGACACCCCAAGGGACTCACCCTTCCTTCTGCACAGTGATCCTTCCCTCCATTGCATACATTCTTAGGGCTCTCCTCCACACCTCCCTCCACTTTCAGAACCCACTCACCACCCCCAAGGCCAACGGGCCCAATTATGTGACTTTCGCAGTGCAAGACCTCCTAAGGCTGAAAGTTCGGTTTGTTCCCCTCTGCTTTGGTTTTCTTTCAAAATTCCCCCTTTAAAAAAAAATGCTATAAGCACTTTAGACCTGAGACAGTTCCCGCTGCCTGTCTCTAGCATTTTCAATAAGGTATGTGTGGAGAGAACACAGAGGTCTTACAACCTTCTCTGTGAAGTTCTCAGAGTGATGAATGAAACACAAATCCAGTTTACAATTATAGAGCCTTCTGTCGCCCAAGAACTGAGCCTCATGGTGGCGGGAGCAAACAAAGGCTGTGTGTCCATGCTTCTCAGAAAGATGGGGTGCAAGAGATGGGGGTGGTGATGTGGCAGGAAGAAAAGGACCAGGTAAGTGTGGTAGTAGAAGAGGAGGAGAAATTGAGGAGCAAATATGGGGGCTCGTCATGGGCTGCTCCACTGCCTGGGATCTTATCTCCCTTCCTATTGGCCTCTTATTTATGCTTCAAACCCCAGTTCAAATGTCATCAGTTTACAAATATTTACATGCATTTTCCGACACAGCAACCGAGGCCCACAGCCCTATACAGCACAGACTGTGTGCCAGGGCTTAAGAGCTCATTCTGTGATATAACTCGGGCTCATGTTCCCCCTGTATTGGCTCCTTTTTTTGTCGCAGTAGTGAGATCTTCAGATGAGATTATCTCAAGGGCTAAAGGAGACATTTAGGCCAGCGATTCTCAACCTGTGAGTCGTGACCTCTTTGGGGGTCGAATGACCCTTTTATCAGGGTTGTCTCAGGCCACTAGAAAACACAGATATTTACAGCCGATCACATTGTATCACATTTGCAGTCAGGTGACAGAAAGAGGTCAATTCTGGTGTTCTGCTCTCTTACCCCTTTTTATTTAATCCAGGACCCCAGTGGTGCAGCCTACATTTGGGGTGGGTCTTCTGGTCTCAATTAACCTAATCTAGAGAATCTCTTACAGGTGCTTGGGGGCATGTCTGCTAGGTGGCTCTGGATCCTGTCAAGCTGACAACGAACGTTAATGATCTCATGTCACTTGTTAGCCTGTATCACATTTCACTTGTTAGCTTGTATCACATCACTTGTTAGCTATGTAACTTTGTCCTTCGACATCTCTACACCCAGGGTCCCTCATCTCTATGACAGGGTGGGCATCCGTGGCTCAGCACTGTGTGTAGTGTGGTGATCAATCCTCAATAAACTGGTATCAATGTTCCTCTACTGTTACTGTAATAGCTGTAGCATGGCTCATCCAGTGTCCTTACTAATTAGTACTTTATCCTCGATAGCCTCACGTTAATTAACTTGCATATATGTCTGGCTTCTTTAGCTACACTGCAAGACCCCTGGGGAAAGAGTACCTATTGCACACACTTACAACCCACAGGGCCGCAAGAACAGTGCCAGACACATAACGCATGCTCAAATATTTACAGAATGAATTCTTAAAGCTTTGGCTACAATGTAGATGTTTGTTTTGATTGGCAACAGAACAGATGTCATTTGTATTTACACTCTTGTTTCCAAGACTAATTGATGCGGGTCTTATAATCATAAAAGCCCCTTTAAACTCTCCCCCTAATAATGGCAGAAGCCATCAACTAAACAAACCGTTAGATGTATCAACAACCTATTAATCCACTCTTCATGGAGGGAGGTTGGTTGCTTTTCAGTTGTCTGGCTGCGCAATAGAATTGGAGATAACTGGAACTTCTGGTTTGGTTTCAGGTCCTCCATCAGGACGGCTGACTCTGTGGAATGAGGACTGGATGATGGGTCTAGGGAGATTGTTCAGTGGGGAAAGAGAATTTGCTGCACAAGAGTGGGGTCCTAAGTTCCAATCCCCAACACACACTTTGGAATCTGAGCATGGCCATGGATATGCCTGTGCCCCAGTGCTAGGGTTGGACTAAGACAAGGTCCCCGAGGCTTGTTAGCAGTTATTCTGGCTTCATGTTCACAGCCTGTCTCAAGTGAATAAGATGGGCATAGTATTGAACTGACTCCTAATGACTTATTACTACATCCAAAGATCAATCCACCTCTTTATTCCCATCATAGAAGCTTCTATTTGTTCTAGTGATTAACACAGAGATCATAAGTAGTCAATGTGCAGATTTCCAACAAGAGATTTCCAAGTGGGGTGCTCGGCCCTAAGTCGGCCCCTCCTCTTAGGGCTCAAGGATCAATGTGGAAGACTGTGTGGAAAGAGTGCGTGAGCCAGAGGTGGTGGATGACTATAAAGAAGCTTCTAGACACCGCAGGGTAGCTACACATGAACTCACAGCTGTGTGACAGCAAGCACAGAACATGTACTAGCTTGAGCCAGACCAAATCCCAACATGGAAGGTGTATGTCGGCACAAAGTCCCACCCTAGATGAGGAGCTATAGGCAATTGCTAGCTGCTCGGGGAAGAAGACTTGAGTTTGCCCAAGAACATTTGGGCAGCACAAATTAGATTTGATGGTTGTTAAAAAAAAGAAAAAAGGACATAATATTGGGTCAGAGGGGAAAAGGGTAGAGTTGGGAGGAGTTGGGGAAGGAACAGATATGTTCAAAATGTGTTATATGAAATTTAATAATTTTTAAAGGGATGAAGTGGAGAGTGACCCAGCGGAATGCCTGAATCCTCCTCTGGGCTCATTACACTGTCATACATACATAGTAGCTCCATTCTAACAAACACACTTATCAGCCTTTACAGTACAAAGCTCTTATCTCTCTCAGGGTCCAGACATGAGTGGTATCACATGTCTACTTATACTACATGCACTCCCCCCAACACAAATACACACAGACACATACACAGATACAAATGCCATATGCACATAGATATGTACATATATGTACCACATACACTCATGCACAGACAAACACATACAGACACACACATCTACCATAAATAAACACATATACTCACATACCACATACATACATATACACTTCTACATACAAATGCACTCAGACACACTCATGGAGACACAGATGCCACATATATACACACACATATATACACATGTACCACACACATACAAATGTACACATTCACACATATATACATACACCACACATGCACACATATACATATATACATACACCTCACACACACATTACACACTCCCACACACAAATGTACACATTCACACATATATACATATACCACACATGTATACATACTCCTCACACACTGCACAATACACATGTACAAATGCACATATTTATACACATATATATATATACATACATTATACATGTACACATACACATATACATATACTCCACTTACAATACACATGTACAAATGCACACATTCACACACATATGTGTTATACATGTACACACACACACATATATATTTATACCACACACATACTTCACAATAAATATGTACAAATGCACACATTCACACATACATACATATATATATATATATATGCTATATGTGTACACATACACATATATACCACACACACAACCACTATATAATCACACGTACAAATGTACACATACATAAAATGAAAAAGTGACAGTGTCACTAACACAAATGAAGATGCAGATGATAACATGCACACGCATTGCATTCGGCTCCCCACACATACAAATACACACACTTTGCTCATTCACAACAACTGTAAGAACGGTGTGAGGACAAGGACGACTTATAAAAAGAAGATGGAGGCCCTGGTTCTGCCACTCGCTTGTGGGTCAGCCATTTTGATCAGTTTCATGTATGTATAATGGAGATAAACACTCACACGCAGAACTGTTATGAAGAGAAACTGATAATCTGAGGACACGTGTTGGAACTGAGCTAGCCCAGCCCTTCTGCCTTCGAGACACACTTCCTCCACTTTCTCCATCAAGTATTCAACTTGACAACTATTTTCTAACTACCTACTATGTGTTTGGCACCAGAGGGAAAAGTAAGGCAGAAAGAACGAAGTGCCTAACCTCATGGGGTTCATGGTCTGGGAGAGAAAGCAGATGCATGAGACACCTTGATAACATGTCATTCAAGAGACTAAAGGGACACAGAGGAGGGAGGAGACCCAGCTACAAGCTTCCTCCAGAGAGTCACATGCAGGTTCCCATGTGACCATTGCTCAGTTCCCACCTACCCTCTACCAGCAGCTTGGTGATAACAGACAGTATCCACATTGAAGGCATCATTAGGACATCTGCAGGAATCCTGCATGGTAGGTGGTGCCAGAGATGACATCACACTGAGGGAGGTAGTTAGTTCCCCAGACTTCCTATTATAAAATAGTCACACACCCTCGTCCATAAAGGACCTGATCCAAGACCCACGTGGATGCTTGAAACTATGGACCATTCTGAAAGCTACATGCGCATGAAGGATTTATCCTAGATATATCTATGGTAAAATTTAATATACAAAATGAGCATAGTAGGATTTAATGAAAATTAAAGTAAAATGGATTAGGCATAGCCCACATCATTGAGAGTTATTTGGAACTTATTGGCTGTTGACATCTGGCATGTAGGGATAGTGGCTGACTGCAGGTAACTGGAACAGTGGAAAGAAAACCTGTGATTAAGGGCCAACTTGAGAACCTCAAGCCAGGTGACCTGAGGAACAGGAATTTATCATCTCATAGGTGCCAAAGAACCAAATAAAACTGAGAGTTGAGGTGTCAGCAAGAGGTTATTCCTGAGAGCTGTGAGCGTATCCACCCCTCCCTTTCCCCCACCTTCAGGCCATTTCCTGTCAACCTTTGACACCGCTGGCTTATAGAAACAGTTGCTGTATCTTGTTCTCATGCCTTCCTGTGTACATGTCTGCATCCAAATCCCCCCTTCTCCTAACGACACCTTCATATTGTGCCAGCTTCCACCCACATCCTCCTCTCTCAGATCTAGTTGCATCCACAAAGACCCTCTTTCCCAGCACTCACACAGTCCCAGGCCCTGTGGAGTCAGAATTTGTTACATGGGGCTCCCCCATTAAAGTGCTTAGGGTGGAAGCATGATGTGATGGTTCCTGTCTCCACAGGATCTAGAATTATCTATGAGACCAGGGTCTGCACACCATTGAGGAAATATATAGGTTTAGCTGGCTTTTGAGCGTGTGAGGGACTATCTTGATTAGGTTAAGTGAGGAGGTGGGAAGACCTGCCCACTGTGGGTGGTGTCATTCCCTAGGAAGACCCACTGTGGGTGGTGTCATTCCCTAGGAAGACCCACTGTGGGTGGTGTCATTCCCTAGGTTAGGATCCTGGGCTAAGGAAATAGGAGGAACTGAGCTGAGCACATTATCGGTTTGCTTCTTCTTGACTACAGATGTGACGTGATCAATGTCTTCAGTGCCTGCTGCCTCGATTTCTCCACCGTGATGGTCTGTTTTTCTAACTGTGATCCAGAATGAACCAGTTCTCTCCTAAGTAGCTTTTGTCAGGAAAAGAAGCTAGAACACTTGAGGACATGAGTTAAGATGCATAGAACCCACATAAAACCTGGACATGTATGCCTGTAATCCCAGCACTCCTCTAGTCAGATGGGAGAATCTACAGACACTCACAGGTCAGCTAGCCTGGCACACAAAAGGAATGAGTCCTTGTCTCAAAACAAGATGGAGGACCAGGAAGGACCCAAAGATTGAACTCTGACCTCCAAATCATATGCTGTGGTTCATGTACAAATCCCCTACCCCACAGGCCCCTCCCACACATAAATTATTTTAAAAGACTTCAATATGGATATAGGGGTAAATTTTCAGAGGTACAGTTCATCTCACTGAATCTTCTTCCCTTTGCTGCTGGACATTTTCTCCACACCTCAAATGGGGCTTGATAGTTCCAGAAACAGCAGCCACCCAGTGTCCTCCTTAAATACCTAAAAACAGTATCATGGAGACCTACCCAATACCAGCACCAGCTGGCTATGGTCACCTCCTCCTGGCCACTGCCAGCCCCTCCTCCAGGAACTCAGAATCTAGAACCTCAGCCACCCCCTTTGCTCCTCCAGCCCTATGCATGATGAGCTGATTTCTGCTTGTGGGGGGTTGAGGGGACAGCCTCTGTGTTTGTCCAGTGATCTCCGGCTCATGGATTCACACCCATGTGTGTGATTCCTTCTCCTGGGGCAGAGATGGGCTTCCTGCCTCATTCCTCACAGCAGAGGTGATGGTGTGTCATGGTTGAGATTTAATGAGAGACTGACCTCAGCCTAGGTATTTCTCTCTTGCTTCCTCACTCGGCTGAAGCCAGCAGCCATGTTGGGAGTCACCTATGGAGACACCCATGAATCAAGGAGCTTCTCCACCCACAGCAAAGACTTTAGTGCAAAAGCCCATGAGAAAGCTGGATCCTAACCATGACCACTGGAATAATCTTGAAAGCAGATCCCACCCTCCATGGAAACTGACCTCAGAAGAGACCCCAGGTTCAGCTGGTGATTGTCTTGTCAAACTCCCTGAGACAGAGGACCCAGGGAAGACATACCACGTATCCGGATGGTTGGCTATGCAGATGTAGTGTGTGACAAACTGTCCCCTTCTTCTATCCACCCTCTAGTAGACATTGAACCAACTCCTTGTATTCAGCTCTGTTCCCATCTTTTGTGTGGGATGCTGGCTGTCTTAAGATGGCATCTAAGCCTGGACCTAAGGACACTTGGGGATGGGCAACGTGGTCACATGGAAGACTGTTTTAGAAATGAACAGAGACTATGAGAAGGTACTGAAAACTCTCACCCCTTAAAAATTGATTGAGTACCTACTGTGCGCCAGGTCCAGTGCTAAGCGCAGCAAACTCAAATATGGATAAGAAGAGGAGGCCCTGACCTCCTGGAGATTGCCTCAGCCTGTCTCTTTAGTCAGGACAACAAGAAGACAAATACTCAGAGGCCCCTCCACAACAGACTCCAAACACTTGCTACAGTTCTTTCTCTTAATCTGGGCGTGCTTTAAGTTTGCCCCTCTCATCTGGGGCTTCTCATTTGTAAAGGGAAGATAAAAATGTCTCCCTCCCAAGAACTCCAAGGTCAAGAGAGTATGGAGTATGGAGGATGGCTCATGGGAGATTTCTACAGAAGAAGGAGGCCCCGGTGCATTAAGACAGAGTCACTTCATTTTAACAAGAGCTCCCAACTTAGAACAATCCACTCCTCGCATCTGCCCAAGTGGCCAGTGGCCCTCTGCTGGCCCCAGTGCCAGCTTTTACCAAGGCCTGGGTTAACAGGATTCAACAAAGAGCCTGTTGCTTCTGACTGCAGCTAGCAGGTCGCTGGCCATTGATAAAACACAGGCTGTAATACAAAGAGCAGCCTCCCGGAGGCCACCAGTCCCATAAATCATCAGCCAGCAAGGGCTATTGAATTACCTCGGCAAGATGGATGACACGGAGCTGGAAGGCCGCCTGATAAAGTTTCCCTCTAAATAATTCCACGTAGAAAGCCGGGTTGAGAAATGGAGTCTTTCTACCAGCTTGGCCCCGACTGTGCCACCTCTGCCAAGTGCTTCTGAGATAAACACATTTCCTTGTGGGCTGCCAGGGTGTCTGCAATGAAAAACGAAAATGTACTGCCAGTCCCCACGGAAGTATCTACTTCCACCTGAGGCCCAAACAATGTTTTAGTGTAATAATAATTTATTATTATCATCTGTGGTTCTAACTTAATAACAGCTATCACCCTTCATTATCTATTTCCTAAACTCAAACTAATTTGAAGATCAGGACATTGCTGGCTTTTGGATCCATATTGCCTATTGTTAGGCACACAGGAATCATTAGAGAGCTGGGCATATCAATAACTGATCACGTCGGTGACTAAATAGCAATAATCACCATCCTCCATTAAAGCATATTAAATTCTGTTTGGTAATGGGCAAAACACTCGAGCTCATTAAATCATGAGACAATCTCAGGATATGGTTGTGTCACTGTCTTCATTTGATTGGTGAGGTGAGAATATTAAATCTCAGAGACATGACATATCATATCGTACCAGCATCATATGCTGGTAAGTGTCAGAGCCGGGACTCAAACCCGTGTTCTTAACAGAAGTCAGCAAAGTTGCCCCTGCATAGATACAAGTCGTGAGTCCTGTAAGTGTCACAAGCACTGTTGCTTCTGAGACAGCTACTTGCCTACATCCCAATAATGTCAAAGCAGTCACTGATGATACAGAAGCAAGTGAATGCCATTGTGTTCCAATAAAACTTTATTTACATTAACAGGCAGAGGGCCAAATGGGACCCATGGTTTGTAGTATGAAAGCCTCTGCTCCGTGTGCACTTTGTTTCTCCTTCCACACATCTGTTTCCATATTGAAAATGTGATAGCTCTTTGTGGGTTAACTTCATCCAATTTATTCATCAATCCCTTTATTGTCTTTTCAAAGGATTCTAGCACCAGGGAAAACCAGAAGCCTTGTTAGCGATAAAGCTAAGGCATGTCTTCTACTTCAGCCATTCACTGGATAAAAGAAAAGGACCTATGATGCTGTAGAAACAAGAGGTCCCTAAACCTCACTGACTTAGCATACAGCTCTTCCAGAGGTCCCAAGTGTGGTCCCCCGCATCCACTTTGGGGACCTCATAACTACCTGTAACACCAGCTCCAGGGCATCGAACACCCTCTTCTGGCTTCTGTGGCCATTGGACTCATATGCTATATGCACATACACACAGATGCATAGACACAGAGCTAAGAATAAATCTCCAGACAAAGTCATATGTATACAGGGTGTGGGAGAGAAGTTTAAACATCACTTGCAATTGAGAGTTTAGAACAAGTTACTAACAATTAATGAATTAATCTGGTCATCAACTCTCCAAGAGAATTCTCCATCCCAACACAACAGGGACCCAAGATGCTTCCATTCGCAACGCTGCCGTATCAATGTTCTGTGCCGTCTATCACACATAGTGAGGAATGGTACCCTCTCAACTTTCTCATGACAAAAGCTGTAGAAGACGTTACCACCAGCAGGGCATTGGCCATCTTAACCATGAGGGGGGAAGGGCAGATAATGTCAGCATCAGTACTCATCATACCACTCAGGAAACACTGAGGGAGTACCTCTTCTGATTGATAGTATCAATATGAGGTTATCTATGTGAACAACACATATTTTCTCTGTTTATATTATATATCACATTCTTAGGCAATAGTCACATGGTCCCATCCCTAGATGACAGAAATACAAGAAGGTTAGTGACTACAGAGAGAGAGAGAGAGAGAGAGAGAGAGAGAGAGAGAGAGAGAGAGA
>JANHMN010000023.1:35294250-35308205 GCA_030674055.1 Rhabdomys pumilio | reverse complement strand
AGAGAGAGAGAGAGAGAGAGAGAGAGAGAGAGAGAGAGAGAGAGAGATAGAGAGAGAGAATATCAGTTGCCTTTGGGGTTAAACCCTCACATAGGTTATCCAATCCCAAGTGACCATCCCTGGACACATGCACATAAGAGCAAGACTGAACAGACTCGGTAAGTTATACATACATGTGTAAATATGTAAAAATTACACATATATGTGAAGCAATAACAATTTGAAAGATTATAAATTGAGGAGTTGAAGGGGACAAGGTGCCAGAGTCATGTAGATTTGGTGCTCATGTATGGAATTTGAAAAAAAAAAAAAAGATAAAGGCCTGCACTCAGAGTTAGTAATGGGACTATTGAAACACATACATTCAGAAACTAGAATGTCTAGAATCCCAGGTAAGAACTCAAAACAATAAATTAAGAGTTTAAATCTGAGGATTTTTTTCCCGTCCTTTGTTCTCCTACCATTCGTATATCCTAAAACAGAGAATCCAACCAGATCTGTTTGCATCCCATAATGTGTCTGTTGGCTAGACCACTTCAGAGTTTTAATAACCTGCTCTTCACTCATGCTATACCCACCCAGAAAACAATGCCAAGAAAAAAAAACAGCAACACTGTTGTTCTCCAATAAAACTTTATTTACACAGATGCAGGGCCATAGTGTGGCACCTCTACACTTTATGATTATATGGCACTAACTCAATCTGGTCTTTGCATCTCTTGTTTGCATATGGAGCATAAAAGCTTAGAGCAACTGATATCCATCCCTATATTTGTATTCCCTACAAGTCATTTTTCCAGTCAGGCCCACATCTTCTGTATAATAGCTACTGAAGTTCAGTCTACTTAGAAAGTCATGGAGTTCGTGAACTCTGACATTCATGGGGCAGGAAATGTGCTCACACCTTGGAAGGGGCACCAGAAAGGGCCTTAGTCAGCAGATGGATCTATCAAGTAGAGAAGGATTCTGGTATGGAGAGACCAGAGTATGCTACTGAGTACTTCAGAAGGCACAGAACAGAGACTTCCATAGCCAAGAGCTTCAAAAAAAATTGCCTTGAATATTTAGTATAATAGACCACCGCAGTTGTCAATTTTGCCCCACAGAGGGAAACTTGCAGTGTTTAGAAGCATTTTTAGTTCCACAATAGATATTGCCAAAATCTAATGAACAGAGTATTTATAACATCCTATAAGTCAACCCCTCCACAGCAAAGGGTCCCACCCAAAATGTTAAGAAAGTTGGGATTTGGAGAGCTTAAACTATTACCCAAGTCAGCTAGGTCCTGTTACTCATTCACTCACTCATCATTAATCAATGATTATCGAATGTATATTGAGTTCCAGGCAGCAAATGAGGCCCAGAGGGTGTAATAGCTAACATAAACACATTCCTGTTTGAATGGACTTTATGGTCTAGTTGGAAAGGCAGACATTAAGCGAGCAATCAAACAAATGAGCATTTCATTACAAAAATAAACGAAAGGACGGAACAGAGTCTCTGGGAGTCTGCAAAGACCTGCTGCGAAGGAGGTGGAAGGTTAGGGAGGACTTTGCCAACAGAGAAACAAGAATTCTGAGAAGCTTCTAGAAATGAACTAACTGAGAGGGAAGAGAGCACTAGGCAAAGACGCAAGAGGAGCACACTGTGTTGGGTCAGGATGTGAGATGTGTGCACAGAAAGGGATGGGCACTGGGGTGCACGATCAGCAGGTGTCAGGTGCTGGAGTGCATGATACAGCAGGTGTCAAGAGCTGGGGTACATGATACAGCAAGTGTCAGGAGCTGGGGTACATGATAGAGCAGGTGACAGGTGCTGGGGTGCATGATACAGCAGGTGTCAGAAGCTGGGATACATGATAGAGCAGGTGACAGGTGCTGAGGTGCATGATACAGCAGGTGTCAGGAGCTGGGGTACACAATACAGGGGCTGACAGGTGCTGGATGCATGATATAGCAGAATTCCTTAGCTCTGTGTAGAGCAGGTTTGGTCGTTGTCTTATGAACATGGAGAATTCAACACATCTGAAGCAAGGAATGACTAATCTACCTGTGTACTTTGGACAAATTATACAGGATGCATGGTGGAGAATAGTGTGGGAGGGGGCTGATGTGGATGAAGGAGCACCATGAGCAGGAGCACCGTGAGCTGGAGCACCATGAGCAGGAGCACCATCAGCTGGAGCATCATCAGCTGGACCACTATCAGCAGGAGCATCATCAGGAGGAGCATCATCAACTGGAGCACCATGAGCAAGAGCACCATGAATAAGAGCACCATCAGCTGGCTGTTACATTTCTGCAAGTGAAGGATGATGGGAGTTCAGTGCTGGCTGGTGGGAGGAGAGACAGAAAAGTAGATATGGCTGATAGATAACTGAGATGTGAGATGTGACAAAGATGTCTTCTAATGCCCCTGGCCTTTGTAACCAGAGGAATAGTCATGGGTTGTAGAGAACACTGAAGGACCAGATTTGGAAAAAAAAAAAAAAAAAAGAGCAGAAAGTCAATGTACTGTATACCAGAACTAGAATATGAGTTGAAGTAATGGCTGAGGTAGCCAAGTGGAGACAACAAAGCTGCTGTGTGAACATCTGTAATCCAGAGACACAAAGCTAAATAATTGTTCATAGAGTAATCTGTAATCAGAGGATAGGTACTTGATTCAGTGTGAGGATCTAAGTTCAAATCCTCAGCACTGCTGTTAAAAGACGGTTAAGGCTATACTCATATCTTATAGGGACAGAGACAGGAGAATCACTGGAGGTGCCAGTATAGCTCTAGATTTAGTAAGAGCCCCAGCCTAAGGGGAATAACATAGAGTGAGCAAGACAGTTGACATCCTCCTCTGGCCTCTGTGTATACATGCACACACTCTCACATACAAATGTACATATGCCACATACATAAGTCCTGCATACATCCAACATATACAAAGGGAGAGAGGGGGGAACTCCAGTACATAGATACCAGAACCATCTCTGAAAGCTACCTGAGTAAACTCTGTTGCAGTTTCCTTTCTGTACTGGAAACAAAATCACCATAGGTTAAGAAAGCATTTATTTGACTTCAATTCCAGGTCACAGTCTATCATTGAGGAAGGTTGTGTTGGTTTGTGTATGCTTGGTCCAGGGAGTGGCACCATTAGGATGTGTGGCCTTGTTGGAGTTGGTGTGGCCTTGTTGGAGGAAGTATGTTAATGTCGGGGTGGGCTTTGAGACCCTCCTCCTAACCATGCAAAGTCTGCTTTGTCTGCCTTTGGATGAAGACGTAGAATTCTCAGCTCCTCCAGCCCCACATCTGCCTGGACACTAATGGACTGAACCTGTAAGTCAGCCTCAATTAAATGCTGTCCTTATAAGAGTTGCCTTGGTCATGGTGTCTGTTCACAGCAGTAAAACCCTAACTTAGACAGAGGTCAAGGTTAAGACCTTGTTAACTTAAGACAAGAACTTGAAGGCTGGATTACTTGTTATTTCACACAGCATCATCTCTAACCAACAACTCATTTCACAAAGAAGTATGGCAGGAATCATGAAGAATGCTGGTTGTTGGTCAGCAGGGAGGTGCATGCAGCTGGCTTTCGTATACAATTCAGGATTGCTTGCATAGGGAATGGTGCTGCCCACAGTGGGCTGGGCCCTCCTACATCATTCAACTGGATAATCCCTCGCTGGCAAAAGCATGAATCAGACTGATCACCCAGTTTCTCTACTGATAGTCTCTTAATATTCTAGGTTCTGTCAAGTTGACAGTTAAACCTTACCAGGACAGACCTCATCCCTAGTAATCATTATGACTCTGAGAACAGAACCACTCACCAACTTCTCTAAGAATCAACCCATTCTTGGATGTTTGTATGTCCAACTTTGTTCTTGAGGGCTAGTAACCTCATATAGATAAATACAAATAAGATTATGGGGGACCTAGGAATGTACTCTCTTATAACTTATTCTTTCACAGACATTTATTTAAACAAATAATTCTTGTTCTTCTGTGTCTAATCTTGAGTAATCTGCTCTACACTGATAGAAATGCTTGTCTGTAAAATGAACACCAGACTTCAATAGAACAACAGAATTATAGTATTACAGCTTCTATTGGTATGATCCATTAGTCCAATGATATCAAATGTATTTCCTCTCATTTACCAACTCTAATTAATTGATAGTGGATGTGTCCAGTGCTAGACTGATAATTAAGCTGGGAAAAATTCAGTTGTAAAACCAAGGCAATAGATTAGTGATGTCTGTCATGAGTTTGAAGTGGGAGAGTGGGAGGCAACTGCTGTTTGGTTTTCAGCGGATTTATCATTGTGTGTATTGATAAAGTATATTTGACAAGATTGAATTTAATACTTTTATGACTCTTTTAGTAAAAGATTAGTTTATTACTTTGTGTTACAATAGCTTCTTCGTTCTCTTACAGGAATTATGATGGCCTAATAATATGAGTTTCTGACAATTCTTTGCTCTTAAACAGTGTAATTTTTCTATTATCTCGTCCTTTAATACTCTATAAAATATTGCTGTAGTTGTGAGGAAGGGCAGGTAAAGGGAGATTTTAAGTAATGGTTTCAATTTTTTAAATATAAACACAAGACTATGTAATTTTTATTTATGCTTCTATTAATATTTAGCTATGCTTTTCTACAAATCTGTGATTTGTATCTAAGTTCTCAATTTCACATAAAAAGAATAAAAGAGCTGGAAAAAGAGTAGTTCAGTGATTACCTTCCCCTCTTTCATGCCATGCCCTTAACAGACATCACTAATCAATTGCTGGGCTTTTTTTTTTCTCTCTCTCTGAATCTTTCTCAGTCTAACTCTGCTCCTTTGAAAGGTAACAGCACTAAAGCTGAGCTGTGGTTATTAATATGTCCCAGGTTGTGTAGGAGAAAACACATCAAGTTTAAGAACTTGTTTTCACACAACCTGTGCTCTCAATCTGCTGTATCCAGATCTAGCCCACTTCCAAAAGCCAGAAGATACATCCTAGACTCTCTCTAGAAATGACTTAGACATGTATTCTACACGCTCACATGCTGCAGTGTTTAGTATAACCTGGTGATGGAATTGAAGAACTATTTGGGGGTAAAACGGCTGAATCTTAGATCTTAGCTACTTCACTGTAAAAAGATTTATGAAAACAAAACAAAAACAATTAATGGAAAGAGACAGACAGACAGATGGACGGATGGATGGATGAACAGAAAAGAAAAGCTTCTATATTTGGCTCTTTTGGGCTGCCTGGAAAGCACTCAGCACTTCCTCTAAGAGCCCCCAGCTCAGCGCACACAATCAGCCTGTCCAGGCAGATTATCCTTCCCTGCGTCTCTGCCAGAACCCTGGGAAATGAAGCCCCAGGGGCCTTTCTGTCTGTCGTGACCTACTTAGATGTGACATGCCTGATAAGGTCTGGAGTGGCACTAATGGGGATGGACAAGAAGGTAGGCTTAGAGTAGCCCAAGGGAGATGAGCTCATGGAACTGGCTTAGCACATTCCTGGGGGAAAGGTCTGTCCAGGGGAAAGGCATGTATTAAATCTGACCTCAGAGCCCTGCTTACAACATCCCAACGGCACCCTTGTGTATTTATAAAATAGTCAAGACTTTTTAATGTAGCCTCCAAGGCATGTCCACTCCACACCCCTCCTTTTGCCCTCTCCTAATCTCTGCCCTCTTGAAGAAAGACGGGATCATTTTTAGTTTCAAACCGGCAAGATGTTCTGCCTTTGCTCTGGGCCTTTGCTTAGATGATTCCCTTTGACATCATCCCTTGTCCTTGTCCTGTGACATCCTGAGGGCTGCAGTTCAGCTGTCACTCAGATGGCATCCTTTTCCAAGCACAGGACTGGACCTGCCTCTTTGCTCCTACAGTGCACAGTTATTCGCCCTGGGGACACACTTGTGTGTTGTGTGGGAAAGATTTGCTCGTTGTTCGCCGGTCCCTTCCACCACGCCTGTGGGATGCTCACCCTCCTCCTGACTCATTCCACCTATGATGCAATGGCATCCTTTAAATGTCTATAAGCATGTCAGACTCATCGTGTGCAATCTGAAGCTCCCAGGCATCCCCTCCCAAGTCCATTCTGTCCATATTCCCATTCTGCTCCACTCACTTAGCTGCTCAGCTTGACATCTCTCTAACATTATCCACCGTGAACTGAAGTGCATCCAGAATATTGCCACTACCCAACACCTTGGCGTTGCTAGCCTGCTCCAAGCCAGCATCATCCTGCACCTGGGTGGCTGCAATAGACGACACCTAACCAGCCTTTCTGGTCTTCCCTGGATGCTCTAACTCAGTGGTTCTCAACCTGTGGGTTGCGACCCCTTTAGAGGGTTTGAGCAACCCTTTCACAGAGGTCACATATCAGATACTTGAATTATAATTCATAACAGTAGCAAAAATAACTTATGGTTGGGGGGAGGGTCACAGTTGCAAGAGGAACGGTACTAAGGGGTCACAGCATTAGGAAGGTTGAGAACCAGTAAGTCCTGAAAAATCATCTAATGGAGATAATGGACCATGCCCTGTATCTTAACTCATAATTTGAATCCAAGTCCCCTTTGTGATCAACACAGCCTTCTATACTTCCATCCAGATGCCTCCAGCCCACGTCTCTCATACTCTGCTCCAGCCACACACAGATTTCTGATATTTCTAGGCCAAGCACATTTTGCATTTCAACCTTTGTACCCACCAGCTTCCACTGGAAAGCTCCCTCTACAGACAGCCACACTATCTTCCCTTCTCCCTTTGTGTGGGGCAGAGCGGGAGAGGGGGGTTGGTTGTGAGGCGACAGTCACATAAAAAATCCCGGGAATCAGACTTGGGAGACCAGCATCAGGGTGCAGATCTGAGTTTACTGAGCAGCCCATACACCTATAGACATTGTTTGAGCCAATCCCAAGCCCCTAAATCCTCAGCAAATCATATCTCACCACGTCATCACTATGCGCCAATGAAAGGCCTTAGTGGGGGTCGGGGGCATCATCAGCTGTTAGGACTTCCGTGAAGACAGTGTTTGGGTGCCATCTTAGATTTAATGCTGTATCTCCCCAATTAGCAGGCAAGAAGGTCGTAAAAGTCACTCTTTCCCACTGTAAACCCAAAGAATATCAGATCATGTTTTTAATTGAAAAACCAAGTCAGTCATGTGACCATCTGATGAATCTTAGGACCTCCTACCCAGGTACAAAAAAAAAAAAAAAAAAAAAAAAAAAAAAAAAAACAAGAGCTTGAGAGGCAACCAGAGAATCCATTGCTACTGAGGTGAATTCCAGCTGAGATCAGGGGGTTGTTTAGACAAATACCAGGAGCCAGGGTTCCAAGAGAAACGGGATTTTTCTCAGCAGCCCTCAACAAATGTACCATCTGCTTGAATTCCATGCAGACTCCCTCCAAACAGTGAAAAAGCAAGCTTGTGTAGTTTAGTTGGGAGGAGACTCCCAGAAGTCTGGTGGGACTGTAGGCCCCACAAGAGAGGAAAATAGAGAAAGTCAGAGAAAGGGATCCCATGAGTCAGTTGCTGTCATGTGCAGACACACAAAATCCTGCCGAGGACCAGTGGAGGTGAGACAGAACACCTCAGAGTTGTCAGGCCTAGGAGAGTGTCTTCTGCTGTTTCAGTAGCTTTAGACTTCCAGAGCTGAGGCCCTTGGAAGCTCTACCATGTGTGGAACACCACTGGAATGTCATAGTCTTAGCTGCATCTCACCCCATGTGATGGTTAGTTTTAATGGCCAACATGCCACATCTGGGGATTCTCTAAGAAGAGAACCTGGATGAAGGAACTGTCCAGATCAGGCTTGGCCATGGGTATGTCTGTGGAAGACTGTCTTGGCTGTTGATGGATGTAGGAAGACTAATTGTAGGCGACACCATTCCCTAGGCAGGATGTCCTAAACAGTATAGGACAAGAGAAAGCTAACTGAGAGCAAGTAGGCAGCATGGATACATTTGTTTCTTCCTGCTCTGGACTGGGGATGTCATGGAAGGCGCTTGGGTTCCTGCCTTGATGTCTTCCCAATTATGAACTGTTACCTGCAAGTACGATCTGAAATAAATACCTTTCCTCCCCTGTGTTGCTTTTGATCAACAGGGCAGTAGACAGAAACTGGAACATCTCTATCCCTTGGTGGTGTTGTCACTTTGTATCCTTGTAATGTTCTTTTATTTCTTTGAGACTGTTTTTCTATTATCCTTTTTTTTTTTTTTCTCCACTAAAATGACCAGGAGGTAAAGTTCTCACAGTCTATAACGTTGCCAGGAGACTTAGTCTTTCAATCAACACTATTCTCAGAGGGTCAATATAGTGGGACACGGGGTGTTTATCCTCCACTTCTCATTGTCCAGTGTGTGAGACGTCCCTGGGGGCATTCACTTGCCTAGTGCTGGCAGGCTGTCCTTTTGTTCACTCATTAAGGTTCTTATAGAGCTGGAGAAAGTTCTGTGGCAGGAGAGAGGCAAGACTCAGAGGTAAGAAGGTGTTATCTACATTCTCATAGACATCTGCCAAGAAAGCAAGAGTCAAGTGAGCCAAGGGGAAATTCTACCACTGTAAGGGGAAAGTTGTCTGGGGAAATCATAACCCTAAGTATTCACATATCATGATATGGGAGGGGGTCCAGTTTGTGAAGGTTAGAGTAGTAACTGTAAAACATGGAGCCCATCACCAGGAAGAGCTGGAAGGGCCTCTGTGCCCCAACATTTGAGTTCATGGCCATGGGCCAGACCAGTGGGAATGATATACAAAAGGAAGATTCTCCCAGCTTCTAACATGGTGCCATTCTCACACAGTGCTGAACAAACAGGGAGAGAACTGAAGAATAATTTGGTGGCTAATCTTGCTGGCAGAGCACAGGCACTTGAGAGAGAATATTTTCTGGTCCTACTAGGATGCAGACTGCCAATCAACCATCACAGTCACAACTCACACTAATGCCCTGACTTGTTTTCAAAGGTTCAAAACATTTGACAGACACTTACTCTTCAGGGTGTACATGCACACACTCCTACCCACCAGAGGAGTTATAATGTCTAGACACTTCCACCCCGAGTCTGGCATGACAGAATAAAATCTCTGAGCATGTGTTCTTGCCTCACTCATCCATGGACCAAGCCATGCAGCTGTGACTGAAAGAGAAATGAATCCCTTCAGGTTTCTCAAGCCAGTACTAACTCTTAGGCTGTCATCATTGTTCCTCAGCCATTATTCAGGAACCTTCTTCTTCTCTCTGGCCTCGGTCCTACAGATTTCTAGGGATACGGGCAAGAAACAACCAGGACTCTAGAAAGGAATGAGAGATGTGGTCATGACTCCGTCTCTCATGACACATCTTTCTGCAACAGTATTCTTCCTTAGTAGTCTTCCTGAAGCCCTGGAAAGATGCCTGCTCTCCATTCACTTCTGATAAATGCTTTAATAAGTTGACCAATCCCATATGACTAAAAACTGCAAATACTTGTTGAATAAATTAGCCAGTATCTTTACAAAACTGGCAGAGGAGCAGTGCCTACCCAATGAAAACGGATACTTAGAGGCTTGAAAAAATTATATTAGTAGACTCCAGGAAACCTCTTTTATTATTAAATACATTTTTATTTCTGCGTCTATGTGTATATCTGTGTATCTACCACATATGTGTGTGTGGTACTAGTAGAGACCAGAAGAGGGCATCAAATACTATGGAGCTGGAATTACAGGTGCATATCATTATTAATGTTATGTCTGGTCCACCATAGGACAGTAAATGGAATTAGTTTCTAATGTACACTTTCCTCTCTGTGTTTTCTGGGAAGCCAGCCCTTCCTTCAACTTGGGAAGCATCTTTAGATATGGAAGCCAAGGTTCAAAGAGATGTTTATCACACAGTTTAGAAATGGCCAGCAAGCTACATCTCTCACACTCCAAAGCATTAGTGTTTAATCTGGTTTTTTGAACTGGTCTAGCAATGGCCAGATAAACTCATAAAGCTTCAGCCTTGATAATTTTTGAAAGACTGGCTTTTAAAACAAAATGACCTAGAAGGTATCGTGATGAGAAAAAAAATGCTCTTAAGGTTTGACTAGGAAATGTCCCACACTGGTTCATGTGGTCTGCTGAGGACTGTGTCCCCAGTTGCTGCTGCTGTTTTAGAGAGTGTGGGAAAGTTCAGAAAGTGGTATCTAACGAAAGGAAATAGATCACTGAGGGAGAGGGGGGCAGGAATTGAATCCCAGAAGCTATTTATTCTCTAACACACAGGCCCTGCCTCACAGTGTGATTCTGTGATGCTCTGCCCTGCCCACCTCAGCAACAGAGCAAGCTGGACCATGGACTGAAATCATAGCCCAAATAAATCTTTCCCCCTTTAAGTGGTTTTCTCAGATATTAGTCACAGCAAGGGAAAACACAAGTACTAAGTATGATAATAAGCCCGTGCCTGGATGAGAAATAAATTCTCCTTTTTTTTTCCTTGTGACAAAGACACGGGTGTACTGATGAGCCATTGAAAACAATTATCCTACCTGGCTCAAGCTGTAACTCACCAGAAGTTGCTGCCTCAGCCGATATCACTTAAAGATGATGGTTTGCATTTTGTATTGTTTTGGGCCTCTTGAAATATACTTTTTAAAAGGGACCAGGAGCCCCTGTTGGAAAAATCGATTCCATATTTCCATTTTAATGTAAACATTTAGCGTCTACCGCTTTTCTCAGTATCGAATTAACACTTGAATGCAAACATCACGCCAGAAAGGTACTTCAAAGCCTTCCTTTTATTTCTTTTTCTCAGACAGAGAAGGCAAATGGAACAAAATTGTTTCCCCCGAGTCGATAGTTGACTAAACGCAGTAATCATGGGGGGGAGAGGTGAAGGGTGTGAGGACGCTACGGGTGGGTAAATACAAGCCCATCGGAAAGCAGTCTCCCCCACAGGAAGCTGCTGAGGGGCTTATTCGAATTCTCAAAGACTCTCTTAAGTTCCATTTTGCAAATATTGCATTCTCCTAAAAACTTGTGGTAATGATAATAAAGACATGAGGTGGGTTTTTAAGACAGCCAACGGAGGCAGTAAATGACTAAACTTCCTTTTTTTGTGTTGCTAAGATGACCATCTGAGGTTATCAGTTAAAGGCCTTTGGGCTGCCATTCACGGGATTTGAAAGCAAAAATGCAGTTTGGAGTTCAAAGCTGGGTTTCTGCCCTTCCCCTGCCTCCTGGAAGTTGGTTTCCTACTTCCCAGACTGGAGAAGGCGGTCAGCCTTTCTCCTAAAAACCATCCCAGCTGTCTGTGCCTCACCACGTCCGCCCCGTGCGCCAGGTGCAATTGAGACGATTTAGGCCGATCACCAAGTGCTCCATTTGAGGCTGAAATCATGCAAAAGTCTCCCGCACGAAGCCGCATTCCGCACCTCCAGTCCCACATTCGGTTTTGCTTGCGTTTGTCTGCCGTGATTACCCAGAATTCCAAAAGTACTTGGCCATGTTAAATAACAGTCAGTACGGAAAAGCCTGAAAGCCTGAATAACGAAGAAGAGGACAACTAGAGATACCAGCTGAGCTCTGAAAATAGACTTGTCCTGGAGAGCTCAGGAGAAGCGGGCTCAACATCCAGAAAGACAGGCTCGCCCATGGAGGCACTGGGCGTTCAGAGGACACAGGCCATTGTTAACAACAGCTGGGGTATTGCTCCCCAGAATTCTATAATCTCTTGTGTGACTGAAACTTGTTCCTTTGTACTTCCCAATTGGCCCTGTCTTCCAGAGCTGACAGGCACCATCTACTAGTTTATGAGATTAACTATTTAGACCCGACATATGACTGAGTTCACATGCAAATGACACCGTTAACATAACAGCTCCCAGCCACAGGACACTTTCTGCGAGCCAGTGCTTGGCAAAATATTTTCTATTCACTGAGTGACTTGGTCCTCAGGATGCGGAGTTAAAGTCTGGTTTATTCAATCTCCTGATGAGGATCCTGGGACCTTATGGCCATCGCTTGATTGGGAAGATGGGCAGCTGGCCTGTCTCCATAACCTCTCCACTCCTTAGACTTTAAACTCTATTATCTGCTATTTCCCAATGAGTTTCTGATTGAAGAGGTGTGCGTATCATCAGGATTCAAGGCACGAGTTTAGAATAAAGACTCTAGCTTCCAAGGGGGCTGATCATTTGGGGCCTCTGGCTAATATACTTCTTCCCGGGGAACTTTGGAAAGTTTAATTCTTAGCAGAAAGCTGCCTATTTCGATTGGATCCAGAGCAAGCAGCATCTCTCTATGGGGGCCGTTTCATACCACCTATATTCTGGATCCATATTCAGCAGGAGGCTTAGGGACCTGCAAGCCTTCCCTGTCCATCCCACCCCTCAAACAGTGTTGGATGTAGCAGTCTGTTATCTCCTTTCTGTTTCTGTGACTGCACACTCCCTGCTGCTAACACTTCGTTTTAATCTTGAGATATGTTTATTCATTCAATCAGACTTCAATCAGGTTTGTAGACCCGGGAAGCTTCTGTTTTCCTTGTGAAGATGTATCCTGCCCCGAGTCAGGCCTGAGAAGATGAAGTTTTTACCATATGGCTGATGATATGAAGGACAGAGTCTGACAGTTTTAGGCCTGAATCTGGGTTCTCCCTAAGTGTCCATGGTCCAAGTGGCTTCCCCTGTGTAGACCCCGAGTTTTAATTTAGAGACTTGGATGGTAACAATTTCAAACTCATGGTCTGTACCCAATATGTAGCAAAAATTTTGGTACCTCCCAAGCCTCTCCTTGGGCCATAGTCTGAGGAAACATCACATTCTCTTGTTTCTTCCTTCATGGGAGAAACCTCACTTTTCCCAAAGGAGGGTGGAAAGCAAATTCAATCTGTTGTTTGTTGCCTGCTGACCACACTAGACAAGAGACATCCCTTGCAGAATCACCCAGCATGCACTTCCTCTTCTACCTGGCATGCTGATCTCAATTTTGAAACATTCCTACTGAGTCATCCAGTCCGCTGTACCACCATATAATCTTAGGGAGGATGAGAGGGTGACTCTGATACTCTGTCCAGGAGTTCAGAATCTTGGATACCTTATATTGGGAACCCCTGGACATGTGCTCTGATTCCTGCTGGATGCCTATTTCCTTACAAGCTAGATTCTGTTACCCCCTTGTTTGTTCCAGGCACCCTGATGCCTTCCCTCATAGTCTCTCATAGTTGAAGAAAATCAGTTACATGAGAGATGGGCAGGAGAGTAAAGCCTAGACAGCTGGCTACTACGCCCCATTCTAGAGACCAGAGACCAAGCTTGATCTTGTGGGCCTATTTAGAAGTCTGGCTAATTAATGACGGCAAAAGCAGTTTGGACTTTGCAAGCCTTTTAGAATGTGCCTCATTTAAAAGTAATGGGCTCAGGATTGCCTCTGGCACCCTCACGACAATTAAAAATCCAGTAGGCAGTGCAATCGCCTCTACGGTGATTTTCCTATTACTGTGGCTTTTATTGTGATTGCAAATAGCTGTATTGGTAATGGTACCTCCGACAAGGATGCCTGACTAAGGATGGGCTTGCTGTTTTACTATGGCCTCTGTGGGATGCACTGGTTCTTTGGCCAGCCAGATCTTGGTTCCTTCATGATGTCATATGGAGTTCGGCAAATCCAGAAGGGCTGTCAGAAACTGTGAGCATGTGGAGCCCCCATCTACCCCGCCCCAATGTAGAACTTCAACAACCACAGCTACAGAGCAGTCTTCAGTAATATTATCTAATTCTTGCCTCTGGAGCATCTGTGAGCTGTGCGAGATTTAGTATTATGGAAGTCGAGTGAGCAGGAGAAAAAAAGGGTGTGATGGTTTGTATGTGCTAGTCCCAAGGAGTGGCACTATTAGAAGGTTTGGCCCTGTTGGAGTGGTGTGGCCTTGTTGGAGTAGGTGTGACCTTCTGCTGGAGTGGTGTGGCCTTGTTGGAGTAGGTGTGGCCTTCT
>JANHMN010000023.1:35252524-35294240 GCA_030674055.1 Rhabdomys pumilio | reverse complement strand
CCTTCTGCTGGAGTGGTGTGGCCTTGTTGGAGTAGGTGTGGCCTTCTGCTGGAGTGGGTGTGGCCTTGTTGGAGTAGGTGTGGCCTTGTTAGAGTAGGTGTGTCACTGTGGGTGTGGACTTTAAGACCCTCATCCAAGCTGCCTGGAAGTCAGTCTTCCACTAGCAGTCTTCAGATGAAGTTGTATAACTCTCAGCTCCTCCTGGACCATATCTGCCTAGATGCTGCTGTGTTCCCCACCTTGAGGATGATGGATTGCACCTCTGAACCTGTAAGCTAGCCCCAGTTAAATGCTGTCCTTATAAGAATTGCCTTGGTCATGGTGTCTGTTCACAGCAGTGAAACCCTAAGACAGATGGTAACATATAAATGAGATGGGAAAGAATACCCATTGACTGATATAAGTACACCGGTAACTATGTTGCAAATAATTAAAAGTATCAGTTTAAAAGAACATTAAAGCAGAAAACCAGAAGCTGGAGAGATGGCTGAGTAGTTAAGAGCAATGGTTACTCTTCAGAGGCCCTGAGTTCAGTTCCCAGCACCCACATAGTGGCTCACAACCATCTGTAACTCTAGTTCTAGGGGATCTGGTGCCCTCTTCTGGCCGTTGTGAGCACTGCAGAAACAGTGCATAGACATAAGCCAATAAAACATGCATATAGAGAAAATAAAAATAGATATCTCTTAAGACAAACAAGTCTTTAAAAATAATATCAAAGAGTGCATAGGAGCATCCTGAGCGTCAGAGAATCATAATTGTAGCTTTATTTTTAGTAATAAAATCCAAGCACAGCACATTATTCAGTTCACAGCTATTCTTCCACCCAGCATTCTGATTTGGAACCTGTCCTACTGAGCCCATCCTGGGCAGAATGTCCCTGTCCATCTTGAAAGCCCCGAGGGAGTGAGATGGTGATTTGGCTTCATTCCATCCAATGCTGCCTTCAGGAGTCTCTGCTCTCTGTCCCAAAGACAGCCACTCTTGCTACGTAGTAAAACAATTTATCTGTTTAAAGTACAATACACGAAAGCTCTCAGGGCTGATCAAGGAAAGGATTGGATCAAAAAAAGACAGTAACACAGTCAGCTGAGGCTCTGGAAAACTCAATGTGTATACAGGGTCTCTGAGTCAGAAACCTCCATAGAGCAGCATTATTACTGTGTTATCATGGATAAGAATGGTGTTTACCTCTGTGGGCTTCTAATGACTACAATTCTCTTGGTTGGGCCTATTTTCTTTTCTATTTTTATGGGCCAAGCATGGTGGCATATGATGTTAATAATCGCAGTACTCAGGAGGCAGATGCAGGCAGATGTCTGTGAGTTTGAGGCCAGCCTGGTCTACAAAGAGAGTTCTGCACAGGCCAGTGAGGGCTACTTGGTAAACTAATATAATGTATTTATTATAAACAAGTAATGTATTTATTATAAACAAGTAATGTATTCATTCTTCTATGGTTTTATACACACACAAACTAGATAGATAGATGATAGATAATAGATAGATGTTGTTCTTTGGTCAAAGTACTTCCACTCTTATCCCTTCCCTTACCAAATTCCCTCCTCCTCCTCCTCCTCCTTCTCCTTCTCTTCCTCTTTTTCCTCTTCCTCTTCCTCTTTCTCTTCCTCTTTCTCTTCCTCCTCCTCCTTCTTCCTTCTTCATCTTCCTCTTCTTTTTCTTCCTCTTCCTCTTGTTCCTCTTCCTCCTCCTCTTTCTTCTTCCTCTTTTTCTTCTTCTTCTTCTTCTTCTTCTTCTTCTTCTTCTTCTTCTTCTTCTTCTTCTTCTTCTTCTTCTTCTTCTTCTTCTTCTTTTCCTCCCCTAGTCCCAACTCCACTTCAACTTTTTCGTCTTTTTTTTGGTGATCCTTCATTCCTAGTGTTGCCTGCATGAGAATGAATATGAGGGCACTCTGCCCAGGAGTGATTTCAACCTCCACCTGCAACCTTTAAGTGCTGTGAGCTCACAGGTGCAGCTTTCATGCTGCGCCCAGAAGACAGAATTTTGCAGCATTCCTTCCCATCTTCCAACTCCTTCATTGTTTCTGCCCCTTCTGAGTGGTTTCCTGAGCCCTTGGAAGGGGATCGATGTCAGAATTAGAGCTGAGCACTCAACAGTCTTCTGAACTCAGAATGTTGACTGTGTGGAGTCTCTACATTAACACTTCCTCTGCAGGCAAAAAGCACTACTGAGAGCAGTGCTAATATTTTAAAAGTAAAGATGCTTGTGTTTGAACTTGAGGAATGAAGCTATAGCCCGTTGGTAGAACAAATGCTCTGTAAGTTTGAGGCCCTGGGTTCCACACCCCAGTATCCCCCCTCCCCTTTCACACACACACACAAAGCAGAGTAATAAAAACAGTGCAGGGGACTGCTCTTATTACTGTTATAAAACAGGAACTCTGAAACAATGTCAATGCTAAAATGTATCTCCAGGTAGGATAGAATGGATCCAGTCCACAGTCTAGATTAGTTTGCATTCCAGACACAGAGTGGCCCAGCCTATGTCTATCAGATGGGATCACAGCAGACCTCAGTGGCTGTGGGGTGAAAACAACAATCTAAGATTGTAAGGACATACATCCATCCTCCCCAAATTTATGTGAACACCATCATCATAATCAAAATCTCACTACATGTGTGTTTTGGTGGAAATTTACGAAGTGACTCTAAAATATATGTGGAAAATCAAGGGGCCAATATTATCATAAAGAAACCTGTCTTAGTTAGGATTTTACTGCTGTGAACAGACACCATGACCAAGGCAACTCTTATAAGGACAATAGTTAATTGGGGCTGGCTTACAGGCTCAGAGGTTCAGTCCATTATCATCAAGGCAGGAACATGGCAGCATCCAGGCAGACATGGTGCAGGTGGAGCTGAGAGTTCTACATCTTCATCTGAAGGCTGCTAGCAGAAGACTGGCTTTTAGGCAGCTAGGATGAGGGGTCTTAAAGCCCACACCCACAGGGACACACCTACTCTAACAAGGCCACACCTCTTCCAACAATGCCACACCTACTCCAACAAGGCCACACCTCTTCCAACAATGCCACACCTATTCTAACAAGGCCACACCCACTCCAACAAGGCCACACCTCCTAATAGTGCCACTCCCTGCCCCAAGCATATACAAACCATCACAAAAACCAAAAGTCAATTGAGTATCATGAATCACAAGGTGCTATTGATAAGGCTAGGGAACTTTCTAGAATGTGCTCCAACCCAAGAAAGGTAAATAAGCTCTTGTGACATAATAGAAAATTTAAAGGCAAGCCTACACATTATAAAGACTCTTGGCTTTTTAAGATAGAGATTCCCATGAAGAACAATGGAGACACTGTGGCTTTGAAAATAAATGATACCGATCGCTTGGCTATCCATATGGAAAAGCATTTCAGCCGTGGTCCCTACCTCATTCTACAAAATCAATCTTGGGTGTGTCATAGGTCCAACTGTGAAAGAAAGCTCGGTGAGCTATTGAGAAGGCAATACACAAGAGAATGTTGTGATCCTGAATTAGGTGAAGATGTCTCCAGTGAGACAAAGAAACAGCTCCTTCAGAACAAGGGAGAATTCACATGTTCAACTCTGTGTCTAGGTCATGTTCCTTCTAGTTTCTCTGTCTCAGAAACATCCTCGATATCAAAATGTTCAGGCAGAAGTCTTCCAAAGAAAAAAGAAATTTCCCATGATGCCCCCTGAGAGAAGCATTGCATCGATATCCAGGCTGTTACAGGGACTATGGGTTTTATTTCATATACAGTGGTTTTCTGCTATGGGCCGTGCACTGTGCAAAGCATGTTGCCATCATTTTCCCATTTATGTGTATTTCAGCCAGCAGATGATACCTCTGAGCCAGTTACCATGGAAACAACCATCGAAGAAAATCTATCCTTTAATCTCTCTCCACTACCTTTTCCTTTAGATTCTGAAATTTTTAATCTACAAAAATTAAAACTCAAAGAATTCATCACAGAACTGAAACTTCCAGGGGTGCCTCTCTCTGTCATCTTTGGCTCAAGGAAGACATAAATCTTAACTTTGGGCTGACGATCATAACTTTCAAAAAGCATCCTTTCACAGTTCCCTAATGGGAATTACAATCCCCATTTTCCAAGGGTAAACCAAGACATATCACAATTATGTGTTAGGCTCTGTGAAGATTGATAACCAGGTGAATCCGCATTCGGTGTGAGTTTCCTGGGGTCTTCCTGGTGGAAGGATAGCACTGTTATTTCTAGCTTTGCCTGCTTGTGGATAAGAATCCTAAGAGGGTGAGGTGGATGTGGGCCTGACCTTCAGTTCCTACTTTCTGCATTTTTTTAATACATACTATATACACAAAGAAGCTTTGACCCATAGGTGCTGCTCAGATCTGACAGGATACAAAGCTCCTGCTGTATACTGCTCTCCTTGGCCCATCTCCATCAGAGTCTATGTGAAGATTTCACGGCTCAAGATCTCTTTGTCCAAGTCCAAAGTTAGTGTATAGAAGAGATGCCTCTACTGGTTCTGAGCCCTTCACTCCGCGGGTGTGTATGTGAGAGAAACAGTCACTCTCTTAATGGCCATCTTAGCTATGCATGTTTCCCTCCATTAAGGCTCTCATAGGAACAACTTAAGAGGGGAAAGGTTAGCTTTGGCTCATGTGTTCGGGGGACATCAGTCCAGTGTAACACAGAAGGCATGGTAGAGTGGCTCCATCCATGGCAAGAACGTGAAATAGATGCTTTGCTCAGGGTGGCAGACGGGAAAACAGATTTAAGCAGGGATTTTAGAGTGTAACTTACTTCTGATAGCTGGGTCTCTCAAGTGACCCACTGTCTTCTGAACCAGCTCTACCACCTGAGGAAGGCACCTTCAAAACATGCACTGTGGGGACCTTTGAGAGTTAGAACACAAGACTTTATCATTCTCAAAACCCTGACTCTAACCTCTTAAGTTTGGGGGGGATTTTTTTGCTTTTTTCTCATAACAAATATCCTCATGGAGTCTGACTTTCCAGGAACATGGGTTTATTTTTAAAAAAAAAAAAATGATTCTAAAGAACACCCTGGTGGCTCAGTACACAGCAGTCTTTGAATTCAGGGATTTGAGAATTCTTCCACACTGGTGTGACATTGTCTTCACCCCACCAGATGGATTCATAGAAGACCAAGCATCTTTTTTCTAGCTAGGACTAACTCCTATAGACAGTCAACCAGAGAGGTTAACTGCTCCAAAGCTTAAGATCAGAGACAAAAGTCGAGCAGTGGGACTAGCTGGACAGATCTCAAAAAAGCACTCAAGTGACTAACACACACTCAGCCTATTTGCATAACAGGGAACCAGCTTCCTGGTCAAGATGTCCGCACTGAGCAAGGGAATCAGCATCTGTAGAAGGAACAATTACACGAGAAACAGTTAATGAAGACACACAGCCAGCGAAACGACAGCGTCTACACAATCACCAGGCTATTGAAGTCTTGCCACTTGAGGATCCTGTAAAATCAAGTCTCTCATTCAAAACCATTCTCCTTTCAGGAGCCCTCTCCCCACACTTCCAATCTGCCTGCGTGTTATACTCCCTACAGTAGAACACTGAGCCTGTGTGGACTTAGCTTGGCGACTGTCCTCAATGGAGATTACAATACCTGCCCGTGAGGTTGTTGCAGAGATTAAATGAGATAATACAGATATTCATGATGTGAGTATTCGTGATGAATGAAGACTCATAAAATATGTAGTACTGCTCAGAACAACATGGTAGCATTACCAGCGTTAGTGGTTGTGAATCCCCTCTCCCCACCCCCTTCAAATTTCTAATATATAATCTCTAAATCAGGAAGTACAGCCAAAGGAGGTCCTAGGTGTCTGGTTTATTACTTATAATGGAGTCTTTATTTAATGTAGATAGATAGATAGATAGATAGATAGATAGATAGATAGATAGGGATGGATAGATGCATAGATACATAGATAAATGTATAAATAGAATATGTATGTATGCATGTATATGTATAGATAGAATGTATGTATGTATGTATATATGAAGAGAGAGAGAGAATTCTCTCTAACATAAGAGTAGAATGGTTTGCACAGAAACTCCAAAATCCTAGTTTATTCCAAAGAACAGAACTGGAGAAATAAATACCACGTGGTGGCCCCCTCTAGGTAAGAGTTTGAGAACTAATATTCTTTTCTACCAGCTTTTGCCTCCTGGGACTACTTTCCTGGACTCTAATAAGCTTTCTTGCTCTGTAGAAGTAAATAGAGAAAACATGCATAGAAAGTCTTCCTGACACCAGAAATTTGAGCATCGGGGTGATGCTTTCGGTTCCTGGTCAGGTATAGGTACCTGTTACTAGTATTATACTAATACTAATGCCAGTATTATACTATTTGTTAAGCAAACAAACATAAAACAAAATAAATAAATCGAAACAAACAAACAAACAAAAAACAGTAATGTAACAAGGCATCATGGTATATGCGTTTAATTTCAGCACTAGGGAGACAAAAACAGGGTAAGATCTATGAGTTTCAGGCCAGCCAGGGGTACATAGTGAGAGCCCATCTCAAACAATAAGATGGTATCGTATCTTCATGGTGGTTTTTCTGTTCAGTAATATCCAGAGAACTGTTTTCAGCAAGAAGTGTACTCATCGGTTACATGAGGCCATACTGTGTGTAGAACACAATGTGCTATCAGAGAGAATATAAATGTTAGGTAAGAGCCAGGCTTCATCGAAGCGCCCTGCCCCCCTTTTATATCTCGGTGTTGCTCCCCCTCCCTCTCAAAAGCCCTCCCTTAATTCCTCCAGCTGGATTAGATTTCCTGGGACGTGTTGAGTTCCATGAACTCAGTCAACATCTTTCTCGGATGCCCTCCTCCGAGTTCTCCGTGGTATCCTGTTAATCGGATCTGCCATGCGTAGCGCTGTATCTGATTGGTTAACAATGCACCAGAATTATTAATGAGCTGTTACAGGTGTGCATGCATGTATGCATAGATGACAGGAGGCTTGGCGCTTCCACACCTCCCTGCATCAGAACTGACAGGTGAGGTCATTGCTCCCCTTCAACAGCGATGAGATGCTGCTTGGTAAAAATCACTTTAAATATAGGGAATCGGGCATCTGTCTATTAATAGCTGTGATTGATTAAAAGCTGTACTGTTTACAAGGAGGTAAAGCTGTTATCAGTAGAGGAGTGATTCTCTTGATAAAGTGGTGACACACGTCTTTAATCCCAGCACTTGGAAGGCAGAGGCAGGAGAATTTCTGAGTTTGAGGCCAGCCTCATCTACAGAGTGAGTTCCAGGACAATCAGGGCTACACAGAGAACCCTTGTCTCGAAAATAAACAAACAAACAAATAAAAACAAAAAAATCACCTCCGTTACAAAGCTCTTTGTATAAATGGAGTCCATAGAACACAGTACGTAGGCTGTTCATGACACAAGATGGAAGCACAGTAGGTATATTGTCTGTAGCATAAGATTTACTTGGTTTTTGGAGGACAAGACAGAATTTGGTGTATGGTGCTACTCAATACACATTAAGTTAATTATTTAATAAATGGTGAGTTGACGGATGATCAGCTCAAAGAGAAGCATGGATCTGCTCATCCTAAGAACTGGATGGGTACCAAGATCCTAAGAGAGCTTTATCTTCTCAAAGTCAATGGCAGGAAGGTCAGCCTCAGCCCAGAGCAGCCTGTGCTTCTTATCTAGTCTTTTGAAGGTCATGTCTAAGTCAACCCCGCCACAAAAGCCACCTTATCTCTGGAAGCACAGATGGCTGAGGGATCCAGATAAACCCTGCTTGGAGACAGAACAGACCCAGACAGGGCTCCTAAAGAAGACTGAGCACCCTGAGGTCCACAGGGGTGGAGGTGGGGTCTGCCCTGTGTCTCATGCATCCCTGCAACTGAGTTTATAGTTACCAAGAAGCTGCAGAAACTCGGGGGTAGAGATGGTTTTTACCAGAGAGAAAGAAGACTAGAGATGTGGGAAAGTGGAAAAACATACCGGTACATGCATGCGCTCGGACACACAGTGGGGTAATGGTCCAGGCAGAGTGGAAAAGAGGGTAGAGACCCAGAGAAAGCCAGAGTTCATATGAATGTGCACATGATAAAAACCGAGAAAAAGGAGGAGCCCAAAGAAAGATTTGGAGAGACAGACACAGAACTGGAGAGAAGATACAAACGTGGGGAAAGGGTAGAGGTTGAAAGGGAGGGCTGTAAAGAGGAAAGAGGAGGGAAGGGGAGGGGAGGGGAAAGAAAGGAGCAGAGGAGAAGGGAGAACAAAAAACAGTTGAAAGACGGAGAAATGAAAGATTTATGAGATTTAAAGCTGTTGAGATGACATACACACACATATGTATGTGTGTGCATACATATATAATATAGATAAATAGATGATATATAGAGAAAGATATAGATAGATAGATGATAAACAGATAGATAGATAGATGATACATATAAAGAGATAAATAGATAGATAGATAGATAGATAGATAGATAGATAGATAGATAGATAGATGATAGATAGATTATACATATAAAGAGATAGATAGATAGATAGATAGATAGATAGATAGATGATAGATAGATAGATAATATAGAACATGAGGCAGCAGATGAATCTGTGGATTCCCTGCCTCTTTTGATAGTTTTCTACACCCACGAGATTCTATTTGATGAGAAGATCTCTTGGCCAACCAAATTCTATTCAGCTTCCTGAACTTTCTCCATCCGTGAGAGTAATTCTTGATGAACACCCAGTCTTTGAGCACAGAGGTCAACTCAGCAAGCATCCCCCACCCTGCATATGTGATCATGTTCCCGCCCTCCCCCTCCTGAGCCTCATGACCCTGACCTATCTCCACAGAGAATCCCACAAGGTCCATTTAGCCAGGATCTCCCTTAACCCCCACTTTTTGTGTTAGTCATATATCTACTGACCTGTATCCTGCTCATTGGTTATAAATTCCCACCTGACCATTGGAATCAGGACTTTTCTCCATTGCAAATCCCACAGCAGATGTCCATCTGTCTATCTTGATGTGCTGACCGTGGTCTTTCTTAGCACCATTTACCAAGTCGCTGGGTCATGTTTTCTCCATGTGACTATAATGTGCTGCTTGGGTGGACAGCCACCACCTATGGCAATAGGTCAATGGTAGAACTGGATAACTACTCCATGGGATTTAAGAAGTCTCCTGGAGCATGTCAGAACAGAGGCCAGAAAGAGTGTGAGAGAAAGACCAGGAGAGATGTACGTGAAATAGTTTCTTTCAGACAAGGCAGGGTCACAGCACTCATGGACTCCCAGGAAGCCATTGGTAGTCGACGGCCTCCTGTAGAGAGAAAGACAGTTTTCTTTTAAGGTGTGGCTTCTGGTGGGTGGACCATGTTCCAGAAGATGATCCCATGTATTAGAATGTGGAAGGATTTGGGAATATAGAATGTGGCCGTAAGAGAAGTTGGAGAGGAGTTGAGAGTGAATATGATGAAATAAATTGTATGAAATCTCAGAGATCTAATAAAAATATTATTTTACAAAAAGAAAAAGAAGAGAGAAGATGGAGGAAGGAAGGAAGGAAGGAAGGAAGGAAGGAAGGAAGGAAGGAAAGAAGGAAAGAAGGAAAGAAGGAAAGAAGGAAAGAAGGAAAGAAGGAAGGAAAAAAGGAATTCTTGGACCCTCAAACGGTTGTGGGTGGTAAGCTCAAATAATGTCACTTGATTTACTTATTTATTTTTACATATTTATATGCCTGTCTGAGTTTATGTATAGCGCATGCATGGGGATGTTCACAGAGCTCCGAGAGTGCCATGCCCTCTACAATTTTTAATTCATAAGCTGGATGTGGTGAGAATCTTAAACACTGACGAATGTATTCAAAATTTACCAGTAAAAATAATGAAGAAGCCATATTCAAGGAGAAAGGAGTCTGAATGTATATCTCTGGAAAGGAGCTTATGTGTCTTATGTATCAGATGTGTAAGCCCGATGAGTAGAAAGTCAAGTGGAAAATGACCCCTGCCCCTAAAATGGCCAAAGGTCCTGAAGACACACTCCACAAAATAACTGAAGGGGCTGTGGATAAGAATATTTGCTCTACAAGCATTTGGGCTTGAGTCTGAATCTCCAGCATCTACATAAAAATATGGGCATGGCTTCATGTAACCCCCATGGTGTGGGGTTAAAAGTGGAGGCTTCTTGGGGTTTGCTGGCTGCCAGCCTAGCTCCAGGTTCAGTGAGAGACCCTGTCTCAATGGAAGAAGGCAGAGAGAGATGGAACACAGTCAATGTTCTCCTCTATCCTCCAGGAACTTGAACACATGTGTAGACAACATACATTGCATATACACTCATATAAATACATACATGAAAATTTAAAATATATACAAATGGCTGGAGAAAGGTTTCAGCAGTTACGATCAGGTAGGAGTTCTTGCAGAGTGCTTGGATTTAGTCCTCAGCATCCCCATAGTGGTTCAAAATCATCTATAATTTCAGCTCCAAAAGGGTTGATGCCCCCTTCTAATCTCCTTTGGCACTGGGCATACACATGGTGCCCAGACATCCAGTTGAGCAAAAACATTCATAGCTATCAAATAAATGATAAATAAATATATGCAAATAACAATTCGGTCCAGAAAAATATATCTAGTGTCATAAGTTAGCAGAGAGATTCTAAATAAGAAACACGAAAACTCTCTGTGTACAGCAAGGTGCTTACTGTAAAGCTGGCAACACTAAAGATTGGCTAGGAAGAAGAGCCAGGGAAGGTCTCAACACTCATGTCTCAAACATAAAACATAAAGAAACAATTTAAGAAACAAAACTCTAATACAGTTCTACATCTTTACCCTGTACCCCCAAATGGACACTCCAAAGGATTTACCAAATATGAGTGAAAAATATCAAGATTTACTTATGCCTTATAATAATCAAATGCTGGAAACCACCCCAGTGTCAATAAAACCGTGAAGAAGTGATCTGTGTCTGTACAAGTGGAATACTATATAGCAATGAAACCCAAACAAATGGAGGCATCTCCGTGATAGTGTGAAGCAAGAGATGACAAACACAGGCCATCCATCACGATTCCTTTTTAAATGAAGACCCAAATCAGGTGATGCTTTCTACAGGGATGGAAATCAGAGAGATGGGTCATTTCCAGATGTGAACTATGGCTTTGGAAAGACATCTGGGTTCCACACATGTTCTACGTTTCTGTGGCTCTCAACCTTCCCAAAGCTGCAACCCTTTTAATACATTGCTACTTCATAACTGTAACTTTGCTACTGTTGTGAATTGTAATGTAAACCGCGGTGCTTTCTGATAGTTTTTTGGGGGATCATGCCCCACAAATTTGAGAACCGATGTTCTAGATTTTCGTCTAGGGAGGACTAGCAGTTTTCACACTCATACACCTTAAACATCATCCTTCCATTAAAATAAAACCAAAGGAAGCTGGGCAGATGGCTTGGTGGTTAAAAACACTTATTCCTGTTCCAGAATACCCACATTGTACAGATCAAACCATCTGTAACTCCAGCTCCAGAGATGCTCTCTTCCGGCCTCTGCAGATAAATGCATGTGCAGGTGCATGTGTGTGTGTGTGTGTGTGTGTGTGTGTGTGCACCTGTGTGTGCCACACACACACTTAAATGTGAGATGCTGGTGCTATTTCACATCTTACTTAAAGAATCAAATGTCAGTACTTCAGAAACTCTGAAAATGAAATCCAGAATGCTGGAGCTTCACATGGCCACGATTACAGGCCCATGACGGTGGGGAAGGCTGAGGAACAACAAAGTCAAGAAGGGAGTGGGGCTTCAAAGCCAAACAGGTCATCAAGGCAACATCCATCTCTCTCCTAAGAGGAAGCAGACACTCTCACGTGCACCTTTGAGAGAACTTGGAACTAGGCAGAGGCACCAAGAGAGCCAGGGTGTGAGCATGCTCTGTAAAGATGACAGCCTGCTCTGACAGCAAAAGTGTGCAAGGTCAGAAAAATGACAGGGCAATTCTTGGAGTTGGAAGAGGCACTACATGCGGCTGGTGATAAGAAAGGGATGGGTGTGGGTGTCTAGGATACAACCTCCTTGTGTTTTGACGAGGTCATGTGATCCACTGGCTCACAGGCGATGTTACTGAACGTTATCTCAGATGTCAAATAAACTTTCTTTGAGATGGGCCCTTACCATGTAGCCCTGGCTGTCCTAGAACTTGTTACATAGACCAGACTGGCCTTGAACTCAGAGATCTACCTGCTTTTGCCTCCTGAGTGCTGGGATTAACGACGTGTGCCACTATACTTGGCCAGATCTCAGTTTTCAAGGAGGTCAGCAATCAGAGGCAGAGGATATCATGAGAGAAAACCAGATGGGATATCTCTTCCACCGATGGAAGTCTGTATCTCTTGATGCATGCATTTGCTTGGTTACCAATGACTGCGCACCTACTGTGTGAGGCATAGCTATTTGTACAGTTCGTCAGGGCAGTTGAGGAACTAAAGTACCTAAGCTCCAGTGCTGGCCTGATACATACGAGTGTACAGCTTTGAGCAAATGACTCAAGGATCTGTGTCTGTTTTCTCATCGTAAATGAGAAATAATAAGGTTAAGCATATTAAAGGATGCATAATCGAGCTGCCGTGAAGATTACATTACAAATTAATATATGTAGAAAGCACTGGGAAAAACACTTGCTATGTATAAATTACAGTTAGCTATTCTTGTCACTGATTCTCTCCTCATGAATCTCTCTGTCTCTCTTTTTTCTCTCTTCCTCTCTGTATCTCTGTCTCTGTCTCTCTCTTAGCTTAAGATGAAAGCTTAAATCTCTACTCTAGTACATTCAAGAACACAGGGCTTCTTTTCTCACGAGACCAATCAAGGCTGTAGTACGGGGTATCAGCCTTTGCTGAGCTGTCCCTTAAGATCACTGCCAAGGCCAAGGTCTTCACAGTGTGGATGAGAAGCTGGGGTTCCCCTGCTACCTCCTGTCTCACTGAAGACATGAGGTCTTTTATCCTGAAAATGGACCTGTTGGAATACTATGAGCCTGTTGATTCCTCTCCTGCTATGGAATGGGGCATTGCCTCAACAGAGATGCCAACTGCAAAGACTGAAGATGCTGCTAACGTCTCAGAGCACTAGGCTCCAAGGCTGGGAGTGTGTGGCCACCATCCATCTACACATGCCTTTAGAGTGATAGTAAAAAGGTCTTCCCAGGAAGGAAGAATAGGCCATAGACCAGAGGGGCTTCCAATATCTCCCTCCAGGGAATCAATCTCATTTGCAACAGTGTGGGGAGCATTCAAGTCTAGGGGTTCATTTAGAGAGTGCAGATTACAGTGAAGGAAAAAGCAGGGCAGCTATGTATACTCATCGTTAATATTAAACAGCATATCAGCTAATTTGCCAGAGAGGAGAAAGAAGCCGGAGATTGTTGCTGCTAACAATCAGACAGACACCAGCCTTAAGACAAGGACAGGGACGTCAAGGACAGGTGAGATGGGTTTGTGGGTAAGGGTCCTTGCTGCTAAGCCTGATGACCCAGATTCAATCCCTGGGACCCACCCAGTGACTAGAGAAAACTAACCCCTGTACACTGTCCTCTGCTTTCCACTTGTGACAAGTGACACCAACAAAGCCTTAGGAAAACCACTGTTATCCTAAGACAACAGAAGATGTGTCCTGGCCACACCCTTCAGGGAAACTTTGAGGTGCCACCCTGCAAGGAAGGGCATTTAAGTTCATTAAAACAATCCAGCCCATAACTAAATGGAATAAAGTACAAATAGCAATGGCTAAGACCCAAAGAAGGAGAAATGCCAGGACGTGTCACATCATAGATGATCTCAATGTCTAGTTTCCAACAACATAATTCATAAGACATACAAAGAAACAGGAAAATGACAAATCCATTGGGTAGAAGGGTGGAATGGCCAAGGAGAGCTCCTATCCAGCCAGGCATAGTCCCAGAACCTGAGTGGTAGATTAGAAACATCAGGCAATCAGAGCCAGCCTGGGCTACGTAGTAAGTTAGAGGCCATCTTGGGCTACATGAGACCCTGTGTCAAGCAAGCAAACAACCACAGAGAAACCAGGTATTACGTTTAACAGGTAAACATTTCAAAGCCATCACTGTAACTATGCTCAAAGAATGGAGGAGACAAGGATAAGATGTCCAGCCCATCAAATAGATACAAAGTGTCAAAGGAGCTAAGGAGATAGTTTGGTATGAAAGAGTTACAAAGTATCAAAAGGGCTAAGGAAACTGCTAGGTATCAAGTAAAAAGATACAAAGTGTCAAAGGGGCTAAGAAGACAGTTTGGTATCAAATAAAGAGATACAAAGTATCTAAGGGGCTAAGGCGACAGCTTGGTAAAGTGAAAAGTACAGTAACCAGACAGAAGAATTTCTTGAAGAGTCCAACACTCCATCTGAATGGGCAGACCGATGAACTTGGGAATTGAAGACTGATGGGGATCACACCCGTCTGAGGAAAAATGCCAGCAGTTTCACAGACCCTCCGAGGGGTGTGGGAACACAGGCTAAATGGGAGTTAGAAGGAAGAGAGAGAGAAGGAGGAAGGAAAATAGGTTTGCATGTAATACGAGGCTGAAGAGACAGAGCCCTGTAGAGTTCCTGCTTCTCTGACAGAGAGCCAGAGTTCTCTTCCCAAAGCCATGGCAGGCAGCTCACAAATACATGTACCTTCAGCTCCAGGGGATCCAAGTCTCTCTTTTGGCCTCCGCAGATACCTGAACTCAAAGACACACACTGTTGGCTTGGTGGTTTTGTGGGATTCCTAACAATGGAGTGGGGGGTGTCTCTGATCCTTTTGCCTGCTCTTAAGACCCTTTCCTTCTACTAGGCACCCAGCCTTGGTATGAGGGTGTGTGCCTAGTCTTATTGTAACTTGTTATGCTGTATTGGGCTGGTGTTTCTGGGAGGTCTGCTCCTTTATGATGGGAAGTGGACGAGGAGTGGATCTGGAGGAGAGGGGACAGGGTGGGTCTAAAAGGGATGGAGGGACAGGAAACTACAGTTGGGTTGGGTTGTATGAGAGAAGAATAAATTGAGGGGAGAGAGAGAGAGAGAGAGAGAGAGAGAGAGAGAGAGAGAGAAATTTCAAGCAACCTATGGACCTATCAGAAAGAAAAATGCCATGAGCCAAAGGCAAGGACAAAAAAATGTTTTAATTATTTCATTTATCTCTTCAGGTTATAATATATATATAAAATTTTCTCATCTCTTTCCTCCTCTGAAACCCTCCCAGAGGCCCCTCCTTGCTCTGTTTCAAATATGTATCAAGGCTACAAAGCTGGGGGACAAGGGAAGAGTTTGAGGGAGGGGCTGGAGGGAAGGAAGAAGAGAGGAAGTAACGCTTCAACCAAAAACATATTAAAAATAAGTAGACGTTTCATCTTTAAATTGCTGGCATGCTTTAGCTATTTACTCTGAAGCAAGTGAAAGAAAATAAAGGATGCATTTATATCATATGTAGGAAAAAAAAACAAATGCATAAGGTCGCTAGATATACAGAAATGAAATCTCTTTGCACAATAGGGGTGGGGGAGGGTAGAACGGAACCAAGCTGCATTAGGCGAGAGAAGGTACCAGAGAAGACCTTGAGTCTGCATGGATGAAAAGCAGCAGTAACAATGTAACAATTAAAAAGAAGGTTAATAGAACCAAAGATATCCGTGAGTATTTTTCTCCTTTGTCCTCAGAGCTTGAAAAGACATAAAATGTTATAAACTCATACTCTCTGTATGGTTGCATTAGCATTTAGAAATGGAGTGTCTGAAACAGCCCTGGCACACGCCACGAGGAAGAAGGAGAGGGGCAGAGCTACTCGGGAGTAACTTTTATATCACGGGAAGTTTTAGCATAAATCAGAGCTGATTCTAAGGGGCTAAGGTGTTTATAGGAAACCCTTGAATGGCTAAAAAGATAATTCTGGAACGTTTTAGTAACATTAAAGATATTGTGAGTCTCCATTGGCATTATGAAACAAAAAGGTTTGTTAAAAAAAAAAAAAAAACTTTTTGTTTCATAATGCCAATGGAAACCGTAAAAGAGGAAAGGTGGTGGGACAAAAGTACTGAGACATAAAACAAAACAAGAACAGCAAGCCTGACTCTAGCTAGATCAATAGCATCAATACATGCATTGACATATTATAAGTAGGTAGTTACTACCAGACTAGAAGACAGCCATGCTGTAGGCTCAGAGATATAGACCCATGAAGAAGATGCAGAGGGGCCATCATGCAAACAGAAGCCACAAGAAACCACAGTGACGCTAACAACAGGCAAACATGAGAAAGGAAGTAAATCCCTAGAGAGTGGAGCAATTCTTAAAGGGATTAAGTGGCCAGCAAGATGGCTCAACCCCGGAAGGAACTACTTACATAACAAAGAACCAACAATCCTGTGGGCAGGAGCCAGCCTACCCATGGGCATAGGACAAAGGAGAAGATACTAAGCTTGAAGTCTGGTGCTGAAGGCTGGACACTAGCCTGCTGACCCTTCAAGTGGCTCAACATGGGGACCCAGTGATTCTGCCCTGCATTTCTGCCAAGGGAAAAGAAAGTACATCTCTGCATAAAACCTTGAGCAGGGTGGGCTGACAGGATGGCTCCGTGGGTGAGAGTGCTGGTACTGCAGACAGGAGGACCCGAGTTCAAATCTCCAGCAGGCATGGTTGCATGTGTCTGTAACTCCAGCATTGGTGGGAGGCTAGAGACAGGAAGATTCCAAGAGCTTGCTGGCCAGCCAGCCTTCCAGAAGCAGCAAACGTGGGGAGAAACACTGTCTCAAGAGAGTAAGCTAGAAAGCTATAGAAGACACCTAGCATCCGGTTCTGGCCTCCACATGTGCTTTGGGCAGGAGTGTGTGCACCTACACGCTTCCATGTGTGTATAATAAGCACACACATATACCACACATTTGTATGCCAACTTGCATCGAAAGATTTTAGACATATTACATTCAAAGTAACCACACCGTAAAGTAGAAACAATCCCAGAGTCCATTGCTTCTGACCACAAAAGGGAGTGGCACACGACATCCTGCTATCATATCACCTGGTGGACTGTTGATCCATCTCGGCTGCAGGGCTGGGCTGGAACCCACTGTGTCCACAGACCAGGCAAATGCTCCTCCTCCACCAACTCCATGTTCTCAGACTCAGGGATGTTGCCTCAAAGGCTACCATGCTCCAGAGAGGGCCCCACAGCATGAACATACAGGAAGCATTAACCAGACTCAGTACGTTGTAATGAAAAATGGGAGTTATGGCATGGGGAGGGAGATACATGTTGGGAGAAGTTGGGGGAAGGGAGTGGGTGGTGGATATGATCAGCATACGTGGTATACATGTGTGAGATTCTCAAGGAATAAACATAAAACTCAATTTGAAAGATGATTTTCTAAGATCTTGGGGGCAGGGGAGTGAAAGCAAGCAGATAAGATAACCACTCCTATTTCCTAAGTGTTTTTGCTCCACCATTTGACAAGCACTCATTAGGTCTACCTGCCAGGCTCTAGGCATCCCTCTAGAGATGTAACAAGAAGCCGGATGCATTTCTTGGTGTGTGTGTGTGTGTGTGTGTGTGTGTTTTCATTTGGTATCTCAAAGCAATTTCAATTTGCATTCCCCAGATGGCTAAGGATGTTGACCACGCTTCCAAGTATTTTTAATAAACTTTATTATGAAAAACTTGCGAATAAAAGTCATCACACACCAAAATTAACCAGACCCAGAGTCTATGAATCTCAATGAACTCCTTCTATACAGTTAAAGCGGCCATTCTGAAGCCACCGAGCTTCGTGTTGAATTTTACACTTTCAGTATCAAGTATGGTATATATCTATAGTACACATGCACATAAATATATATGTATATATATATGTGTGTGTATATATATATATGTATGTATGTGTATGTATATTTATATGCATGTGTACTCTCTCTTCATATATATATATATATATATATATATATATATATGCACATATACACACACACACACATATTTTGATTATAAGGGAGAATATGGTTTTGTTTCTGACATTATGTGACCTCATGTAATATCTTAATACTATACATTCTAAGTCCATCCATTTTCCTAGATTTCTTTTATTTTTTGGAGCTGAATAGTATTCATATTATATATGCATATATAATATATATACACATATATATGTGTGTATATATATATACATAATTATATATACACAATTATATATATACACAATTGTATATCACACTAACATAGGTGGTATATATAAACATATACCAAATTTTTCTTATCCACTTCTCTATTGTTAGACAACTAGGATGATTCCAACTCTTTGCTACAGTGAGTAAAGCAGCAATAAGCACGGGTGCCCGTACCCTGTGGCAGGGTCTGGCGTCCTCTGAGTACAGTGAGTGAGATAGCTGGCTCATCTGTTTTTATGTAAGTTACTTTATAATGGGAAGGTGAAAAGAGAATAGATGAACGTACATAAAAGGCACTCACGTTAAGAAGAAATAAGCACAAGATAAATACCAGGAATGGTGGACACTGCCATTGGGGGTCACAGGAGGCCTGGCTGATGAGAGATCTTGGTAGAGACCAACCTAAAGGAGGTAAGTCCTGGAAGGTACACGGCCCACGAGCAGCTGAGGGCAGAAGCCTAGGGTGGATCTAGGATGTCATGTTAGCAGCACTCAGTGTCATGGATGAAGCTAGTGACAAAGAAAAGGCAGAGGTGTGGAGAAGTGGGCACAGGAAGAGGGCACTTAGAGGTAGCAGTACCCTAAAAGTGTGAATGCCAAGATTGGCCTCACGCCTACAGCCTCTGCCCCAGCACACACAAGCCCAGGACTTTCAGATCAGCTGAGTGTCCCAGTTCAGGAGCTAAGAAACTATAGTCTGGACTGAGGCTTTTCTAGCTTATGATTGATTTAATTTTTAAATGTATGTGTGCATGAGTGCATGCAAATGTGTATGCATGTGAGTGTGCATATGTGTATGCATGTGCATGTGTATGAATACATGACAGCATGTGTGTGCATATGTGTGTGCAGGAGTACATGCCAGTGTGTATGTGCCTATGTGTGTACATGTGTGAACATGTGTGAGTACATGAGTACATGCCAACATGTGTGTGCATTTGTGTGTATGTGTGTATGCATATGTGTGTGTGTATACATGTACATTGGTACATCCCAGCGTGTGTATGCATGCAAGTGTGCATATGTGTATGCATGTGCATGTGTATGAGTACATGACAGCATGTGTGTGCATATGTGTGAGCATGTGCATGTATGTGTGCATGTGGGTTCATGTACCTGCCAGAAGAAGGCAGTGAATGGATCCCTGCAACTAGAGTTACAGGCAGCCGTGAGCTGTCTGACCTGGGCATTTGGAATCAATTCGTGGTCCTCTGAAGACAGTAAGTGTTGTCAGCCACTGAGACAGCTCTTTAGCATAGGGTTTTTACACTATGTGTTGCGGCTACAAACTGGAAGCTTGTTCCAGGGCCATGAAATTAACTTCATGAATTGAAGCCTGCAAGTCAAAAACAGAATGAAAAATAACAGCATTCCAGAGTTGTGTACGTGCCTCGTGTGTGTGTGTGTGTGTGTGTGTGTGTGTGCGTGTGTGTGTGTGTGTGTGTGTGTGTTTGCATGTGTGTGTATAGTAGTTGTGAAATAAAGTTCATTTCTTACTAAGAGTCTCATCTAACATTTGTGCCTGACTCTTGCTTGTTCCCCCATTTCTACCCAGCCCTGCACACATCACTAAAAATCACCTGAACTCGCCTGGGCTCGTTTTCAATAATTTAAATAATACAAAGACAAACCCACCTGTAGCTATGGAATCCAAATGTCACCTGTGTTGAGATGTTGGCTTTAAGCAAGGCAGTGATTGCATTATACACAGGGTTGGGCTGTCACAGCCCCAAGCACACAGAAGACTCCCCCAAATCCTGTCACCATGACCCTCCCAATCCCAGACACAACCTGTCATGAAGAAACCAAGGGCTTCCTCTCCAAAGAGTCCCTGGCTCCTCAGAAATGGAGTTATGAGGCCAGACTCGGGCAAACTGTAAAGCCAGTGTGACCACCTGCCATCAGTGTGACTTACAGCATCCGTTCTTTGGACCCCAGGTAGGTTTTTTTCTTTTAATGGAGTAATGGCAGTACCAACCCAATAGGGGGATACAAAAGTACAAGAAAACTACTCCACATATGAATGTGCTTGTCAGCCTAGACCTCTGAGTCATGGAGAACTTATTATACCCATTTTACAGATGGGGACTCAGAGAACTGCAGTGACTCTCTAATGTCACACAACTGCTAAGTTGGCTTGGATGGGCTCCAGCCCAAGATGATCTGACCCCATGATAACAGATTCATGTTATTTTCTTCAAGAATGTGATATTGGTGACCTAACAAACCCATAGAAGTTCGTTAATTTTTTTATTGGTTATTTTGCTTATTTATATTTCAATTGTTATCCCCCTTCCCAGTTTACTCTCTGAGACCCCTATTGTACCTCCCCCTCCCCCTGCCCACTGAGAGAATGCTCCCTAACCCACCTGCCCCTTCCCGCCTCACCACCCTAGCATTCCCCTACACTGGGGCATCAAGCCTTCACAGGACCAAGGGCCTCCTCTCCCTTCCTTATTCACATATACACTGTTCAAGCTACAACTTGCTGCCTGTTGGTTACTAAACATATCTAAAAATGCCATGTCATTGACTCTCTAAAATGACCTTAGAAAGTAAGAGACACTGTGGTCTCCAGTTTACAGATGAGATGTAGGAGTGTGTGGTGTGTACATGCATGTGTGTACATGCATGTGTGTCCATGTGTGTGCATATGTGTGTACATGCATATGGGTACATTTGTGTGTACATGTGTATACATGTGTGTGTACACGTGTATACGTGTGTGTGTCTGTGTGTGTGTGTGTGTGTGTGTGTGTGTGTGTGTGTGTATTGCTTTAGGAAGGTAGAGGAAAACATCAGATATTCAGGAGCTGGAGTTGCAGGTAGTTGTAAGCCACTCCATGTGGGTGCTGGGAACTGAAGCAGGGTCCTCTGGAAGAGCAGCCGGTACTCGTATGCACTGATCCATCGCTCCAGCCTCAAATAGCACACATCCTTACAGCTTCACCTTTTGCCACATTCACTCTGCTCCAGGATACGTTCCTAAGAGATAGATTACTAACTGAAGAGCGGAGATGCCATGAGGCTCCCTGCACACTGTACTCGGCAGTAAATGCATGAGTCTGCTTTCATAGGTTGACACCAGCTCATGGTATTCTGTGTGTTTTCTTTCCATTTTTCTAGGCATATTGTTGCATATTTTATAAATACAGGCTTTTCTTGTCTCCTTATGAGGAGTTCAAGTCTAAGGTTTTGTCTACAACTCCAAGAGCATTTAGTCTAAGAACTGAGAGAGAGGTGCCTTCCCAATAGGGTCCCTTCTGAGCCTTGCTGGGTCTCCAAAGTTTCCCATTACGGTTGCCAGGAGCAACTGACAACCTTTGGCATGATCAGTTCTGGCCACAAACCAGCCTAGTGGTCCTGCTAATTACTTCTGATCCTCTCAAACAACCTACTCTAAATACCATGTTTTTACAACATATTTCTCCCAGCCTAATAGATGCTACTTGGAAATGAGAGCTTCTGGTGCTAGAGCTTGCCCTCTACTGTGTGGACCTAGCCTGCACCATGTGGCCCTTCTTAGCTTTCAAAAGACAAAGTCAGGAAGGCTGGGGGAGAGGGGGAATCCATCACCAAAAAACTGAATCAGAAGGATAAATATAACTTGATATTATGCCTGAATAATAACATGGTGTGTGTGCATTGATTTCATTAATTAATGGAATAAAATCTGAGAAAGATGAACCACACATGTAGATTTTTTTGTCATCAAAGATGGGCAGCACACAACACTCTTCAAAACACACACACACACACACACACACACACACACACACACACACACAGTGTAGAAGTAGAGAGAAAAGGTGATTTTACAGCAGAGAGCTGGCAATCACCTGAGTCAGGTGACTGAGTTCAGCCCTGGCAGTCATCAATCATTTCAATACCTCATACCCTTGACGTGGCACTTGACCTTGGGGTCTCTCGCCCCAGCCACACTGCACCATGCCATCACGAGAGAAATGTCAGACCAATCCCAATCACTAGGCATTCCATAAATGCTTGACTAGTGGCTCCTCGGGATGGCCAAGGTCATGAGCAACCTGGAAAGTCTAAGGAGCAATCAGAGCCAGGAGAGCCGGGAGAGCCGGGAGAGCCCAGAGAGCCTGGAGAGCTGGGAGAGCCAAGATGCGACTAAAGAGACAAGCAAATGAACATGTGTGTATCCAAAGATCCCAGCCTGGGAAATGACATCAGGCAAGACCTGTCAAAACCCAAATGGGCTGAGAAGTTGAGTTAATAAGCATGTGCCAATATTGGTTCATGAATGACGGATACTAGTTATAAGATATTAATGACAGAGGAGACCGGATGTGGAGTGCAAGGGAGTTTCAAGCTATCTTCTGATTTTATGCCAATCCAAACGCCTTCCTTACTCTTCCAGTTGTTCAACAAAAGTACCTGGAAACAAAGAAACAACTGAAGGGGGGAAGGGTTTATTTTTGGCTCCTGGATTGAGGGTGGGGTTCATCATGGCGAGCTCACAGAGGCAGGAGTATGCAGCAGCCCAGTCAGGAAGCAGAATGGAGATGAATGCTTAGACTCAACTTACTTTCTCCCTTTTATTCAGTCCTGGACCACAGCCAGTGAGATGGAACCACGTGCATTTAGAGCAGACCTTTCCATCTCAATGAATGGCAGTGCCCAGAGGCTCGCCCAACCCAGGTGAGCTCTCACTGCTTTGCCTAGAGGCTTTGTCTCCTGGACGATTCCAGATCCTGTCAAGCTCATGACCAGCGCTAATCATCACAGTACCTAAGTCAGTATCCTCTAGCCTCGTTGGGTCTTGATATCTCATCTCCATGTTTCCTACATGAAAACTGTAAGGCTATCTCAGGATTGGGGCTCAGAGAATGGGTGAGAGTCACTCCTCTGAAATTTCTCCTGAACGCACTTGAAGACGGAAAGTGATCGTGGCTGAGTTCTCTGCCTCTCAGTGCCCAGTTCTTACTGCTTGCTGTAAAACCTCTTTCCATCCTTCACCATGAACGCCCATTTGTTTTCATCCAGCCAGTCTTCCTGTTCCAGGATCCAGCATCTCCATGGTGAGGCAAGAACAGAGTCAAATGATTCACACTTTAGTATAAATCACATCATGTAACTCCAAAGTCCCGAACTCTCTTTCCTGGAGGCAGTCATGACTGTCATTACACTACAACACCATATCTATCTTTGCCCCACCCTCAATTCTGAAGAGATCAAAGATGAAACAGTTGGCTGAAGAAGAATCTTCTGCGTCTCAACTTCTTTGCATGCCTGCCTTGTCTATTTGAAGCCCCTTCAGCTAAACCCGGGTCACTCATCTATAGCTTCTATCTTACACTGGTTATAGGTCCTCGCTGGAAATGGCTGGCAGGCCTTTGAGCACTCATGCTGGGGTAGTCTTCTCAATAAGGCTGCTGCTGCCTCCAAGTCCTTCATCTTCCTAAGTTATTCTAGTGACGCCATGGGCTCACTAAAAACGCTCTGTAGAGACCTTTGTTCTTTCCATTGGCTTCCTACCTGGAGTGAATAGACATTTGTTCAAGTCTTCCCCCCAAAAAATGCCACATAATGGTATTGTCAGCTGCCCCCTAGAATCCTTAGTTTCAGCCATTTATACTTTATCATCCCTTCCTGCTTTCTTCACACCTAATCCGCCCCTGTAACTAGTTCATCAAAGTCGCCTCAGTATGTCTTTTGGATGTGCCACCTGTTTCCTGCTGGGTCCCTGAGAAACGCAGACTCCAAGTGCCCTCTTTTACCTTTCTTAATGGAAGCTGGGGGAATCCACTCCCAAACTCTGGGATTCTGTGGCCAGAACAATGAAGCCTCAGTGAGAGCTCTGCCAGAGCCTGGAGACAAAGTAAGACTCATGTGCCAGGAGAGGAGAGTGCCAGCCACTGAATGTGGTTAGGAAGTGGTCACCATAGGCTCTGTGAGCTCAGGACTGTGATATCCACTTCTGCAAAGACAGTAGGCATTAGTAAGCTGCCAGGGTTGCACCAGGGAGGTAAAGGCGTGAACTTAAAGTAGTCAGTCACTTCACGGTAAAGATCAGAGAGAACTACATGCGTGTGTGCTTAGTGCTCAGCTAGCTTCCTCTGCTCTCAAGGACTCTTAACCTGAAACTAGCAGTAGGGAATGACGCCGCCCACGATGCCGTCCACTTTCAGGCTAGCTCTTCCCGTATCAATGAACATAGTCAAGACAATCCCTCACAGACACACCCAGGGGTCAGCCTGATCTGAACAGTCCCTCCTTGACACCCTCCTCACAGCTGATTCTACACTATGTCAAGTTGACAATTAAAACTATCAGTCATAATAAGAGGATGGCAAGGGATTAGCAAAGATACCACCATGTCTTAAAATAGATATTTTAATAGAAAATTTGAGGTATGTGAGGCCCACCATACAGCAGACAATTGCCAGAGAAAGGAGGTTACCATTCCTAATCTCCCAAAAGAGGGAGCACATGGAAGCCATGTGGGAAAGCACCATCAGGGTCATTCAAAAGCTGGGGGGATAGTAGGCCAGTGGGGGCAAAGGTCTTATTGTGATTTCCACTGGCTAGTTCAGATGGCTCCTGTAGGTTCTAAGGCATAGGGACCACCCCACGCCTGCTTCCTGGGTGACCATCTAGAGCATGAAAGCTTAAGAAAAGAGGCCAGTTGCTATTTGAAAGGTATGTGCTCAGCAGGCTGGTTTGTCGTCCTGTGGATTGGGTAGACCAATGAGGAACAGCCAAGCAAAGATCGGCAAGCCCTCAGCCTTGATCAACAAAAGCATGACAAAGCTGCCAAGATTATCTTTCAAATGCACTTGTACCCTAACTGTGAGACGGGTGTGCAGAAAGATGGGTAGAGTCTGTGCAACATCTCAGAGAGAGGCAGAGATGCAATGTAAGGAGAGATTACAATACAGGCTTCCAGGTCTTGTTGGAAGTTCTGATGGACAGGCAAGCCCTAATTATTTGGGGGAAGGGGAACTGATTAACTCATATACCAAAGACTCACCTGTTTGAATGTTTGACCCTTAAGGGTGGCCTATAAGAAGTGGCACTGTTAGGAGGTGTGGTCTTGTTGGAGTAGGTGTGGCCTTGTTGGAGTGGGTGTGGTCTTGTTGGAGAAGGTGTGGCCTTTTTGGAGGAGGTGTGGCCTTGTTGGAGGAGGTGTAGCCTTGTTGGAGGAAGTGTGTCACTGTGGGGGCAAACTTTGAGATCTCCTATGCTCAAGCTATGTCCAGTATGGACACAGTCTCTCCTTGCTGCCTGTGGATCAAGATTGAGAACTCTCAGGTCCTCCAGCACCATGTCTGCCTGTACACTGACTGCCAAGCTACCTGCCATGATGACAATGGACTGGACCTCTAAAACTGTAAGCCAGCCCCAATTAATTAAATTATTTCCTTTATAAGAGATGCCTTGGTCATGGTGTCTGTTCACAGCAATAGAACCCTAAGACTGTGTGTGTGTGCGTGTGTGTGTGTGTGTGTGTGTGTGTGTGTGTGTGTGTGTGAATGCAGTGCCCCTAGAGGCCAGAAGAGTGTGTGATCCACTTTAGCTGAAGTTACAGATACTTGTGAGCTTGTGAAGTCTTGATGTGGACTCTGGGAACTGAACTCGGATTTTGCAAAAGCTCTTCAGCCCCCAAAGGCTAGGATAACTCTTAGTAAACCAATACCATCCTACCCCAAGTTCAGCTTTGCCTCTTCCAATCCAACTGCAATGGCTATTCCATTTGGGGTCTTCCAACATTTACAACCTCCTTTTTGACACGATCATAAATATCCTCTCTGGAAATGGCAAATGGATGGGTGAACCAGCTTCAGCTAATCAGAGTATCCACCCCCTGGGCCCGAGGATTGATTTGTGGATGGATGTGCAAAGCCACAAAGTGTGTTTGCAACAGATGTTGGGGAAAGAAGTTTCCCTTATCTTCCAAAAAACACTATCAGAGGGACTAGCCTTCATTACTTGGGATGAATGAATGTGATCCAGGATCCCACGGAGACACAAAACATCTGCATCCCTGGGCACAAATTCTGTGCTGCTGGAATCAAGCTAGCCTGCACCCTGATTCTCTTCTGGAACCCAACTGCCCTGAACAGTGAGTTTATGTTATTATTTAAGTGCTAGTTAGCTTATAAGTCACTTGCATCATAGAGTCCTCATGTGCATTCTACCCAACCTTCAAATATCAGTTTCAAATGCCCTCTATCCAGTTTTCCCCAGTCCCCTCTCTCCTTCTCACTCCAACACTCCCTCACAGGACTCTCCTCCTGAGTGCAAATATCAGCACCCATGTGGATCACAACTACCTGTAACTCTAGCTGCAAGGGATCCATGAACCTCATCTGGCCTCCTTGGTGCCTACACTTCCATGTGCACATTCCCACACACAGACATAATTTTAGAAGATAAAAAACGAATATTTAGAATACTTGTCTGATTTCTCCTGCTGCTTCCAACGTGTAGTTTGAATGCTCTAATCCCCCCTTCCTCATCACTGTTGAAGACCTACTGTGTGTGCCTCTCCTTCTGTACCACCTTTTCCAGCAAGTCTTGTGACTATGAAGTCAGAGGTGATGAAGTGAAGATAAAGGGAGAGCCTGCCAGGCTCCCAGCTTGCTCATACCTCCATTTGACTAGCATGGGATGGGCTGGACACCATGCTCACTCAATGTCTTCATCTGGGAAATGACAGTTGGAGTGAGATGTACCTCTTCAAGAATACTCATGTTCTTTGAGACCTTGGGGCACTTAGTGGTTTGTTCCAGGGCCTCTAGAGACACAAAAGTATTGACACATGGGGTAATATCATCCACTGTCTTGGCTCAATTTCAACAATACTTTATTGCTGAAAAGAATAGTAAAATCTATTAGAGGGAAGGGTGTGTATATGGTTTTATACTAATCTACAAGGCTGCCCTCTTAAAGATTGAGGAACAAGGCAGAATTACTCCTTGTGCAGGGTAACTTCCTTATCTTTACCAGCTTGTTGTGTCTAAAATGTGAGTGATGTGTGCCACTGATGGCCAAAGCTTTAGAAGAGGGCTCACAACCCACATCTTCTCCTTCATTTATTCCTGATACAATGATCCTGAAAACACATCAACATTCTGCAAAACCTCGATGTGCAAAGGCCCACTCCCACCCCATCCCTTGCCAATGGGTCTTTGTGGCACCACAGGACTGAGGAAGGTTTACATGAAGCTGTTGTGATCTGGCTGTTATCTGTTACTATAGCAACACCTGTCTTGATTGAGGTTAGGTCTCTCAGTCGGCTTTAGCAGAGCTGCTGCTTCCTGTGTGTCAGCCCAAGCCTTCAACACTTCAACAACCCTTCATCTCCTCTGACACTCCCCACCGCCCCCAAATGAAAACCCTATTGGTGTCCTCAATTATAGATGAGAAAACTGAGCCTCCTGGGTGTTCAGCAAGTTGGCCAACTTCACACAGTGGCTGATCGATAGGCACAGTCAAGAGCCAAACTCAGACCACGTAGAATCACCACTGGTGAGAGCCAGAACCGGTTCCCATCAGCTCCAGAGCTGACTGTGGGCATCTCACCCAAGCTCATGCTCTTAATTCATACAGGGAATTTAAGTAGACTGTGGTCATGGGAATACACAATTCAACACTTTCTGTTTCTGTTTCTGTTGCTGAGCCAGTTTATCACAGAGCTACGCCATCAGACCCTGATGATTCCAAACGGCCAAGCTGAGCCCTGATCACCTCATCGTGTGCCCCTCCCAACTTCACGCTCTCCTTTTCTAACCCGCTGAGTCCTATCAGCACTGCCTGTATATGCACAGGTAAAGAAGCATGCAGACTCAAGTATGGACAATCTACCAGGGAACACATCCCGGATGACCTTTTCTCTCCCAGCATGCTGTAGCTCTTCGTTGTGTGAATGGGCATAACACCAAACTAGCTTCTAAGTACTTACTTTTCTATACCGATAGATCTGTGCAGCTCGCAACCCCATCAGAGAAACTTTTTTGTTTTACAACAGACGTGTGTCAGAATATGATCTACAAATGGTGCTGTGCGGTGAGATATCTGAGACCTTGTAAAAAAAAAAAAAAAACGCCAAGTAAACAAGACCTTCTTGTAACCTCTGTCCCTCTATAACATGGCTGTTCTGGGAATGTGCTTCCCTGCCCCTGCCAGGTGGAGCAGACTAGGAGGGACTTCACTTTTAGATTATTCATTACAGCTGGCTATTGTTATCTGTTTACACGCCTCTATGAAACAAACATGTTTTTGCAACGTGCAGTTGGCTGTTGTGATTGCACACTTTCTTGGGTGAGTCCTTTTTAACCCTCAGAGTAGACATTGTCTGACGCACTGAATAAAGTTGGTTGTTGTGTGAGACTTTAATCTACTTCATTTTGAGGCCTCATTCTCCTAGGTTCCTGCTGCCAACTAAAGCAAACAGATGTGGTTAATACAGACACTCCTAGCTGTTCAGAGAACAGAGAACAAGCTAGGGTGGCCAGCTCAGGACATCTATATCACACGGCTTCCCCGGAGGACTCAGAGAGTCATAGAAGCGGGGGAAGGGAGATCATAAGAGCCAGGGGTTGCAAGGAACTGCTGAGGAATGGCATTTTTGTGACAAGACAGAGCTGCTGCAGACATGAAAGTCTCAACGGCTGTGGCTGGATAACCAAGCCACTCTGCCAAGAGACCAGCACTAACAAAGAAATAACAGGGTTATTGATGGAATCATAACGGACTCTGTTGGTTTTTTTGAGAGAATGCTGTCCATGACAATAAAAGAAAACATTGCAAATGAGAGAAAGGAAAACACTCACTATGTGTGCTGCAGCAGGGGGATTTCCAGTAAGAAGTCTTTAATCTCTGCAGCAAGTATTTTGCTAGGTCTGCATAATACACGGGCCACAAGAGCATCCTTAGGACAGCTGAAATTCAGGGCAGAAGATCAAGTTGACAGGATTGGCTTTGAGGATAAAGCAAGCAGGGAGTGGGGGAGGATTGCCTACCAAATCTGGCCTGCGTTTCCCTGTGATTACCCTGCAGGAGGTGATGTCGGACCCCATCCATCACCCTGGCTTAGGCTCCCATGGTCCAGTTTCCCCTGGGTGCCTTTGAAATCTTAAACCACAGGGCAAATTTACTGTTTCACTTGTCCAGACCGCTGAACTCATGAGAGGCAGTTATGTATGTAATATACCACAAGCAGTGTGGTGGGTTGAATATTCTTGGCCCAGGGAGTGGTACTATTAGGAAGTATTGTCACTGTGGGTGGGCTATGAGACCCTCCTCCTAGCTGCCTGAGGACAGTCTGCTCCTGGCTTCCTTTGGATGAAGATGTAGAATTCTCAGGTCCTCCAGTGCCATGCTTGCCTGGATGCTGCCATGTTCCTGCCTTGGTGATAATGGATCGAACCTCTGAACCTGTAAGCCAGCCCCAATTAAATGGTCATAGTGTCTCTTCACAACAACGGAAACCCTAAAAAAGACAGGATTTGATACCAGGGAGTGGGGTTTTGCTGTGACAGACCTGACCATGCTTTTCTTTGAAGGAATGCGGATTTGGGAACTTTGGAAAGTAGTGAACTAATTTATGTGGGGCTTAACGGGCTATACTGTTAGAAACATGGACGACAGTGCCCCTGAGTGTGTTTTCAACTGTGAGAACCTAGCTCAAGAGGTTTCAGAGGAGATGACTTTCGGTATGCGGTCCAGAGACTGTTTTTATGAAATTTTAGAAAAGAATGTGGCTGCTTTTTTGCCATCGTCCGACAAGTCCGCCTGAGGCTAAGGTGAAGAGCTTTAGATGAATTGCTTTGACAAAGGAAGTCTCAAAACAGCCTGGTATGATTTCTTGTGTGTGGTTACGAAAGTTCACTCTTATGAAGCACATTTTAATGAAGCGGCCAGCATAGAAAGGGAAAAATACAAAATGTGTGGCTCAAAGAATAAAGGGCACCAGGAAGTGGAATGAAGCTAAAGCCTGCGTTCAAGGATATTAAATGGAACTAAGGGAGTGGTATGACCTTGGGACAAGATCTCACCCAGCTAAACTTACCCTTCTGCGGTTAAAGAAGGGATAGTTATGTCTAACCATTATTACGACTGCTTACTGTTTTCATTTGGACTTTTAATCTGGAATAAAGTATAATCCAAAAATGGAGGACACATCTACGATCCAGATCCTGAGGCAGGAAGGCACAATCTTTTGATCCAGATCTCGAGGAGTCTTGGTCATGAAAAGCTTAGGCCCAGGCTTGGAGGTATACATGCCTTTAATCCTAGGAGACAGAATCAAGCAGATCTCTAAGTTCAAAGCCAGCCTGGGATAATACAAATTCCAAGTAGAGAGAAGCTTAGGTCCAGACATGGTGGTTTTAACTCCTTTAATCCCAGAACTCGGGAGACAGGCATGTGATCTCTGAGTTCGAGATCAGTCTACAGAGCAAGTTCCAGGACAGCCAATCTTAGGCAGTGAAGGAGTTGGAAAACAGAACATTGGTGATATTATAATAAAACAAGGGGGCCATGTTCCAGCCCCAGCAAGCAGCAGAACTTGGCAGCTTTGACCATGTGGCTCTGCCTTTAGCATAGAAGAGACTACTGAGACAATTGATGCTGGTTAGCTGGAGCTAAGAAATTAGAGGTGAGTAAGAGACTTACACTGAGATGAAACCTTCTGGGAAGTGTGTTCTGAAATCATAAAGAAGCTGTGTTCCAGAGACAACCAAGGCTGTACCTCATGCTAGTAGCTGGACTTAGTAATATGTAAGAGTAACCCAGAGGGTACTGGTTTGAAGGTATGAAGAGGCCATGGAGAGCATCTGAGGCCTGGTACTGTGAGAGGGCAGAGAAGGCCATTGGTGAAAGTACAGTCTCAGTTTTAGTTGATGGCCCAAGGCTGAAGGAGTCATGCAAAGAACTTGAGGCTTGGCACCGTAGAGGGAGCCTGTGAGAGACTATTGGTGAAGCCAAGTTGCAGTGGACTACCCCAGTGTATTGGAGAGGCCAGTACCATGGGATGACCACCAAGAACAGCAGCAGCAGTGGAGTGGATTCAACCAGAGCCTAGAGTGCTCCAGAGGGCAGAGCTGAAGAAGTGACCTAAGCCCTTTTGAGAAGCCCAGAAGATTGTGTGGAACTAGAAGCTGTAATGCTGAAGTTGCCTTGGATACCCCAAAGTGTTGGAGATGCCAGAGTCACGGGACACCTGCTGAGGAAAGCTGCTACCAGGGAGAAAGAGGAAGAAGTTTGTTGCCGTCAACAAAGATGAAGGAGTTGGAGATCTGAAGACCGCTTTGACATCAGACCTGGAGATGCCGACTTCGGAGTTTGCCCAGCTGGCTTTTGGTCTTGCTTTGGTCTAATATTTCCTCAGCACGATGCTTTGGAATGGTAATGTATATCCTGCATGATGTTGGAGGTATGTGATCTGCTTTCTGATTTTGATTTTATAGGGGATTACAGTCTAGAGATTGCATGAATCTCAGAAGAGACTTTGAACTTTGGACTTTAAACACTGTTGAGACTGTTATAGCCTATGGGACTTTTGAAATCAGACTAATATATTTTGCATTATGCTATGCCTAGGTATGGCCCCCATAGACTCATATGTTTGAAGAAGCCTATGGGAGCCAGGGATTGGAGTGTGGTTGTTTGGATATTCTTAGCCCAGGGAGTGGTACTATTGTAGGGTATGGTCTGGTTGGAGGAAGTGTGTCACTGTGGAGGTGAGCTTTGAGACACCGCCCCCCCCCCCCCAGAATCCTGAGGATAGTCTGCTCCTGGCTTCCTTTGGATAAAGATGTAGAACTCTCAGTTCCTCCAGAGCCATGCCTTCCTGGACACGGCCATGCTTCCTGCCAAGATGATAATGGACTGAACCTCTGAACCAGTAAGTCAGCCCCAATTAAACGTTGTCCTTCAGAAGAGTTGCCTTGGTCATGGTGTCTGTTCACAGCAACAGAAACCCTAATTAAGACACACAAGAAGTCACCTTAGGTGACTTTGGCTTTCTAAACTTAGTCTGGTCTTCCGTCAAATGGAGTGTGGGAAGTATCTAATTCATGAACTATGGATCCAGGAACACACTGAAAGTCCCACATGTGGTAGTTCAACTATTTGTTACCAGAAGAATGGAGAATTATAGACCCAAACAGGGCCCAGCACATTCTGAGAGCTTTGTTTAAACCAGAATCTCTAAGGTCACCCAGCTTAGCCTGTTTGCCATGTTTCAGGTCAGAGAGAGAGAGAGAGAGAGAGAGAGAGAGAGCCTAAAATCAGCAACAACGGTGGTGATGGGTCCCTGAGAAAGAATACCAGGGATTGCCCTCTGACCTCCATACGCATGTGCACAGATATATGCATGCACTTGCATTTATGAACAAAGGCATATGCACACACACAAAACTCAACCAGACAATCAATCAACCAACAAAATGACACCTCTAATCTTTACATCGAGCTGGTGGGTGCTATTGTCTTCCTTTTCAAGACGAGGTCAGGACAGAAGGAGAGAGCTCTTACAAGTTATTTGCAAACATTGCCTGCTCCCATTCTATACACTTGCTGAGAAAATAGTTACCACTTCCATTGTAAAGATGAAGAATCTGAGGCTTCCAGTAGTTCAGTGAGACAACCAAGGACACCAAGAAAGCAAGCATCAGAGCAGGGATTCAGCCTTAGCTAGGCCTGTGCATCTCTCCAGTCTTCCTGCCTATAAATAAAAGCAGCCGTCCTTAGGAAAGCTAATTAACACTGATTTGTTTATTAGAGTATGCGAGGCATGAAGGCTTAGAGCCTAGCAGGCATCCTCTTATGTAACTGTCACGGCAAATGTTTGTCCCCGTTTGACATACCAGGAAACTGAGGCACAGAGAAGATCACAGACGACCAAGGTCAGAAGCAGAAACTGGCATAGCTGGAAAGCAGACTCGGTCAGCTCCCATAAGCTCTGATGAGCTGAGATCTGGATGCGCAATGGGGGTTTGCTTAACAAACTCCTTTGACCTGCCATGAAAACCTCAGGCCCTCTTATTCCACTGACCAATATCTCGGTGATTTGCTGAGAGATCGTGGTGGGCTGCTTAAGAACAGGAGGGAAAGGGGAATAGTCAGGGGAGAAGCAGAGTTAAATGTGATAGACAGGTGGCCGGGCCAATAGTCAGCAGGCTGGACCAGTCCTCCATCCTTGGTGCCACCCCTCCCGTGATAGACAGGTGACCGGGCCAATAGTCAGCAGGCTGGACCAGTCCTCCATCCTTGGTGCCACCCTTCCCGTGATAGACAGGTGAACGGGCCAATAGTCAGCAGGCTGGACCAGTCCTCCATCCTTGGTGCCACCCCTCCCATGTCCATGCAAGAATAGTCCTTAGACCCTCCTGAACATGTCTAGTGGATTATGGGCTATCTCCTTGGAGATGCAGATTCTATGCACCTATGTCTATGCTCCCTTGCAGGAAGGAACCTGGGTTGCAGGCTCAGAGACGGAGAGGCTCTCTTTGGCTTTCTCCGTTAAGAAGATTAAAGCAAAACCTTCTGAAATGACAAAGGTTTCATGCCTCTGGAAGGCTAGAAGACCAAGAAGGCCTTATACAGTTGAGGATGGAGGTGGAGGGGGAAGGACATTTCCTCTATTACCACCACCCTAGCCTTGGCACAAAGTAGGCCCAGGATGACCCAAAAGCAGGGCACACATCCAAGGAGGATGCCCTATGCTTTCTGTAGACACTGAGCTGAATTCCATGGTTGCGGGGAGAGGAGGCACACCAGCAGGGAGGTCACTCTGCAGAACCCTGGGGCATGTCAGGTGACGGTTGGTCATAATCATCCCTTGTTCTTGCTTATCACACACTCAAGAGAGCCACCTGGTACAGATATGAACCTTTGAAGTACCTCATGCAACCTTGGAGACTCAGTGATCTGGCCATGCCCGCCCCTCCAGCCTCATATCACACACATCCTGCACCATGATAGGAAAGTTGACCCGTACACAGTTTTTCTGTATTCTCGAGCCCCTGCAAACCTGAGCTATTATTACCCCTCCCCTGGCCTCAGCTTGGGCTGTACCTCGTGCCTAGCGTGCCCTTGCCATGTCCTCTCACGGCCTGCCTTCTTCAGGATGACTCTGACCGTCCGTTAAGATCCTCCTCCCCCGATTTCCATGTGTGCTCTCCCAGCTCAGGATTCCTGGTGGCCACTGGTTACCACAGAAACTTGTTCTCTCAAGGTTCCAGAAGGCTACCATCACAGAGGCAGCAGAGCCTTGCTCAGATCTTCTTCAACCCTGGTAGTTTTTTCTAATCCTTGACATTCCTTACATTCTCACACCTGGCGTGTCCCAGTCTTTGTCTTGATACATACATGGCTGGTCCCTGACTCGCACCTGTGTCATCGTGCGGCTTTCCTGTAAGGACATCAGCCGCCAGGCCAACTCCAATGTAACCTAACCTCAAATGCATTGCCGTCGTTATTTTGAAATGAAGTCACCTCCTGAGGTTCCCAAGGGGGTGTGAATGTGAGGAAAATATCGTTTGACCCAGTGTAACCAGTAACTTGACATTTCAGAGGAGCAGAGCTCGCTACAATAGTCAGAGGAAGTATCAAGAAAAGACTGAAGTCAGCTACTACTTGTACCAGACCAAGTACAAAGACGAGATCATATTGGGAATAGTACAGGGGTTACTGACTAAAAGCAGGAGTCAGTGACCCTTCCAAACTCCAGGAAGTTCAATCTTGTGCCTGGCAGCATCGTCCTTCAAGATCCTCACCATTCACCCACCACTCTAAAGCAGCCTGGCAGCAGATGATTCGCTGCCCCTCTATCATTAGTTAAGACAACAGAAATAACAGTGTATCACCTGGGAGGAAGGAGCTGACATCTTTCTCAAGAAGTTTCCTAGACTGCCAATAACAGTTCTCTGCTCTCTCCACTTTTCTAAATAGCGAGAGTCCAGTCAATCTTCGGCACTGCTACACGGCAGGCATCACACACAGTTGCCTGTCAGATGTTGATAATCCTCCCAAAACAAAAAGACAAGTGAAACCTGAGGCATTGGGGGAAGATGAATCGAGGCACCAGAGGATGATGGCTGAGGCACCTCAGGAGGATGACCCAATGCACAGAAGGACCGAGGCACTGGAGAACAACCTAAGGCATCAGAGGACGGTGACCCAAGGCATCAGAGGACTACGGAGGATGATGACCTAGGCACTGGAGGGAAGTCGAGGACCCTATGTACTGAAGAACCGCTAAGCTCAGAGGACAAAGGCCCCAGGCACCAGAGGATGACGCCAGGCACCTGAGTGAGGACCATGACCGGAGGTATCGGAGGATGATGACTGAGGCACTGGAGGAGGACTAGGACCCAAGTGCACCGAAGGACTGCACCAGAGGACAACGACCTGAGGCACCAGAGGAAAATAACCTGAGGCATCAGAGGACAACCCAAGGCACCCGAGGAAGGATGATGACCAGAGGCACCAGAGGGCCGAGGCACCAAAGGATTACGGAGAGTGATGACCTAGGCACTGGAGGGAGCGTGAAGACCCAATGCACCGAAGGAACGCACCAGAGGACAACGACCTAAGGTACCTGAGGGAGGATGGGAGGAGGATGACCCGATGCACCAAAGAGCCGAGGCATCAGAGGACTATGGAGGATAATGACCCAGGCACTGGAGGGAGAATGAGGACCCAAGGCACCGAAGGACCCGGAAGCAGAGAGAACGAAGGCCGGAAGCACCAGAAACTACGACCCGAAAGATCACGGAATCGCAGAGCCAGAGTCGCAGAGTCTGGCTTCCAGATATCTCCGTTATGGCTTTCTGGTTTCTTGAGTCCACCATTTTATCATCAGTTAAAATGTGAACAGTGACCGTCCCAAGCCCCCTAACCTGTCTACAGGTTAGCTGTGGGGGAGGGGAGGATGGCCATACATGAATGCGCTGTGCCTGGCCCAGAGTTAAATTCCCCAACTCACTGTGTGTCTCTTTTCTTTTAAATAATATTTTCACTAATCACACTGTTAGTAAGCGTACTTTTATTATAACTCCAAACGGTGATGCATTTTAGCTCTTAAAGTAAATATATTTCTTATTTCTTGCCGTTGGGAGCCAAGCTTTTCTGTTTATAATGCTCACAAATAGAAAATTAAAGAAAAGCTACACCATCCCCGATTTGAATGTGAAATAACTGGTATGAATCCAGGATTTTTATTCCCTTAAAAAAAAATAGTATTTCCTAACCAGCCTCTTTAAATGCCCATAGCTCATACTTGATACTGGGAGGCAGCTCACAAAAGCCTATTTGCCTGCATGAAAGGGGTCTTGGGTTTTATCCCCAGCACCACACACACACACACACGTATTCCAATATCCAACCCTAAAGCCATGAACTCTCAACAGCCAGACTATGACCTCACAGATCATTGTCCTATTTAAAAAAAAAAAAACAACAACAACAAAATAAAAAAACCTGCAGTTCCTTGGGGGAATAGCTAAGCCTTGCTTTGAGCAGAGAATACATAAGTGGAGTCTGAAAATGTTCCCAGATCTGAGGGTGGAGAAACTGTGAAGATGTTAAGGAGCCTTGGCAAAGGACTGGAGGGACAAACTGAGGTGGCATCCATTGACTAAAGGTGGAGTCGTCTGAGGATCAATAACAATGACTGAGACTGGGGAGCATTCGCCATTGAGTATTTCCCACACAAGCATGAGGACTTGAGTTCAATCCCCACTACCTGACTTTTAAAAACAAGACAAAAGCCAAGTGTGATAGGCCAGGTTTGCAATCTCTGCGCTGGGGAGGCAGAAACAGGAGGGATCTGGAGCTTACTGGCCAGGCAGACTAGCCTGCTTGACAAACCTCTGGCCATTGAGAGACCCTACCTCAAAAAACACAGGGTGGATACAACAGCAGAGGCTGTCCTTTGGCTTTTGCATGCACATGGAAGGGGACACAGACACACACACACACACACACACCAGAGTGAGAGAGAGAGAGAGAGAGAGCATCAACACAGTTACGTAGGATCACGAATTCACTGCTGTGTAATGAAAACGAATCCTCACTTCAATGCCCGGAAGGAAGTCCTAATTAGCTCTGATACTGAGGCGCAGAGAAGTGAAGCGTGTCACCCCATGTCACACAGCTTCTAAAGAGAGAAGGTAGAGTTCCACACCGTGTCTGTGACATTGCAAAATGTGCGGCACCAGCCGTCAATAAAGTTTAATGTTCCCTCCACTGTCCCCACCACAGCAGGACTTCAGGCAAAGCATTAGACAAGGGGAAAGAAGAGAGAGCTATCCTAGTCCCATCCCACCGTCTCTTAGTCCCTGGTTACAAGCAACAGATGTCGGAGGGTGAGTGTGGCATGATATATACACGACACGGTAATGGCAAAACCCATTATAACCACTCCTGTGAAAATCCACGAGGGCCATAAAACGCTCTTTGGTTTCAAGGTGGGAGCTGGCAGTGGCTGGCTGCACATCCCAGGCTCGTCCTGATGCCATCCTGCCTTCTTACCCCTCAGATGAAGTTTCTTAAAGAGCAGCCTGGGAGCCGTTCTTACTTAAGCACGTTTTAAAATACAGATCCATGGGCCTCATTGTAGACCAGATTGGTTTCTGAAGCACAGAGCCCTGTAATCGGAATTTTTACCTGAGTGCCCTAGGAAGATTGTTGGCATGATGCTCTTCAGGAAGTGCTTCTCTGGTATGTGACTTTTCCTGGAGAGATGCAAACAAATGCCTCTTTGACCTTGATGAGCAACCAGTTGCAGACCAAAGCCTCTCTGTTCTAGCTTAGCAGGTCAGTGGAGTCACCCACAGATACAAAGGTGACCTAACAACCGAAGGATCTTTAAAAAGCCAAGCCAAACATGAGTGAGCACTCAGGAAAGCGGCATCAGGGGAGTCCCCTACAGCTTGCAGACACTGACACCAAAATCTCTGCCACCTATGTACAGTAATTTTTTTCCTGCTAATAAAATCATGGGGCTGGAGCTTGGGATGTTTCTGTCAGAGGCAAGAACCACACAACCATCTCCCTCTCATCTGAGAGACCTCAGAGCTGAGGAGTGTTAAGGATAGGTCATGTGGAGAGCTCTCCTCACATCCCTATGGTCCTGGGCTTGAGCTCAGCACTGGGAGTGGGAGGTGCTGGACAGACAATCTCTATCAACTTCCTTGCCTCCACCCCTTTATTACACCAGAACTTCTTTTTAGTCAGTGATCTCTCTGCAAGACAAATTCCTATTGAAATATTTTTTTTAAGAAGCCAGATGTGGTAGGGTATGCCTGTGATCCAGAGCTCAGGAGCCTGAGGACAACTATATAGTTGATCCTCTCTGTTAGTGCTCCCTCCCTCTGTTAGTGCTCCCTCCCTCTGTTAGTGCTCCCTCCCTCTGTTAGTGCTCCCTCCCTCTGTTAGTGCTCCCTCCCTCTGTTAGTGCTCCCTCCCTCTGTTAGTGCTCCTCCCCCAAAGCCCAATGGTCTCTGGACATCTTCACATAGGATAGGCCTGTGTAGTTTTAGCTCTTTAACAATCCCCAGACTTATCTGTCACTTCTCCTCCACCCTTCCACACAATTTCCTGCACCCCCACCATGGAGGACTCACCGATTCTTCAGCCAGCACCCATTCTGACATGGCTATCATCTGTCTCTATAACACCCTTCTGGCTTTGCTCCCCTTGACTTTCCTTGGTTCTTCTGTTTTTATTCACTTCCTGTGACCTTCTTACATCCCTCAGGGATCTAAGGATGATTGACAGGAGATCCAAACACAGCCTATGTGGTTTAAATGAAAATGGCCCCCAAAGGCTCATAGGGAGTGACACAATTAGGAGGTGTGGCCTTGTTGGAGGAGGTGTGGCCTTAAGGGAGGAAGTGTGTCATTGGAGGCGGGCTTTGAGGTTTCAGATGCTCAAGCCAGGCCCAGTCTGTCTGCCTGCCTCACTGTCTCTTCTCTCCTGCCTGCCAATTCGGATGTAGAACTCCTGGCTTTCTCCAGCATGTCTACCTCTGCACCCCCATGCTTCCCACCATGATGGACTAAACCTCTGAACCTGTAAGCCAGCCCCACTCAAATGTTTTCTTTGTAAGAGTTACCTTGGTCACAGTGTCTCTTTACAGTAATGGAAACCTAAGACAGTCAGTCAGAAGATGGAGCAGACAGGCCATGTTTTCTCCCCTATTGTATCCATGTCACCTGGCAGTCCCTGACAGTATGGGTTTTCGGAGCTCATTAAATGAATGAAAGAAGAAATGGCGGCCCTTCTTCATCGTCATTCCATCACAGTGTACATTAGCTTGCTGATCCTCTGGTCTCTTTCTGTCTCCCCTTACTCCGTTATCACTGATAATCTTCTCGAACACCCCAGTTGGCTCAAGACCCCCTGGAACCTGAATGTCTTTTTCTATGGTATGCCAGTTTGCAGAGCTCTTCAGAAGTAGAAGCTCCAGACAACTCTGCCTGGGGGAAGGAGCTGGTACCCACAAGCTGTAAGTGACTGTGTTCATGCACAGTCCTTATTGAAGAATTGGCTGCAACCAGCCAATCTTATCAGACCTTCCAGGAGCCTCAGCCCCAGTCATAGGTGATTGGTCCAGGACTGTATGCTTGATGCAAGTTAGCAAATCATGTTCTCTCCTGAGAATATAAACTGTGAAAAAGGGTTTCCCTGAAGTCTGTTCTTGGCATTCCAGGATCGGAATGAGCTGAATCATTGGAAGCAGGAAGAACAGAGCAACCAAAGATTATTTCAAATGCAAGGGTTTCGGGGATTCTCCTTAGCTTTGGATATCTGTGGGGTACCACAGAGAAAGCTCTTACACACAGCCCTGCGTCTAGGAGCCCTTTCCTGATCTTCTAATAATTATTCCTTTTTGCTAGAGTTAACATGTATGCATTTTTGTTCCTTGTATATAAACAAGCATTGACCAAGAAAAGGTCTTGAGCATAAAATCCCGGTCTAGATGTTAGAAGCCCCAGGTAAAACACTAAGTCCCGGAGTCTCAGTACCCACATTTAAAAGCTAGATACTAGATGTAGGATCTAGTGATAAACAAACGTGTTCAGTAGCTGCATCCTTACTGGGTAGAGAAACTGTTGGTCCAAGTTTCTCACACAGTGAGCAAAGTAAATATGACAGGTGACCAATGAGGCAACATCTGGAGATAGATGAAGCAGCTCCCAACTGAGAATCACAATCTCTTGGAAGTGTAACTTCCTGTGGGTCCTGCCTAGGGACAGGATGGGTGCAATGGCTTCTAGTACTTCCCACCCAAGAGTTGCCAGCTTCCAAGAGATATAAGGCTGGAGAGAAAGTTTAGCTATATTGCGGGAGATGTGTGTTAGAGGGGTGTTGTCTCTCTTTGTCTATAGAGTTAAAGGAGGCTCCAAAGGCAGGAATGTTGTCTGTGTCACCAGCCAGCCATCTCCAGAAAGCCCAGTCTGTCCTGCTCACAGTAAGTGACACTCATTTTTATCCATGTGTCTCTGCCTCTGCAGTCTCTTCCTGCTTTAATGGCTTTGTTCCTGCCTTTTCTATGTTGTCTCTTTTCTCTCTCCTTGCTCTTATTTCCCTATGTCCTCTGTCTCTGTGTGTCTCTTATCCTGTCTCCTTCCCACCTCATCCCCACATACACTGGCACCTGCCCCTGACCAGCTTCCCTTTGTCTTGGTCCTTCTCCAGTTGCCTGGTAACCGCCTTCCCCACCAGCCCCACAGAAACCATAGCAACGGGCAGCCTGGAGATGCGGCCATTCATCTTGCTTTTGTCCTGTGAGTTTCCGCCACTGCAGGCCACGCATGTGGATGCTCCAATTACAGGTACTCAGGCAGGATGTCTTTGTCCAAGGCCCATTCACAGCCAAGTGGACTCGGGGAGCAGAAGCTGTTGGGAGCTGCCACACAAAGTGTCTTTGTGCCTCCTCCAGGTGCTCCCTGCAGTGCTCAAGGACAGCGAGATCTCCAAGATCATGCTCAAAAGCTCACACGACAAACAATGACAGGATGGAAGTAAAGGGGGGCAGCAGACAGACAGACATCCAACCTAACAGGCCCCAGAAGAAAAGGGGCACAGGAACACAGAGTGGGGCATTGCAGTGATCTGCACAGAGGCAAGGGCTCTGTCCAGGCTCACTGAGTGCCCTCTCTGGACCCTGATGCTCTCTCTGTCCATTCTCCAACACAGATCACTTAAAAGCCTCATAGATCTCTCTAGCCTAGATCTGCAGAGCCCCATTGAAGCTCCCCTTGAGGTAAAGCCTTTCCCGAGCACTCCCTCACTGCTCAGCATTGATTGGGTCACCTGACTCCCTAGACTTTGTGTGTGTGTGTGTGGTGGAGGGAGGGGTATGTGTGTGTGTGTATGTATGTCTGTGTGTGTAGCCTATGTATGTGGTATGTATGTGTGTGTCTGTGTTTATGTTTCTGTGTGTCTGTGTGTGGTGTGTGTGTGTATGTGGCATGTGGTATATGTGTGTGT
>JANHMN010000023.1:35239821-35252514 GCA_030674055.1 Rhabdomys pumilio | reverse complement strand
TTTATCAAATTGCCCCAAGCTGGGGTATATTAAGTGTACCAGCTCACAATTTGGAAGCCACAAGTCAAAATTAAGGTGTGGGAAGCGTCACACATCAGAAGAATCCAGAGGGGATCCTTCCTTGCCTCTTTCTAGCTCCCAGTAGCAGCTATGTATAAGTTCTTGGCTTCTACCTGTCTCTATGGTCACATGCTTCCTCTCCACATACATCGAACCTTCCCTCTTACAGGCTCTCCAGTCCCTGGGCTAGGATCTAACCTAGTTGAGATGCAGCTACAAAGACTCTATGTCCAAATAAGGTCACATTTCTAAAGTTTCAGGAAGACAGGCGATTAGAGAGGAGAAAATGCAAGTCAATTGGCTCTAGACTGGTTTCACCCAGTTTGTAATTCCTGTGTTGTTGACAAGTCTTTGTTCATCATCTTGCCGACCACAGTCAACCAGCAAGTAGGCAGACCTCTGTGTTAGTGACAGAAGTACCTGAGAAGCAACTCTTGAGGAAAGGATCCCTTTGGCTCACGGTTTGAGAAGATACAGACCCTCGTGGTCGGAGAGGCATGTCAGTATGAGCAGAGTGTGACATAGTTACCCAACAGTCAGGAAGCAGAGAGAGAGACGGAAGCGGGGAAGCGAGTGCCCAGTTCATCCACTTTCTCCGTTTCATTGTTTCAGCCCCAGTCCATGAAACAGTGCTACCTACATTTAAGGAGGGTCTTCCAGTGCCAGTTAACCCAATCTGGAAACTCCCTTACAGATATGCCCAGGAGTTGCCTCCTACACGACTCTAGATCTTGCTGAGTTGACAAACTAACTGTTGCAACCTCCAATGGCCTTCTTGTTCCTCATTCAAAACACAGGGATAGCAACATGGTTCAGGAGGTCACCAAGGAGGTGTGGACAAAGAAGCAGTGTCTGCGGATGCACCGGCATTACTTGCCAGCTGATAGGTGTGGGGAAGGGATGATAGCATGAGAGTTTGAACCCTGATCAATGACGTAATCATTGAAGGACTGACGCTCTAATGGCATTATTGAGAAGTAGTGGAAACAAGGAGGCGGAGCCCAACTGTAGGAAGTAGATCATTGGGAGCCTTGAGGACATATTTTGCTCTTGATCTTCCCACTCCCTTCCTCTTCCTCCTCATCTCCCCTCCCCCTCTTTGTCCCCTCCCCTCCTCCTTCCCTCTCTTTCTTTCCACTTGCTGGATGCCTGGGATTGGGCAGCCTCCACTCTGCCCCACAGTTCCCACTGCCATAAGGATCCGCCTCCCCTCCCCTTCCTTTTTCTCTGCTTCCTTCTTCCACACACTCTCTCTCTTCTTTTCCTTCCTCTCCTCTTCCTTTCCTCTCCCTTCTCCCACCCTCCTGTTCCCTTCCCTTGCTCTTTCAGCCCTAGGAGCTTGTAAATGAACTCAAACACAGTCTCCCTCTTCTTCCAGAATTCTCCCTTCCCTTCTTAAAAGAATGCTAGACATAGGATCCAAGATCTACCCAGATCATTCAAAATGATCCCGTCCTGGGACCCTTAATTACACCTAATAAGATCCCTTGTCCAGACAAGGCAGCCTTCCCTGGTATTGAGGGTTTGAGGAGCACATGTCACTTGGAGGACATCGATTTAACCTCCTGCCATAACTGTAACTGTTTTCCCTTTTCTTTTTCTCCTTTCTCTTTTCTTTATCACCTTCATCTTTCCCCCACCTCTCCCTCCCCCTCCTTTCCCTCCCCCTCCTTTCCCTTCCTCTCCTCTCTTTCTTCCCTCTTTTCCCCTCCCCCTCCTCCCCTCCTCCTTCTCCCTCTCCTCTTCTCCCTCTCCCCTCTGCCTTCTTCTAAACAGAGCCTCATTATGTAGTCTAGGAAGACCTCAAAGTTTGTAGTCTAAACTGACTTTGAATTTTTAACTTATAATCCTCCTGCTTCAGCCTCTTAGCTGCTAGAATTACAGGTGTATGCCAGATTTACTGTAAATTTTTTTGTTTTGTTTTGTTTTTCGAGACAGGGTTTCTCTGTGTAGCCCTGGCTGTCCTGGAACTCACTCTGTAGACCAGGCTGGCCTCAAACTCAGAAATTCACCTGCCTCTACCTCTCAAGTACTGGGATTAAAGGCATGCACCACCACTGCCAAGTTTTTTAAAAAAATATTTTAACTTATATTTTAGTAGATCATCTTGGGGGCGCATGTATGGAGATCTTCTAAGAGATAGAGTACTCTTAGTCCACCATGTGCATTTTGGGGACTGAACTCAGGTGGTCAGGCTGAGCTGCATGTATTCAATCCTTTATTGTGATTTGTGTTGTTAAGAAGAGAGTCTGGCCTGCTGATAGTTTCTTCAGTCAATATTTACAAGAGCCAAGGATTCGCTGTTTTAAAATGAACTGATTTTTATTTCATTTTCGGAATGAGGCTGGGAAGATAGGTGCCATTGTTCGAGTTCCAAAGTCGAAGAAAATGATGCAAGAGACGCTAGGTGGGTGATTACTTTCAACTCCCCGGGGGACAAGTCCAGCACTCTCCAAACCTGCATCCCACCCCCCCTTCAAAGGAATCATGACTCTTGAATGAAGCCTACAGCCCAGGGCTTGCCCTTGGCGCTTTCATGATTAAAACTCCTCTCTGCTACACCCCCACCCCCTTTTAAACTGCCCTCATCTTTTATGTTCCTGTCAACTAGGTGCTTGTCTTCAGGAATTCCTTTGCCCCACAGGGCCCTGCTGGGCTCCTCCTGTGGCCTCTAAGCATACTCTGATATTTCACTGTCAGTTCCTATCTCCTTCCCCTGATCTGTGTGCTCCCAGAGGGCCAACACCAAGGCAGATCCATTGTCTTATCACAGCTTAGCACCCTAATCGTGGGGCAAGGACTCCATGATAGGGATTGCAATTAAATCACAGACACAACAGCACCGTTGTGGACTAATGCAACTGAAATGTGTCTTACCAGTTTTCTCATCATCCTTTGTCTGAGATCCTGATTCCACCAACATCCCTGCTTATAAAGCACTAATGTTTGTTTAGCCCTAAGGGCCAGGTCATTTCAAAGGTTCAAGACTGGGGAATTGGCAACCCCCACTGCCAACGTGGTAAACAGAAACCAGGAGATTGGGTCATGTGAGCCAATCTTTATCAAATATTAATGTGTGCAGGAGTCACAGAGCGTGGGTGCTTGCTTGTTGGAAACACACAGCTGTGGCTGTGGCAGTTTTGTGCAAGTCTGTTGGGGCAGAGTTGAGGTGGGTGGATGCTGCAGCAGACCCTGAGCACTCTTAAGAATCAAGGTTGTCACTGATCTGTGGGAGAGGTCAGAGCTAATAAGTTTGGTTTAGAAATGCTGACACGGACTTGGTAGGATGATTTTTCTATGAATATGTCAGGGAAGCACATCTCATGTAGCCAGGAGTAGGAACGGAAGCCAAACAAGATGTGGATGGGTGAGGAATATCCACACTTGGGAAAACAAATGAAGACGTTCTCTTCAGAAAGGGAGAGAGATCAGATCAGATCCTGAGCCTGCCAGAGAGAATGAAGACGGTGAGCCAAGAGCCTGGTCAGGAAGTACATGCCCTTCAATCGCTGCTGACACAAAGGTCTTTGTAGACTGTAAGAGTATACAGTGATACAGTGCACATCACTGGTCTCTACTTCCAGTGACTTGGGTCCATGTAAATTCAGTGACAGCTCTGTCCCCTCAGCCTCCGGGATTGCTGCACGTCCCAAAGAGTGTGTGAACCTCAAGGAGTCTCACCATGGATGTACAGACCATCTAACATCCTGGGAGATGAATACCTAGCCTGCTGCCTCCATTTTCTCACAAGGGGGCTCTAAGGCTTGGTTTAATGGCCACTGTGCCCACAGCAGCAATCAACCCAACTTGTAGATGCATCGCTTTCTCACTCCCCCTCACTTGCCCATTCCCTCCCCAGTGTTTCTTGGGATCATGTCCCTAATAAACAGCTTGCACCTAAGTCTCTGTTCACAGTATGGCAGGCGAGTAAGCACAATACAAAGATAGCCACACACACACCAAGGGTATTGGGTGGGGTGGCTCAGAAGCCTCAGCTTCCGCCCAGAAGGTGGTAGACTAAAGCTAGACAGGAAGTGTAGCATCTAGATTCCCCAGTGTCTAGACAAGGAGAATCCATTATGGGATAGACAAACTCTGCAAGTGCCTCCAGGCATCACCACTTCTCCCCCACCAATCACTTCAGTGCCTACAGAGCATTTGTGGACACTGTCCCAGGACATGGGCAAAGCTTTAGGAGGGCAAAGTTTGCCCTACTTGGCTCCTGTCTCTGAAGAGAGTCCTTGGGCACAGCTGAGTTCACCACCATCCGTAACACACAAGCACAACCAATAAAACTGACTGTAAAACACTTTGCAGATCCAAAGTGCCACATAAATGCTAAATAAGAAAATTAATCTTAGCTACAAAGAACTCATGCTGTAAGTCTCCAGTGGTTTGGGACCAGGCCAGGGGAAAGGGAACATATGTCTGTCATCCCTCACTCCCCCTCTGTCCTTCGTCCCTGCATCAAGATGGATATGTATATGCCCAAGCAACATGCAGAGGTCATATGGGCACTGCTGACATGCATGCACACCAAGATACACATGCATGTATATCTTCATATATAAACACATGTACAGTGCCAGTAAAGCATAGCATACAGCACACATGTATGTACCCAGGCATCTCTTCGAAGTCATGTATAGGTTTTCATGTGTACCCTTAACACAAAGGCACATGTGCACATGGAACTACACACACACACACACATATATGTGTGTGTGTGTGTGTGTGTGTGTGTGTGTATATATATATATATATATATATATATATATATATATATGTAATATACTACTACATACTCATATACAATACATATGCCTCATACACATGCACACCCAGACTTGCTGTTGTAGCCCAGGCATCCTTGCAATTCTCGTGAAGTGCTGTAGTTCCCAGAAATACAGGAAGGAAAAAGGCAAGGAAGAAGAGAAAAGGGAAAGGGTGTGGGCAGAAAGGAGGGATGAAGAAAAGAAAACATGAAAGAAGGAAGGGGAGGAAAAAAGGAACCAAAGGGAAGAGGGAGGAGGGGAGGAGAAAGCAAAAGAAGAGGGAAGGAGAGAAGGACCAGAGGGAAAGGAGAGAAATGGAGAGGAGAAACAATGTATTAAGAGAAATAGAAGAAACAATGTATAAGCTTCCTTAGACCACCTCCATCAGCTGTGGGAATCCGACAGCCCTTAGCCACTTTGATTACTTTCCTTTACACACTGGAGTGTTAACAGTTACTAAAACCAGGTACTTTTCTGACAATAACAAGCTATGGTTGAGACAAACCTCCTCAGAGTGAAGAGGGTGCCGTCTCAGTAGATGTTGCAGGATGGGAGGGAGAGATTGAAGATTACTGTGCTTCGGCAGGGATGAGGAGAAGAGATGGGAAGATTAAGAGGCAAGATATCCTGCCTGATGGATCATGGCCATTCCCTGACAGCCGTGGGTCTCAGCCGTGGTTCTCAGCCCTGACTGGGAAGGAGAAATTTAGAGAGGGATTTTTAAAATCCTGATACTGGAGCTAGAGAGAAGGCTCTGAGGCCAAGATTGCTTGCTGCTCTTGCGGAAGACCAGAGTTCAATTCCCAGCACCCACATGGCAATATAAATCTCCAGGCAATCTGATGCCCTCTTTTGACATCCTTGGGCACCTGCACACATGTTCATACACACACATGCAAACCTATGAACAGAGGTGCAAAACCACTTTTAAAATATCCTAGTATTCAAGCCAAACACGCGGGACACTGATTCCAGCCTTGGGAAGGGCTCAGCAGTCACCAGCCTCAGTGTTCCACACTTCCCACAGCAGTCTGCTCTCCCGCTTCTAAAAACCAGAAAAGAGGCCCTTTCCACTAGCCTCTGACACCCCAGCCTCCACACTCCCAAAACCCTCTCTTGCTTACATGAAGTAGAACCAGAGGCAAGCCTCTTTTTCAAACATAACAAGAAACCAAGCATCCAATTTTGCACAGCTGGAGAGCATCCAGCTGAGTCCACATAGAATTATGGACGCTACTAGTAAAAGATGAGACCCCCCCAAGCATTCCAACTCATAGAAGAGAGACATTCAGAGTCTGCACTCAACCGGAACACTTGGGAGCCTCCGCCTGGGCAAAAGAGGGAGAATTTCAGACCCCTAGTCATCTGTCCCTGCTGTCAATGTGTAGCTGGATATTTTACAGTAAACTCTGTAACGTGGGAGGAGTCAGGAGGAGAGGTAGAGGAGGAGGAAGAGGAGGAGCTAGGGGAGGAGAGATGTAGGAGCCATGGAGGACCACGCATGTATTAAGAGCAGTCCTGGGTAACAACTTATAAGGTTAGATATTGGGAAACACCTCTAATTGTGTGGGCATCTTGTTATTTGAGCATTACCAAATATATAAAACTATTGGATAATCTTTAAACATTAGAGTCTCATTTCTACCTGGTACTGTGTGGATGGCAGGATGGTCTGGGCTCAGCCAAGCATTGTGGAGACAGCATGAGAGATTGGCAGAGCCATCTCCCACGCTGGCATCTCGTGGGTGCCAGGGCCAGTGTTTCTGGCTGGCCTTTTCTAGCTGTGGTACATGCGTGCGTGGCCTCTAGCCACAGAACATGGCGGCAGAGCTAAGCAGAGTCGCCGCCACTTAGCCCAAGAAAGAGCCTTTTCAAGATATTACTGTAACATGAATGTGTTTTGGGTTTCTTTATTTTGTTGTTGTTGTTGTTGTTGTTGTTGTTGTTTTGCAATGGAGGTAGAATCAGAAGCCTGGACAAGACAGACAGGAATGCTGTCCCAGCTCCCAGTTTAACAATCTAAGCACATTGGGGTTTGGAGTCAGCCAGGCTGAAGTTCAAATGCTAGAGCTGAAGTTTGTAGCTGAGAGGCCCTGGGTCCGTCACATCACCTCTCCGTATAGCCAACACATCATGCATACACAGCAAAACAACGCATGTCCCTCCAGAGCTGTCTTAGAGCTGAAAAGGAACCAGTTCTGCAACTGGCCATGGTGAGTAATGCCGCATGGTTATGCAGCATCTCTGTGGGATGCTGACTTCCGGTCTTCTGTGGGATGCTGACTTCCGGTCTTCTGTGGAATGCTGACTTCCGGTCCTTTGGGTATTGACTTAGTTACATTTCTGTTGCTGTGGTGTAGCACCCGGGCAGCTTTGGGAGGAAGAGGCTTGTTACAGCTTATAGTTCCACAGCACAGCCCATCACTAGGGCCACGGTGGAACACTGCTGACCAGACCGCTCCCCAGTTGTGTGCTCAGCCTGCTTTCTTAATAGCACACAGGACCACCTGCCCAGGGATGGCTCCACCCACAGTGAGCTGGGCCCTCCCCCATCCATCATGGAACCAGTAAAATGCCCCCACAGACTTGCTACAGACCAATCTGAGTTTACCCAGTTAAGACTCCCTCTTCCCAAATATGTCTTGGATGGGAAGTTATTAGGATGTGGAGGAAGTGGATTTGTTTAGCAGTAGTTTTTTTGGAGGGGGGATGAGTTCAATCCTCTTTGGCAGCAACTTAGTCCCATAGCAAACACTAAATACAACTCAGTAGCTATAGTCCAGTCCTCTGGTCAGGCAGACACCAGGCACAAACCAATAGCTGTAGTTCAATCTTGGAGGAACCACCAGGCTCACCAACAGGCCTGAGGTGAGGCCACAGAAGCAACAGGGCTGCTACAGGAACCTCATGAGCAGTCCTTGGGTGAGTTTCTGTCAATGGCAGTGTTACCACAAGTGACGTTCAACAATGCTATGTAAGGCGAACCAATACATGCATATCGTTAGCAAAGAATAGCAAGGCAGAGCAAACCAAAACCAATGCTCAGTGCTCGTCTCCCATTGTCTGTGGGGTCGTATGTACACTCCTTCATTAAGCTTTCTCTCACAGAATATCCTTCATCTGTGTGCCTCAGCAAAACGTCATTCGACATAACTGACTTTCCAGGAAAATCAGAAGTTTCCACTTCAAGTTTGACTGTTGGTTGCTTCCCCAGTACACCGCTTTAACTCCATGCTCTCTTAACTTCATCCCGCCCAGCTTCCTGTTCTCTTGACTTTATTTTGTAGCCAATGAGTCCAGCGGGTGCTGACCACAGACACAAGGCCGTGGGGACAGTGACTGAAGCATGGCTGACCTAGCAGGGGTCGCACCCTTAAGGAAAACGGACGATTTGGGTTTTGAAGACCTGCCAAGATGACCCTCATAGCGGCGGCTTGGACTTATAATTAGCCAGATTATGGATCTCATCCTGGGATCTCTCTTACTTGTACCGTCAGCCTAAGTGGCCGTTAGCAAATGAACTGAGAGCGTGTTCCATGTGGAGATTATTGCAGTAGTGTGTGAGTCAGCCACAGATGGAATAAAGTCGAGTGATTTCTCGGGAGAAGTGACAGAATTAAACGTCACCACTCTGAGTGGAATAACACGGGCTTGGAAACAAATATTGCTGGTTTTCTCTCATGTGCGGAATCAAGATTCTTAAAATTATACACACGCGCACACATACACACACATACATACACACACGTGATTCTTAAAATTATACACACATACACACATACATACACACATACACACATAGACACATACACACATACATACATACATACATACATACATATATACATAACACACACACAGGTGTGTGTGTTGTGTGTGTGTGTGTGTGTGTGTGTGTGTGTATAAAATGATGACTGTGGGTGAAAGGTCAGGTCTAGAGGGAGGAGTGTGGGTGGGTGATGGGTAGAAATGGAAGGTAAATATAGAATACATTTTTTCCTTAGTGGAATCCAGATTTGTATAAAGCCCAAAATAAATATATATATGTCACCAAGAAAACAAAAAGCATTGTAGTAGAAGAAATCCATTCAGAGGGGGAAGAGATCGCCAGGAGTTAGAGGAACAATTGGGTGTTTACACTGAAAGTATATTATATTCATGTATGAAAAGGTTATAGTACACCCCGTTGTTTTTACAACAAAATACACACGAGTACAAAGCTTAACTAGGATTTATGAAGAACGCTAGCTTGCACTCAATGGCTGGTTTTAGTTCCCTCTACCCACTGTCAACATTTATGGAGTTGTTGTTACTGAAAACCCTGAGGTATCTCATCCTGGCACTTCTTCTTTCTCCCTTCTCTCCCCTGGCATCCAGTGCTCACCCAGCTGTCCCTCCTCAGCTTTGCGTGGATGGCACACCAATACACACACATAACCCAAAGCCGTTCTAACGATGACAGAGTGTTTGTTTCCTTGAACCTTCATCCATGGCAGAATTCGTGCAAAGCCCTGAAGGGTGACAATGAATGCTAGCTTACATTTTTGTAGGTGGACTATTTTTCCACCCGAAGGACCCCTTGTTGAGAGAGTAAGCTACAGAGTCAGGGCTGCACTCTGTCCCCTGTTATAATAAGCATTCAACATGTCAGAGCACATTTAACCCCCTACAGACTCCTGATGTAGGTACAACATGGATCCCTTTTCTCTAAGTTTTTGAGACACTGTCTCCTGTATCCCAGGCTGTCCCAGAACTCACTACGTGGATGAAGATGGCCTTGAACTACTGATCCTCTGCTTCCATCTCTAGAGGGCTGAGATTATAGCAGGGTCTAACTAGCCCAGGCTAGCCTCAAACCTCAAATCCTCCTAAGAGCTGGGATGACTGGTGTATGTCCACACACAATTCCAACTGGTTTGGAATGTAAGTAATTATTTTGCTAGGGATAGATAGATAGACAGATAGATAGATAAATAGATAGATAGATAGATAGATGGATGGATGGATGGATGGATGGATGGATAGATAGATAGATAGATAGATAGATAGATAGATAGATAGATAGATAGGCAGGCAGATGGACAGGCAGACAGACAGACAGACAGAGAGGTAGATAGGCAGAGGGACAGACAGACAGACAGACAGACAGGGATGTGGAGGTGGCAGCAGAAGGAGGAACAGTTGTGGACGAGAAAAGAGTCCAACAAGAGAGGTAGAGCATTGGAGGGGAATGAATTAGAATAAAGTAAAATGATGTGAAAACATAATGAATCCAATTATTTTGTATGCTAACCAATAATTTATATTCTCAGGAAAGAACACTTATTAAAAGGAGGCAGGTAAGTTTTCACAAATGAGCCCGCAAAAAAACAAAACAAAACAAAACAAAACAAAAAAAAACCAGCCCCTGGATTAGGAGCTTCCGCACATCCTTCCACCACCAAGGCAACCACTCACCTGATCATTGATTCCAGCTTGCTCTGACTTTGATCTCAATAGATTCACGATTGGCAGGCTTTGAGTATATCACCTTGGGTGGCCAATGTGATCTGCAAAGGACTTTGAGGTAGGAGGTGATCTCAGAATCAGACCCTAGTTTTAAAGATGAAGCCCCAGCTGTTAAATCTAAACCCAAAGAGTCCCCCCATTACTTGTGAGGTCAAGATTTGAATCTGTGAAGTATCTAGAATCCATACCCTGAACCCTAACCCCCAATGGCTACACTGAAGATCTAACGGACACGGTAATTTACTTATGCTGCTCTTAGGTAGACAGCAGGGCAGACAGCAGAGCCAGTACTGTACTGGATGAATGATCTGAATCTGATGGCATGGTACTCCTGCTAAGCTGAGCCCTCCCAGACCTGTCATGTCCGACACAGACCTGTGACACAGACACGCCTATGTCTCCTGACAGTAGACCCTCTGAGACTGCCGCTCTTGTGTGAGAGTCAGGAAGACAGCAGTAGGAGCTGCTCACCAGGGAGGCTCAGCAGTTCCTAGTGTCACTTGCCAGCCCCAGTCCTTGACACTGTCTAGGGAAGGCTGTGATCTCTCAGCCCCTGATGCTCACTCTAGAAACCACAGACAAGATGGAGAAAAGTATCACTTGGATTTTCTGCAGGGGACACAGGCTGTGGGATAGCTTGGAGGGAGCAGAACACGTGATGCCATGACAAGGTTCCCTGTGGAGCCACGGGGATCCAGTCCCTGTCACTGCCAGGGAGGCCAGTGAGGTCTGATCTGATCACAGGAGTGCCAAGGGCACTGGGACCAAATAGATTCATAGAACGTGTGATTTCTGAGGGACATTTCAAAGACCTTGATGACATAGGCTGGTCTGATGAAGTGCCTGCTAGATGCCCATCCGGTGCTGGGGCTGGAATGCTTTTTCTGCCATTCTCGACACCGTCCAGACACTAGGACTCATCCGTGAAGAATGGAAGCAGGCACAGTGGTTGGGGGAGGGGGTAAAAGACTTCAAGTTGGGTCCTCGAGGGAGACACTGAGAACTGTCCTTTGGATAAGAGATTTATTGGAAGGCATAGACAGGAAGATGGGACAGAGAGGGGTTTCCTTTCTTATGGGCCTATGAGGAAGTGGGAAGGGGCTGTGGCATACAGTTGATGAATAGTCACACACACACACACACACACACACACACACACACACACACACACAGAGTCAGACTGTCTCTTCTAATGAGCCTCTTTCTCAAGAGCCTCCAATCCAGATTTTTTTTACCACATGCATCTAGAAGTGCCACGATTTCAAGAACAAACTTGAAATTCTGGTACAAAACTGCAAGCACACTAATCTCTGCTTCACCAACAATTGACCTTATGACCTTGGGTCTTGACCTTCCTGACCTTTCTGTACTTCTTACAACCCCATCAACAGCGACAATCCAGGGTCTCCGCCAAGCCCCAAGGAGAGTGTAGACATCAAAGCACCTTGCAAATTAAAAAACGGCTGGGCACGGCTGGGTATTAGTATTGTTGCAGAGATTACATTCCCAGCAGGGCCAAAGACAGCCTGAGGCATCCTGGGAGCTGCAGTGCCTGCGCTGGAAGAAGGAAGCAGCTGGGAGCATTCAGATAAGGTCGCATTTGCATTCTTCAACCTCCCTTGCCCAGAGCTCCATCAGCTGAGCCAGGCACAGGGCCAGAAGCCTGCTGCAGAGGATGGAGGTAAGGATGTTGAGGTGAGGGAGCTGTGCTCCAGCCCTGTCAGCACTGCCTCGGTAGGTTGCATGCCAGTCAAGGTTCAATGTCCCAGCTATTACTTCCTGACAGCCTTCCTGGTACCCAGATTCCTTGGACTGCACATCTTACTCAGTCCTTGTGACAACTCCATGAAGTACATTTAATCCTGTTGCATGGATAGGACAACCAGAGATGAGGGGTTGATGTGTGTGCCCACGTCTACACAGCCAGGTCTGAAAGACCCAAGCCTGTGGACTCCAGTGCCAACTCCTGGCCATAGCTAAGACTACCAATATTAAGTACCGTTTAAACTGCCTGTTATAACAGGCTTTTGGAAGCTGCTTCTGTTGACTGAAGAGATTGCTCAGTAGGTAAAGGTGCTTGCTCGCCAACCTGAGTTCCATCCATAGGACAAGGCAAGAGAGAACTAACTTCCACAGACTGTCCCCGATCTACATACACACCATGCCAAGCATGAACACACACACAGCATACACACAAGATAAATACATATGTAAATGAGTAAATAAATGTATAGTGTGTATGGTGTATGTATGTATGTATGTGTGGTGTGTATGTGGTATGTGTGTGGTATGTGTGTATATGTGGTATGTGTGTGGTTTGCGTGTGTGTATGTGTGTGTGTGTGTGTGTG
>JANHMN010000023.1:35210323-35239811 GCA_030674055.1 Rhabdomys pumilio | reverse complement strand
AAAAAAAAATGAGCATTTTTTGGTGGAAATCCAGGTCTTCAATAAAGACATTTCAAAGGAGGTAGCAGTTATCTGAAAATAAAAAATCCAGAAAGGTAGTGAACATGGCTTTCTGTGAGAACTTTGGGGAAACAGAGAAAATGAGACAGGGGCTTTGGGAAACAGGCTGAGGTCTGTATGTCTCTGCTCCCTAGTCAGACCCACTCTGTCCTTCCCTGTGCCCTTGTCACCTGTGCCCTGGGGTGATAAGCAACAGACAAGGTGGCCTTCATCTGTAAATCCCTAGTGTGTGTGTGTGAGCAACCAGTGTCACCAAGAGAGGTTCAGACAATACAAGAAAGTTAAAAGGTAAGAGGTGTTGGGGCTGGAGAGATGGCTCAGTGGTTAAGAGCACTGATTGCTCTTCTAGAGGTCCTGAGTTCAATTCCCAGCAACCACATGGTGGCTCACAATCATCTCTAGTGAGATCTGGTGCCCTCTTCTGGTGTGTCTGAAGACAGCTACAGTGCACTCATATAAATTTTTTTTTTCTTTTTTTAAAAGGGAAGAGGTGTCTGAACTACAGTAATTCCAGCACTCAGAAAGCTGGAGCAGGAGGATTGCTGCAAGCTCAGGATCATCCCTGGCTACATAGCATTTCACTCCCATCTCAGGGAGAAAGAGGGAAAGAAGCAAAGACACAGAGATAAGAGAGAGACATGAGTTAGTTCAACCTCCAAGCTCCCCGTCGGTGCTACAGTGACTAAGTCCTTCCACAGCCTTGGCCTCTCAGGCTCTGCCCCTGGCGTTAGCTCTCCCAAGTTCTTGGTCCACAATCCTCCCTATGTATTAGCCATAGGGATGGGAACAACTCCCAACTATCTCTAGACACCTTAATACCCCTCCCAGCTTCAGTCTCTCTAGCTTAGCCAGGTCTTCTGAGGCTTCAGCAATTGTCAGCAGAGTTTATTCCGACACCCAGCTGTTCTCTTGGGATGCCCTGAGCATGAGGAGGTGGAGCTGGGTCAATGGCATTCTGGGATACACTCTCAAGGAGAGGGACTGTCCCAGATCAGCTACTGCAGGAAACTGCCACTTGGGGGAGCTTTAAGGAACCTCTGGTTGGTTCTGCTGTGTGATGTCATTTCCTTTTAGATAAAGGATTACTAGGCTTCAAGAAACAAGATTCCAGCTGCTTCCACTTGGCTTACAATAGGCTTGACACAGTCCTCACCAAAAGCATGTGGTGGAAGATGGTGTACTCCTCCTTTTATTGTCACTGTGACCAAAAATCTAACAAAGCTTAAGGCAAGAAGAACTTCCTTTGGCTCATGGTTTAAAGGGATTAGTCCATCATAGTGTGGAAAGACATGGTAGCCGCAGTACTTTTAAATGTAAACCTGCCATAGCCTAGAATTACCTTGGAAGACTCTTAAAAAGGAATAGTCTAGTGCAGTTTAATCTGTGGGCACGTCTGTGGATGACTGCCTTGACTGTTAATTCATGTAGGAAGACCTAGCCCACTGTGGGCAGCACCATTCCCTAGTCAAGGAGTTCTGGGTGATATAATACAAGGAGAAAGCCAGGCGAGAACAGGCAGGCAGCATGGGTGCATTCCCCACTCTCTGCTCTTGACTATGGATGTGGTGTGACTAGCTGCTTCAGTTCCTGCCTTGACGTTCTCCAAATGATGACCTGAAAGGGTCATTGCTTTTTGCCAGTCTTTTATCAGAGGAACAGAACTGAACTGAGGGTAATGGCTGAGGTGGCCAGGGGCATAGTTTACAGCAAACCTGGAGATACATCTTGGAGAATCAGAAAGAGGAAGACTCCAGACAAGGTAGGGCTGGGCAAGAACCCTCAAAGCCTTCTTCCAGCTACCCACTTCCTCCAAGTGGACTCCACCTCAAAGTTCCACAGGTGTCCAAAACTGCACCACAAGCTGGGGAACAAATGCCGAGGGGCATCACAGTCAAAATACAATATGGAGCATAGCTCTCAACACAAGGGCTCCCTCCTCTCAGCTATATGCCTTTAAATCACAGAGCGCTCTCTCCCGAGTCACACATCATAGCCTCCCAATGATCCTGAAGCATCACAATAAAGGTCCTCATAGGCACATGTGCATGTGCACATGCGCACAGACATACACACAACACGCTCATGCATGCACAGGCACACACACACATGAACATGCATGCATATGCATACATAAATGCTTGAATGGGAACTTGCCTTTGTCCATTGAATAGTTTTAATAGCCTGGGCATTAGGCAAAACATTTTGCATACCCTTTGCCCATTTAAACGCTCAGGGATGCCATGAGAGGGTTGCAGTAGTCTTCATTGAATACTAAGTTGCTTGGGGCTCAAGATTTAAATGATTCACCCAACCTCACAGGGCTTTAAAATGACAGCATTGGATTAGAGAGGGACATATCCCAAGGCTCCTATAAGGGAGACTAAACATGATGGATGAGAGGTTCATTTGCAACTGGGATGGGTGCCTGTTGGGTGGCTGCAGAGCTGGCTGCAGGCCCTCTCACAGGGCTTTCCCTACATGATGTTCTCCCACACAATACTCTCTGAAATAGGCAGTTTGGGGGAGTATAGGCTTATATATTTTTTAACCCTACTTTTTAAAAAGGATTTATTTTATGTATAGGGGTACACTGTGGCTGTCTTTAGACACACCAGAAGAGGGCATCGTATCCGATCACAAATAGTTGTGAGCCACCATGTGGTTGCTGGGAATTGAACTGAGGACCTCTAGGAGAGAAGTCAGTGCTCTTAACCTCTGAGCCATCTCTCCAGCCCCGAACCCTACCTTAATACGTTTACTTAAATGCTTTAACCTCTCTTCTAGCCCACCACCCACCAGACATAATGGGAAAGAAAGGAAAGATTACTAGGGCAAAGGAGGATGTGGGCCTGCTTAGAAATAGTTCTTTGGGGTGAGTCCAATCCAAGTTGTCAGGATATTAGCAGCTCAATTCACGTGAGTCAGCAGTGGCCGCTCTATCTACTTGCAAACACCATTTGTGAACCAGAAATGCCAATTTGGTCCAGAGGAAACTGCAAGGCTCTGCCAATTGTCCCCAGTCCCCAGAAGTGGCAAGAAGCCTCTGGAATGGGCTGGAGAGATGGCTTGGAGGTTAAGAGTGCTGGCTGCTCTTCCAGAGGCTCCAAGTTCAATTCCCAGCAACCACATGGTGGTTCGTAACCATCTGTAATGAGATCTGGTGCCATCTTCTGACCTGCAGGCATACATGCAGGCAGAATGATGTCTACATAATAAATAAATCTAGAAGAAGAGGAAGAAGAAGCAGAAGCAGAAGGAAGAAGCAGAAGGAGGAAGAGGAAGAGGAAGAAGAAGAAGAAGAAGAAGAAGAAGAAGAAGAAGAAGAAGAAGAAGAAGAAGAAGAAGAAGAAGAAGAGTCTCTAGAACATCACTGGAAGTCACAACAAACAATGACCAGGAAAGAGCGGCAAGGTGAACCAATACCACACAGCATTGCCCACTATCTTTTGGGTTATATTTATATCCTATCCAAACATCACGTGTTCTCTCAGGCATCCACTGTAGGAAAACATCACATGCCCTTTTTCCCAGGCAACTTCTGGAAAAAATACCACATTCCTGTCCTCATCCAAGCAACCTTCCACTTGTCTCCTTCAGCAGAAACATCCTCTCATAGACAGTTTCCAGAAAAACATCACATGACACAACCTAGTCTCCAAAGAAACCAGACAAATCCACTTCAGGGGAGGCAATCATGAAGTGAAGTTTCCAGAAATGAAAAGGATGACTCAGCAGCTTCATCCCGTCACACTCTGGGGAGGATTGAATTGTCAACTTGACATGACCTGGGAAGAGAATCTCAATGACAGATTATCTAGATCAGGCTGGTCTGTGGGCATGTCTGTGGGGAACTGCCTTGACTTCTTTAATTGATATGGGAAGGCACAGCCTGAAAACAGGCACTACCATTACTTGCCTGGGGTACTGGGCTGTTAAGAGTGGAGATAGCTAAGCCAAGTATCACATACATGTTTGTCTCTTTATTATTGACTGGCTGTGATGTGACTTCGAGTTTCTGCTGCCTTGAATTCTCTGCCACAGTGGACTGTAAACCTGATTGTGAGCTAAAATAACCCCCTTTTTTCCTAATGTGCTTTTTTGTTAGGTAATTTTTATCATGGCAACATGATATTAGGCTTTTACACCCAATGGGCACTTCATCTTTGAAGCAAAGTTCCTAGGCACACAGACCAAGTATTCACATCTTTCCATGGAGAAAAGCCAAGATGTGAAAGACATAAGGGGGTTGTCCAGTTGTGACAAAGCCTGGATTCTCATCAACGCAGACTGGGTCTAAATGTTTTTGTTCACACCAGCACACCGGGATGGTTAGCTTGTAATATGAATACAAGTAATGAAGTGGCTTTCCCAACATCACACAAGATGGTGTGGCTGAAACGTGAAACTCAAGTATTACGGTTTAACATGTGAACTGTGGCTCTTCCCCACCCCTCAGGCTTGAGCATTTGAATACTTGGTGTCCAGATGGTAGTTCTAGCTGAAGGAGATGGGTCATCAGTGGGTAGGCCTTAAGGGTTTTAGCATGCAGTACTTCAAGTGGAACTTTCCACTTTCTGATTAGTGACATGTAGCATGCAGCTGCCTCATGCACTTCTCAGCCAAAATAGACTGTACCCCCTCAAGTAAAGAGTCAAAATACATCTTTCTTTATGTTGTTTTTTTTTTATCAGATCTCCCCTCATAGAAATGAGATAAGTCACTGACACAGCCAACCATATTTTGCTGCCTCTCAGCAGCCCCCAAACCTTGCCTCACTTCCATCCCCATCCCTGGAGAATCCATTCCTCTTATGGCTTCTGTCTCCAGTTCTGCCCCAAAGACAGCTACACCTGAGAGATGCGTCTCACCTATTATCTAGATAAAGGAGAGATTCCTGAGAATGGGGAGGGGAGGGATCTGATCTTACCTGTCTGAGGTGGTGTGTGAACAGAGCTCCCTAAACTCTTGGTCGTGTCTGCCTGCAGGAAGGGCAGAACAACTGTGCACACATCCACCAGAGAAGGTCTCTGAAGAGTTTTTCCTGGGCACCAGCAGTAGTTACAGGGCAAATGCTTGTAGCTCCTTTGGGATTTATCCTCTCAGTCTGGGGTTTGTAGTCTACAACAGCTGTGCACATAGAGGAAAATAAGACTGCTGAGCAAGAAGGCTTCTGAAGTAAGGGTGTGTGTGTGTGTGTGTGTGTGTGTGTGTGTGTGAAATTTCAAAAGCTCAAAGCTCTCCATACTTGGCTTAGGTTGGTTATTGGCCACTCTATCTACCTTCCTCCCCAAGTCTCTATGACCCAAGTCCTATTGTAACCCTCCCCTGCTTCAGAAGGGGGAAACCAAGGTAACATCACACCAAGCTGCTCAACAAGGCCACATGGCTTGTCCAAGATTGAAGCCAGGACTCAAATCCAAGAAGTCTTGTTCCAAGGCTCCTGTTCCATATGGGGTTATCCCATTTATTCTCCACAGTTCTGAAACTGTATTGATACGAGCCAATCACCCAGGACACTGGCTCAAGTCCAGATTCCCTAGGCATCTGCTGCCTTGACTCGTACAGATGACTAACAGACCATATTTGCAAATAGATTAATTAATTTCTATAATCTATGGGCCGAAGGACTATATGCCAGACTAAATGGGGGTGGGATGCCTCTGGAGGGCAGAGGAGGAAGAATTCTAATACAAGCTGCCATTTGCTAAATGCACATCCCCACACTCGCCAAACCCTGCATGATATATAACACCTGCTGGTGTTTAATCATCACAATATCCCATACATCGGGGGTATCATTATCTCTATATCACAGAAAACCCATAAACTTTCTCATCTACAGCCTGGCAGCTCACAGATGGAAAACGGGACTTCCAGTTCAGGTCTGTCTGATTCTTTTGGGTGTCTTGTCTTTACATTTTTACTCATTCATCACTTACACATGTCTATGTGAGAGCCATAGCACACATGTGAAGATCAGAGAACAACTTGTGAAAGCTGGTTCCCTCCCTCTACCAGTGAGTCCTGGAGATGAAACTCGGGTCTTCAGACTTGGCAGCAAGCTCCTTTCTCCTTAGGAGTCACATTGACTCCACAGTACTATCCACGGCACCCTTGACTGTGGAAGCATAGTTTTGTGTCAGATTTACAGTTTAGTGGGGGAAACCAAGCTATAATATTCCACAATGACAGAAACACAATGTAAAATGGGGGGGGTGTAAGTATCTCACAGTGTGTGAATGAAGATGAGTGGGGAAGGGAGCCCTACTGTTTCCGATTGGTAGACAGGCCTGGTAAGCTTTCTGAGAAAGTCATAGGGTCTGTTTGTAAGAAGTGGTATTTGAACCAAGTGGTGATGAGGATTCAGTCTGGATCAGAATGTTCCAGAAAAAAAACAAAGTCCTAGAAACAAAAATACTTGTGTAAGAAGTTGGTGAGGAATGAGAGTATCTTGCTTACTCTGCATCCTGATAGACAGGAGAGCTCAGCTCCTCATCCCCCTCAGACGTGCAGGTCTTAGCAAGCCACCCCACCTCTCCCCGCTGCCATGAAGCCTGCCTTTTGGGTCTCAGCTCTGCCTTACTTCTCTGAGGCTCTCTCGACTTCACTGATAACTAACCCCTGCTTTCATCTATCTCTGTCCACTAGGACTTAAGCTGGGGAAGGACAAGAACTATTAACAGTTTTGTTTATTGTTGGGTGCCTAGGGTGAGTAACGGCTGAGGGTAGTGAGACACATGGGTGGTCCTCTAGAGTTAGCTGAAATCTGAGCATGGGAAATGGGAAGAACCATGCAATAGGGAGGACGAAGGATTTAGAACCATGGACAGAGACACACGCTGCCCAGACCTGGAGCAAACAATTGAATGAGGACGGAGGGTTCAGAACCATGGACAGAGATACACCAACCAGGCCTTCGGCAAACCATTGACTGAGGAATGATGGTTCAGCACCGTGGACAAAAACACGTCGCCCAGACCTGCGGCAGACCATCGACTAGGATGGGTGGTTCAGCACCATGGACAGAGACACGCCATCCAGACCTGCGTTGAATGAAGAGGACGGAGGGTTCAGCACCATGGACACAGGCGCTCTGTCCAGATGTTGGGGCGTTTCCTCCCAGCTAGCCCAGCAGATGTCAGTTGGAGAGTTCTATCAAGAACAGAAATTTCCATTCCTGGCTCCTTCTTGCTCCTCCCTGTCTCTCCTCTTTCTCTCACACCTCTTATCTCTCCCTTTCTCTCCGTTTTCCTCTTTTATCTTTTTCTCTCCCTTTTTTCCCTCTACCCCTCTTTCCATCAATCCCTTCTCTTTCATTTATACCTCCCCTGCCATGCCTTCTTTCTAGATTTCCATAGAAGACTCTCAGGCATAGGCTGCCTAGACACAACCCTGGGTCCCACCCAGCTACAGAAGCCACCACAATTGCAGACGCAAGCACATTTTCAGGTTCTTCATTCCACTGAGCCTCCCTGCATAAGTCACCCTGGAAGCCTGATAGTCTCTCATTAGTTTGAGTTCAGGAGGTCCAACACAGCCCATAGGGACAACTCACCGATCAGCCCCTGAACCCAAGACAGACTCCTCAACTCTTCTCTGACAGAACATCTTTGACAGATTCCCCTTCCTCCCCCCTCTCTGTCTGGTGAGTCCTCAGAGACTCCAGCCAGACTGTTGTGATCCATATTTATCAGCTTGGGGCTGCCTTCCTTTCCTACCATTGCCCTCAGATTCTCCCCTGAGTTAATTGGGGAAGATGGATGGATGACGGCGCCCTATGTAACTCAATTAAGATAAAAGCTCCAGCTTTATGGCTGCCAGCAATAACTCCTGGTGCCGACATGTCTGATGTGAGCCACCCTGTGGAAGAGGTAAGGGTCTCAATGACTGCTCTTGGTGACAAAGCTCCATGCACCCCACACCCTGGACAGATATGGAAGGTGGTTAAGCCCACCCATGCCTGCTGGGAATTCATGGCCTATAGAGAACATATCCAGAACATAGTTACTTCTAACCACTGGTTCAAGCTCCCATGCACTGGTAGAGGCTACATCCCCAAATCTACCTGCTCCTAACATTTCTTCTTCCTATACTCCATTCCTAACACAGCATTACTGTATTGTATTCCACTGGATATGTCAGCCAAATTAGGCCACTCATAGAAGCCATCCAAAGCCCTCCCCCCAGTGTCATTCAAAGAAATAGCCACAGTCCCTATGATGGTTCTTTTAGTTTAGTCTCCTTTTCCTCTCTGACCTAAGATCTTCCCACTCTCCCTTGCTTGCTATGTCCTTGCCACACTCCTTGAATCCACCCAGCATGCTCTGGGCTCTGAGTTTTTTTTTTCTGGCTGTTTCTCAGACCACAATGTCCTCCCCTGAGGGTCTCTCATGACTCATCTCCTCACTATTTAAAACTGCCACACACTCTGCCAGTAATCATTATTCTGACCTGTTTCTTTCCTCTGCGGTACTTGTCATCTGGCACTGTCTCCTTTCCCTCCCAGTGTGGGGACATCACAAAGAGAGCAGTTTGTCTCGTGACCTTCTGAAGCCGCAGTCCTTTGAGTGGCATCTGACACACAGGGAGCACATCACAAACACTTTCTGAGTTAAAACATTAGAGAATCAGTACGGGTCTAAAATGTGCTTGTTAAAGGTGGAGAGAATAAGAAAGGGAAACTGAGGCAGAAGTCTGGAGAAGTCAACTAAGATTCCCCAATGTACACCATCAATGTCTTATTGGTTCCAAAGCATAGTTCGTCCTCATCTAGACAACTATGTATGAGGTCAAACTAACTTCCTGCCTCTGCTACTTCCCAGTTGTGAGAAGCTGCCCCTCCAGGAAACTTCACATGGATCCAGAATCCCTCACATTCCATGAAGCAAACAACCCTAATTTAAAAAAAAAGTGTATATGTGTGAGTTGTGTATGTGCCTCTGTAAGGTGCAGTTCCCACTGAGGCCAAAAGAGGGCACCACATCTCCTGGAACTGGAGTTACACATGAGGTGTGATGGGAGATTTGAGATGAAGAAAAGGTAGGAAACTAGGGAGTAATGAGAGAAAGGGAGCTGTTTCTCCCTCTCTTACCCTCAAACTTCTACCTCAGTTTCTCTTCCTCTTTCTACCTACTATGGAGAAGACAGCAAGACAAACTTCTGTCTCTGTTCTTCCACTCACAACCCAACACTGGGTACCTGTGAATGGCTGGTTACTGTGAGAGATCTTGGAGCCAGAGAGACATCTCAGTCTGTAGAGAGCCTGCTTTGCAAGCATGACGACCTGGGTTTAGTTTTTTTTTTTTTTAATCCACATAAAAAAGCCAGCTGTGGCCATGGGAGCTTGAAGTCCAACCTCTGAGGAGGCAGAGACAGATGGGGTGGGCCCCTCTCCCCAGATGAAATACTTCTGCCCAATATCTATGTAAGAAAACTTATGTCAAACGCTGTATTGTTAAGTGTGGCACCTCATTTACTCTCTACAATATGAGCGTCTTAGATGTAAATGGGAAAGGCGTGCACACACAGACACACACAAACACACACACATGCGCACACATACACAGCATGCACACATGCACAAGCACACACACCTTGTGGATTTGCTTTAGTATGCTTGTGGGAACCTCACTCAATTCATGTTAAAACTCATCCCCACCAGTGCTGACCTTAACAAGGTATTCATTTTATTTCAGGCATTTGGTACATCTTCCTCTCTAGGGATGAGCTCAGTGAATCCTGCTGTGCCATCTAGCTAGGCACAGAGCCTTCAGCTGACACCTCCTCCACCCCTTACCACCTCCCACCTATCGGGCAAAGGAGTGAAATGCTAAGTCTATAGACTGAAAAGCAGAGCCTCGCACGTATGTCCATGCATGTGTAGAGCATTGTCCAAATCTATTGACACTATTTCTCATATGACAGTCTCATCTTACCATGCACATCCCCTGTGACACTCTCTGAGTTTCTTGTGATAGGAACATAAGGGTTATGAACACGGATGAAGGACCTTCAGCCTCTGCATCCAAAGGATGCTAAGCTGAAACACTGGCTCCAAGACCATCTAGCATTGCCTTGGTCTGTGACCTTCTGATACCCCCACCCTCTCTTAAGGCTGATCTCCTTGTTCATGAGTGAAGAGTTATTCAGACTGACCTAAGATCAAGGAGTACCTTCAGGTGTCAATGTTCTGGATTCCAACCTCCATCCAAGAAGGATGGGAGAGAAAGGCGGCCCCAGGTTTTATACCTTGCACTTCCCAGTCCCGCCCCCGTATGTCACCTGCACGTCTCTGGATCTACTGTTCCCTCAGTAAGTTTCTTACACAGCATAGGCCTCTGTAGGGAATGCTTATGTCCTAGTTAAGGTTACTGTAATGAACCACAATGATTAAAACAACTTAGGGAGGAAAGAGCTTATTTGGCTTACACTTCCACATCACTGTTCATCACTAAAGAAAGTCAGGACAGGACAGGACAGGACAGGAACTTGATGCAGAGGTCATAGAGGGGTGCTACTTACTGGCTTGTTCCCCATGGCTTGCTCAGCCTGCTTATAGACCCCAGAACTATAAGCAAAGGAGTGGAACTACCTACAATGGGCTGGGTTCTCCCCTGTCAATCACTAAGAAAATGCCCTACAGGCTTGTCTTTCTCAAATGAAGCTCCCTTCTCTCTGATGACTATAGCTTGTGACAAGTTGGCATAAAACCACACAGCACAACTGACCGCTCATCAAATAGACACACAAATACATCACTGTAAAGCCACAGCCTTTTCCTTCTCACATATCGCCAAGATTTCACATTAAAAACATAGGTAACATTCAAAGCCCCACAGACTTTACAAACACCTTAAAATTCAGTCCACTTAGAATATCCAGTCCCTTTTTTTAAAACTCCAAAATAGCTTTTAAAAATTCAAGTTTCCTCAATTGTGGGCTCTTATAAAAAAAAAATAAGTTAAATGCTTTCTTACTTCAAGAGGGAAGAACCAGGCCACAGTCACAATCACATCAAAGCAAAACCAAATTTGCCACAGTGTAAATAAAACAATGCCTAATATCTGAGATCCACTCATGGTCCTCTGAGCTCCTCCAAAGGGCTTGCTTGGGTCACTTCTCCAGCTCTGCTCTCTGCAGCTCACACAGTTGACTTCTCAGCTCTGGCTGGCTCCATTCCACTGCTACTGCTGTTCTTGGTGGTCATACCATGGTACTGGCATTTCAAATTGCTGAGGTCTTCTGCAACTGGGCTGCACTGTCACCAACAGACTCTCCTGGGCTCTCCAGCTCTGCCACAGTGTCAAGCCTCAACTTCTCTGCATGACCTCATCAATCCTGGGCTTTCAACTGCCCCTGAGACTGCACCTTCACAAATGCCCTTCCCTGGCTTTTCATGGTGCCAAGCCTCAGCTGCTCTCTGTGACCTCATCATGCCTTCAAAACTAGTTCTACCTGAGTGACTCTGACATGATCAAGTTCAGCTATCAGCAGGTGGTAAGACCTTAGCTGTCTCTGGGACACAGCTTCTGTGTGCTGACTCTCAGGAAACCTTTCCCAGAAGATTTCACCTAAGTGATGCTTCTTAATCATCACTAATTTCTTAGCTCCAGAAGACCAGTATCAATTGTCTCAGTAAAACAAGGGTTTCACCTTAGAGATTCTGGTATCTTATTAATCACTGCCAATTCTTCAGTCCCAGATAACCAGAATGACAGATTCTCAACTCGAAAGGCCCAGCAGAGTCTTTCCTCCCTTACGAAAGTTCACAAGCCAGGCCTCCATCTTCTGCATTGCTCTCAACATTCTTATCTTCCAAGCTCCTACAGAACTTTCCCCTGAGCTCTCAACACTCAATGGCTCTTCTAGCCCAAAGTCCCAAAGTCCTTCCATAGTCCTCCCCAAAACAACATGGTCAGGTCTGTCACAGAAGTACCTCACTATCCTGGTACCAAGTTCTATCTTAGTCAGGGTTTCTATTACTTCAATGAAACACTGTGACCAAAGCAACTTGAGGAGGAAAGGGCTTATTCAACTTACATTTCCACATTGCTGTTCATCACCAAAGAAAGTCAGGACAGGAACTCAAGCAGGGCAGAAACCTAGAGGCAGGAGCTGATGCAGAGGCCATGGAGGGGTGCTGCTTACTGGCTTGCTCCCCATGACTTACTCAGTCTAAATTTTTATAGAACCTAGGATAAACAGCTCAAGGATAGCTCCACCCACAATGGACTGGGCCCTCTCCCATTGATCATTAATTGAGAAAATGTTCTACATCTGGGTCTCATAGAGGCCTTTCCTGATGGGTCTAACTTGTGTCAAGTTAATAATAAAAAATAAAAATAACAAATAAAAAAAACAGTCAATACAGACACAGAGAGGTTAAATGATTTACCCAAGGTCACACGGAAAACAAGTGACCAGATCCATAACTATAGTTATGCCCAATTCCAAAGTCTATGCTGCTCCCCTTGACCTTTCAACTCCTTCTCGTTGAATGGATCTTTTGAAAGGGTCTAGTGGTAGATGGCAGAGTGGAATTTTCTAGCAAGATATTGACAGAGGATGAGGATTTCAAGTCGGACTTGAAGATCTGATGGTGAGAGGATATATTATACTTATATTGCTCTTACTGTAACAAACTACCTGAGGAAAATTCAACTTAAAGGTAGACCGCTTCTAGCTTGAAGCTTTGGAGCTTCATCTAACTCTATGGTTTCTTGGCTCTGTTGTTAAGGCCTCATGGTAACTGGGGTCACTAAGAAGCCGAAAGAGGGAGAGGAAAGCTCTGAAACCTCAGTCTACCTTTCGAAGGCGTGTGGCCAATGACTTAACTCCCTCCCCATAAGCCACGCCTCTTACATAAGCCACGCCTCTTAAAGGTCTCAGCACTTGTCAATGGTGACCAAGCCTTTAACACAGGACCCTTGGAGGACAATCTAGATACAAAGCGCAACAGAGAGACAGGAAATGGACCCAGAAGACCAGGGGATTCCCACAAAGCCCTAGGGAAAGGCCCAGAGGGAGCTTTGTTTATCTTCAACCCTTGATGAGGATGCTGAGGATGTTTATTAGGAGGCAGAAACCCTGGGAAGTCCTATCCATGCTTGGAAACACATCAAGGACCTTCTAATGGCACAGGCACCTCCTGCCACAGAAGCCATGGCCACAGGCCTTTTAATGATGGATAATGACATCTTGCATTTAAGTGTGTAAAACCAGGGACCTCCCTCTGTAGTCACTGAAAGAGGAAGAACTTCAGGAGCCACTAAAACAAAGACCTTGGTACCCCTGTGACTGCTGTGGTCACCATAGGTGGGTCCTTGCAACTATTTGGGTGAGAACTGTCCTGAGTAACACACTGCCATGACTATAGAAAGTGCCATTGAATAACCCTAATATGCAGAGGGACCAGGAGAAAGGTTGGTCTCCCCTGAGAGAAATCAAGAATGGAGAGTGTCCTATTCCAGATTTTATCTGCAACTTCTTTAATGGATGGAAGCTAATGGTATTCTCCCAGAGGAAGGAACAATTATAAACAATTTCATAAGCACAAGATTTTGCTTAGTGTTCTGGAGGGGTCACAGACTCCCAGAAGGCAAACAATGAACAACGACCCTAGTCCCTCCCAGTGTTCAGGGAATTTCAGTAAGAAGAGCTGGGGAATCTGTTTGAAAGCCTCTGTTGCCTGGGAGCTGTCTCCAGGGTCTCCTTTATTCTCCACCAGACGCCCTTAGTCTGGGAAGGAGAAGAATTTGTCTCTACTCCTAATTATGGGTTAAGACACAAATGATGCAAATATTATGCTAAATGAGTCCCCTTAAAATAGCAGAGAGCAAAGCCTGCAGAAGAGGCCCCGTCCTTCCAATTTGCATGAGCTGGATGCCTTTCCCTTCCCACCTCTGTTGTGGATGTTAATCTGAATCCCTGAAGGAGTCACCTTCTCCTCCCCAGAAAGCTGTATGAGAGACATGGATGATTGCCTACAGCTAGTTAGTATTTATGCACCCAGAGAGGCTGGAGGTAGGCTAGGTCTTCTAGATGAACTCTGAGGAGGCAAGGCTCCTCGATGAGGGACTAGGGAGATGTGGAGAAGAGATGAAGAAAGCGGGAAGGGAGGTTAGGCTGCTGTTCTAACTTCCTTTCTGTTGCTATAATAAAACATCCTGACCCTGAGGAACTGAGGAGGAAAAAAAGGAGTTATTCAGCTTATACTTCCAAGTCATAGCCCATCACTGAGAGAAGTCAGGTCAGGAACTCAAGGTAGGAGCCTAAAGGTAAGCCTGCTTGCTATTCCACCCAACATTACCTTCACAAGGAACTCATTTTGCAACCAAAGAAATACAGCAGGAATTATGAAGGACGCTGCTTGCTGTTTGCTCACAGCATCAAGCTCAGCTAGATTTCTTAGTTCAGGACCACCTGCATAGGGAATGGTGCTGCCCACAGGGGGCAAGGCCATTCTACATTCACATACAATCACGACTTCCTTCCATGATGAGTAGAGATGCAGAGGCATAAGCCAAACAAGCCTTTTCCTCCCCAAGTTACTTTGGTCACAGTGTTTTATGACAGCAAAAGTGACCCTAACCAGGAAAACTGTCAGTTTGACACAGCCTAGAGTCATGTGGGAGGAGAAGCTGCCACAGAGGAACTGTTTAGATCAGGCTGGTCTCTAGACATGTCTATGGGGAACTGTCTTGATTGTTCATGAATGAACAATGCCCACTGTGGACAGCACCATTCCCTATGTCATAGTGGACACAGACAAGTTCCCACTAGTTCTTCTCTCAGGTCTCTATATATAGGTGGCTGGAAAGTTCACCTTGGTTGCTGCTCACCTGGCTGTGAATCTATTTTTCAAATGTAGAAAGAAACGTAGCAGGAGAGTTCACAATAGACCTCCACCTCTCCTGTCACCAGAAAGGAGTGGTAGCCTGGACGCAAGAAGCAAAAATATTGTATTTGGATTTAGGTGCTGTCAAAAACTTCGCCAATGTGGGTGAAAACTAAGAAAAGAGGCTTCACTTACCCACTGGTCTCAGTTAATCAGGATGTAGACAAGACTCTGAGAGGAAGGACCCTCACCAAGCAACCTCCAAGGACCAGTGGGATAGCCAGAAGCTCAATGACTGATTCTCTCCTTCTGTTAAGAGTCAGAGCATGGGGAGGGGGTAAGGGGCTGAGAGATGGCTCAGCTGGGAGAGAAGTTGTGGCACAAGCATGGGGACCTGAGTGCAAGCCCCAGATTCGATGTGAAAGGATACTGGACATGATGGAATGTGCTCATAGTCCCAGGGCTAGAGAGCTTAAGACATGTGGATCCCTCAGGCTCGCTGGCCCTCCAGTCAGCCAAGCTGAATCAGTGAACCCCAAGCCAGTGAGAGACCCTACATCAAGCAACAAGTGAGGGCCAGAGGGATCACTCTGCAGCACTGGCTGCTCTTTCAGGGGACCCATGTTTGATTCCCAGAGCCCACACGGCTGTTCACAGCCATCTGTAACTCCATCTCTGTCTCCTCGGGCACCAAACACACCCGACTACACAAACTCCTTCCCTTCCCCCATACCCTGCTTTTTGGGGTCATTTCAGCCCGTGTTGTGCTCACTGAAGGCACACACATCATTAGCCTGACATCAGACATTGTATTATATTGATTTTACAGGGTTGGATACATTCTGTGACCTCACAAGGTCAGCCACGATGGTGGTCTCTTTGTCCCAATGTCACCTAGTAATCTTTGAGGGTATTGACAGGCAGGTTCAGACCTCATGCTCCAAGAAGATTCTCCTTTAATTGACTCAAGGTGAGGTCTGTCCAGTGGTATTTCCTTAACACCCACGTTGTCCTTATTGGCAGTCATATTTGAGGAGGACTGGGCTACAGAAATTATGGCATCGATTAGCCAGAAAGCTATGCAGAAAGGAGAACTAACACCTTAAATCCATATTTTTAAACTTCATAATAAAGAAAAACCTCAATATATTTGACTGAGATTTTAAAATTAAGTATGTTTTCACCTTCGAAATAAAAAACTAAATCGAAAAGCATTGGGTCCAAAGTTGGCCCTCAAAAGGACGGTTCTGGTAACATTATCCTAAGGGCTCCGACTCAGTAAGCAGAAGGATTGCTAGAGTCAGCATTCCCCAGGAAGCTCCTAAGGTGGCTTTCTGGTTACTAGGAACCTTCCTTAATCCACCCCAAAGGCCAACAAGCTCAGGTAAGGGCATCTAGTTCCCATCAGTTCCAATAACCTGTATCAGCTCAAAGATGCCACCCCTCCCACACCCTGCCGACTATCATATGAAATTGCTTGCTTTCCCACCATTTTGCTTCTCTCTGACATCCCACTCCTGCCCCACAAGAGATAGCCTTGCCAGTTGGATCCCCAATAAATCTGTCTCTCTACACACCTCTACACATGGGGTGCTCCAGTTCTGTGGTCTCACTCAGCCATCACATACGAAAATTTAAACAGTCAGCTTCCAAGAAAGAAACAGTGCTAAATATGGAACACAGAAGGAGTGCGTCCATCTTCAAGTCAGTCTAAGCAAACAGCAAAAAGTGCTGTCATATACCAAGAGTTCCGGGGAATCAATAACATAAAAATAAAACATCAATAAAAGAAAATAATCAAAAGGCAGAAACAAACAATTTTCAGCAGAATAAATACATTTGTCTAATAAGTTTTGTATTGAAAAAAAATCTCAGGCTTTCTAGTAATTTTTTTTTTTTTTTAAGAAATACAGATGGAACCAAAGATATACCAACCTTAAAATCTATTCAACCAGGAGAGACAAAAATAGAAAAAAAGGAGGGGGGGAACCACCCTTCTACACTGGCCAGGGTGAGGGAGCTGCTCACAGCATGGCGGGGAGAATGTGAATTAGTTCCACCTTTCTAGAAAGCAATTTGGCAGAATAATCCCAATTATGTTAAAAATATATATGCATATGCATTTCGGCGTATAAAAAAGACTGGGTAGATATAAAACAAATGTTAACAGCAATTTTCTCGGTGTAATAAGATTAGGGTGGTTTTTATTTTCTCCTTTATGCTTTTCTGTAGTTTCCAAATTTTCACACTGAATACCAATCGCTTGCATAACGAGGAAGAAAGGAACGCAATAGAAGGGGGGTCGTTTTGAAAAACCTTGTTATGTCCTTTTGAAATGTACTTCTCCTTATATTTACTTTTTTTTTTTTTCTGTTTTGTTGTAGAATGCTTGGTTTTGCTGAACTTTTTTTTTTTTCCTGAAGGTTTTTGCTTCATCTTGAGAGTCAGCCAATAAAAGAAACAGGTTATTCCAGTCTGTTTGGGGTAGAGGGGGAGGAGAGGAGGAAGGGAGGGAGGAAGGAAGGAAAAAGGGAGGGAGGGAGGGAGGGAGGGAGGGAGGGAGGGAGGGAGGGAGGGAGGGAGGGAGGGAGGGGAGGGAAAAAGAGAGCATATTCGCTCTGCCCTCAGCAGACTCCTGTGGACTTGTGGGCTTTACCCTCTCCTGACCGGTGACCTCGGACAGAGCATGCGGATCCTGTGAGGTTTAGACTTGGTATTTTTAAGTGGAGACCTGCACTCATCCCTCCCGCACAGTACGCCACGGTAATTATTTTCAGTTTGGCTGGATTTAGAATCACCTAGGAGACACACCTCTGAGAACATTTTACGGAGAAGGGAAGGCTCACCTTCAGTGTGAGTGGAGCTGTCCCCTGGGCTGTGGGTCTCTGACTAAGAAGGAACCATGAGCTGAGCATCAGTTTGCAGCTCTCTGTGTGGTGTGTGACTTTTCCAGGGGAGATGCAAGCAAGCATCCTTTCTCACCAAGTAGGGCACTAAGGACCATTCCACCCGAGACTAACTTAGGAAGCCCCTGCATCTATTGGAGCTACTTATAAAAGGATAGATGACAGACACTTATAGAAGTTTGGGTGATTCAAAGCCACCTGTACCTCCCAAAAGCCCACCCCAGCATGGGCAAGTCAAGAATGCTGCACCCAGCATGGCTGGTCCGAGACCCTCCACTCCCTAGCAACTGTTACCGCTGCTACAACCTTGCGGAGGGGCCTTCTCAATCTTGCAAGTTTCAGGCACTGCCTGAACCTTATGACTTTCATTAACCTCACAAGCTTTACAGGTTTTATTTTCTTCCTGAATCTTAATGAGCCTCCCTCCAGCTCTGATGGTTACAATTCGAAAGAAAGTATCATATCCATAGCGCACCTCCGTGTTCTGCCACCACGCCTTCCTCATTCAAACTGTGAGCCAACAAGAACCAAAAATGTACCTCGCCCTACTCCACTGGGGTGCCCGCAGCAATGCTGGCTTGCCGCTGGGAGAAGGCAAGATAAGTCCAAAGCTGGAGTCCACAGTGGTTCCTGGTCTCCTGTGTACCCGGGAGCTGCCATTGTATCTCTGGGAGTCAGGAATGGGGGTTCCCCTGTCCACACTTCCCCTCAAGGTGGTCACACACCTGGCAGGAAGGGGGAGGCGGTGCCGGGGACTGGCAGAACCTGTCTGATTCTGACTGAGTTCAGAGTATAGGAGAGGCTGCAAGAGAGGATCTCCCCCCTTCCCCCCAATCAGGAGTTCTAGCTAGGTACTGCTTTTAAAGATGAAGGCCGTCCCCGCAGAGATCACTAATGAAGAGACTGTCCTTGCTTGTTCATACTGGTTTATTTGATGGCGGGTGTGAGTGCACACTTTCCTCCAGGAGAACCAAGGATGAAATATCTGTTGCAGGAAGGAACGCCCAGAAAGGGAAGTTCATTGGCTGAATGCTGGGAAAGTTGAGAATGGGGAGGGGGAATGGCTATCTAGGTAACTCATGGAAAACTCCAGGTGTTTGTGCTACGAGACCCAGTGCCCTTGGTCCTCAGTGGTGTGTGGTGGTTACATGAGCAGGTACAGGTAAGTAGGGAATGACTTCATTCCTGCTGGTCTCAATTCTGAGATTCCTAAAGTTTAAGCTCATTCTTATGCCTGTCTGCTAACAAGGTCCCACATTCTTCTAGAGACTGTAGAAAGGGTTCAATGGGAAAGGTGCTTGAGCTCAGATCCTGGCACCTAAGTAACTGCTGGGTATGGTGGTTCTCACCTGTAACATGGGGACTGGCGGGATCTGCTGGGGACTCACTGGCAAGCTAGCCTAACTAAAACGACAAGCGACAGGCTCGGTGAGAGATGCTGTCTTGTCTCAGAATCAAGATGGAGAGAGACCGAGGGAGAAGCCCAGTGTCAACCTCTAGCCTCCACATGCTCCTGGTTCAGTATGCACTGACCCAGCCCTACTCCCTACTGAACCTTCCTTCTTCCTTAAGTTATTGTGGTCAGGCATTTTGTCACAGCAACAAGACAAGTGTGAAGTACATATTAACCGACGGCGTGTCTGCTGTGTGGTAAGTGTTCAGCAAGGGAAACTCAAAAGAGTCAGATAGTACGTAGGTGCCCAGACTGAAGAAGTGATGTTCTTAGAGAAATTCATTCTGCATGGAGAAAAGTAGGGCAAGGTATGTCCTGGGCCATCATTCCACTTCAAAACTGGAGCTCAGGACTTAGAGCTGACAAAAGACAAGGCCCTGCTCCGTTCCTTCTGGGATGACAATCTCCTGCTGTGACTACAGGACAGGATATACATCTACTTGTCTGTCCATCCACTCACACACCCACCCATCCATCCACTTATCCATCCAACCATCTATCTATCCACATATCCATCCATCTATCCATCCACCCACTCAACCATCTATCCATTCACACATCCATCCACCTATCCATCCATCCATCTATCCATCCATCCATCATCTCCCCAGATTAATAATTACACCATCTTTCACAGTCAAGGCACATGAAGTTTCCCATGTCATGGCAGCACAATGGTCATGGGAAAGCGTGAGCACCATATAAATCTCTGTGAACTCCACATGCCCAGTCACCAAAAGGCTGGGGACAGGTGAGACTGCCTGAAAGTGCATCAACAGGGAGACTTCACCTGCCAATACATACAGAACAGAAGTCTGACTTTGGTCTTTTCTCTGCTATTTCCTAACACCATGTTACATGTCAGGCACTTATCCTTATGACCAGACAAATTCCCAGTCAATCTCCCAAGACCTGTCTCCCAATGCCCCTTGCCTCTACCACCCTGTTGGTATCATTACTGCCAACACAGCCATAAACTACTCTGAAACTGACTGGACACTCACTCCTCATACCAAGCCAGCTATCCCAGAGTGAGATCTGTACTCTCAGAAGCACATCTGTCTCCTGCTACCGATGTGTCAGGGCACTCTTCCACAGGAGGCTAGGAGGATCCAAACAGTAGTGTTTGTAGATACAGCCTTTCATCCACAGCAGTGACTTGTCTCTTGATTTTGCTAGGATGCCCTAACCAAGTGCTCCTAAGTCCCTTTCAGAGAGTTTTCTGACAATGCCACTTGCTCTTGCTCACAAAGCCCCTTATGCAAGCCAGTCAGAGCCAGCCATGTGGAGACATCAGATACTAGGAGATGACAGCCATGGTCTTATGGCTTCCCAGTGTTTGACAGCCCACACCTTGGTTTTGCCCCAAAGGAGGAAGAACAGAAGATGTATCTGCCATAGCTATGGCCTGCCTTCCTTCGATGCTTTTTTTAATGAGGGAAACTGAGACTGGCTCTATCCTCTTTTTTAGACTCTTTTATCCATATCATAATTAAGTTATGCCACATGTTAGCGGGCCACTTCCTGACACTTGTCATCTGACTGCTTACCTGCAGGCTCACACAAAGTCCTTTATATCACATTAAGTCCACGCTCTATTGTTAACCCCTGTCTTAGCCAGGGTTTCTATTCCTGCACAAAACATCATGACCAAGAAACAAGTTGAGGAGGAAAGGGTTTATTCAGCCTACACTTCCTCATTGCTGTTCATCACCAAAGGAAGTCAGGACTGGAATTCAAGCTGGTCAGGAAACAGGAGTTAATGAAGAGGCCATGGAGAGATGTTACTTACTGGCTTGCTTCCCCTGCCTTGCTCAACTTGCTTTCTTATAGAACCCAGGACTACCAGCTCAGGGATGGCTCCACCCATAATGGGCCCTCCCACCCTTGATCACTAACTGAGAAAATGCCTTACAGCTGGATCTCATGGAGGCATTTCCTCAAGGGAGGCTCCTTTCTCTGGGATAACTCCAGCTTGTGTCAAGTGGACACACAAAACCAGCCAGTATGGATGGACACATTGCATCATACAATGCAAATGGAACTCAATATATCCAGGTTCAACTGGGCAGTCCTCTATTCCAGCCTGTCATAGCATCAGTGACCTCGAGTTCCCCAAATACACATTGCCATCCTTCCTCCAGTCCCCTCCCCACCATCTCCCTCTCCTCCTCCTCTTCCCCTCGAATTCCTCTTATTTCTTCCTCCTTTCCTACTGTACCACTCTTTCTCCCTTCTTTCCTCTCTTCATTTCTCCCTACCTCCCTCCTCCTTCCTCTTCCTTCCTTCCCTTTCCACCCCTCTTCCTCTTTTCTCTTTCTCCTTTTCCTCTTCTCCCTTCTCCTCCCCCTTCCCCCTGGCCTTTCTCAGCCTATTATTAGACTCTAACTGACACGCCAGTTACCTCCTGAACCTGCCTGATCCATCTGCTTGCCTCTCCTCACCTACACCACACTAACTGAAGGCAGTTTTATCTCTCTTAGGGACAATGGCAGGTAGCATCTTCATGACTATCCTGCCCTAATTTTTAGACCAAATTTTCTCAGAACACAAGGTGCCATTGTCTCTCTCTTAAATCCCCTTAAATGTCAGTGTTCTTCAGAGAAAAGTCCACGATTGTCATCTCAGCTCTGAGTACCATGCAGCAGATGTCCTTAACCTGCCTTCTAGAACCTTCTACCTGGTCATGTTCTTCCTACTGGCCACTCTAGCCTCCTTTCAGTGCCTTGAATGTCTCACTACCTTCTAGAACCTTCTACCTGGTCATGTTCTTCCTACTGACCACCCTAGCCTTCTTTCAGTGGCTTAAATGTCTCACTGCCTTCTAGAACCTTCTACCTGGTCATGTTCTTCCTACTGGCCACTCTAGCCTCCTTTCAGTGCCTTGAATGTCTCACCTAAACCTTGACATAAGACACTGGTTTCTGGTGCCCTGGTCTCTCTCTCTCTTGTCTGGTGATTAATTTTCTATGTCAAACTTAATGTCTGTGCTTTTAACTCCCTGGCTCAGTCCATGTGTCCCTGTGTGGTTTCACAGATGCAAATCTGTCCTTCACGGCAGCATCTCCGATTATAGCCACAGACCCGTGGGGTGATTACTTCATCTGTCTTCTCCACTCATAAGCTCCCTGGGGACCAGAGCTGTGCAACATTGTCCTTTACAATTCTCAGGCTGTATCCCTCATTCTGTGTGTATAAGCCAGAGTGAAGATAGGATGTTCCTCTAATTTTGCAGGAGAGAGAGAGACAGAGAGAGAGAGAGAGAGACAGAGACAGACAGAGACAGAGACAGAGACAGAGAGACAGAGAGGATGGCAGCAGGAAATCTAAGATCACCCACTATAAAGAGCACCATGCAACCTATAGTCACAAAATACAAGAATTTCAGAGCATCAAACAATGACGTACTTTCGGGGGAAACACTTCCCTTCTCAATTTTGCTATGAAGTGTTTCCAGTAGCCTCTTTAGTTAAGAACAAAGCAGATTTCACTGATTAGAAAGCTACACACAGCTCAGAGAACGAGCAGCAAGTGTCTGCATGAGTGCGAATCTCACCCAGACACAAGAAGCACCTTACCCACAGTGCACTGCAGAGCAGGCTCTGTGTTTGCATAATATGTGTTTGCAACATCATTCCTGGTGTTGATTGGACAGGAAATGAACATCCTTAGAGATGATCCAATCAGATTGTGCTGCCTGGGCATAGAGCAAAGAAACTCAGGGTTATGGTGTCCAACATCCTTGATCTGCCTCGAGATCAAAGTTAGAGAAAAGCCGTCTGTGGAAAGGGAGACTGGGCTTCCTCACTGTTTTCTGTTTCAGCTGCCCTTACACACCTGCCCCAGGAGTCCATGGCACTCCCCAGCCCCACCCTCCCAACAAATGCCCTTCTGAATTTCCACGGTCAAGAACATTTCTACAGCCGGCACCCAGAGCCAGGGTAACAGAGCTATTGATTTTGTTCCCGCATGAATGCATGCTCAAATGCTAGAAGTGTTTTCCTCCACTGTCCTTGAAGTCCCACACCCTCCTTGTCCCTTGTCTCTAATCTCCTCCCTGGCTTTTATGTCCTTCTAAAATATACATATATATTAGAATATATATGTGTGCAATATACAAGTGCTTTAACATTCTCTTGCTCTCATCCCTCTGGAATAGCTCAGCTCCATAAAACAGAACTTTTGTAAACTTCCTACACAGTAGAGCCAACCAGAAGTAAAAGAACATTCTAAGTCCTAAAGGTGAAATAAAATAAGCAAGCCATGGAGCAAAGAACACAGTCATAATATGCATGGTCAAGAAAGGGTTAAATGCAAAAGTGCTTCCACAAATAACACAGGGCTGGGAAGTATCCAGATGGAGAAGGGGTCTGCCTTACAACCGCAAGAGCCTGAGGACCAGCTACAGAATCCGTGTACACACACACACACACACACACACACACACACACGCACGCACGCGCGCGTGTATGGTCAGGCATGATCACATGATTACAAACCCAGTGTTGGGGAGGCCAAGACAGGCAGATCTCTGGGGCTCAATGGTCAATGAGCGTAGCCTACTTAGTGAGCTTACCAGCCGATGAGAGATGTTATCTCATAAAACAAGGTGGATGGTGTCTGAGAAGTCACCCAGGACTGAGGTCTGACTTCCACATGCATGCACACAAGTGTGTATCCCACACAAACACACTCACACAAAGAACACTTGAAACTGAATGAGAAAATGAAATAAAAGGAGGGCAGGCTCATGAGAGGAGTTGGGGAGGAAGAGCAAGAGAGGGATCGCCAACCAAGAGAAGTGACCCAGGCCAAGAGACAGAGCATGGCATAGCTGAGTCCTAAGGGGATCAGACTGGGGGAAGAGAAGCAGAAATTCAGTCCTATGAGGGAGAGGTTTAGTGTAAGGGGCGCGGAAAGGTGTGATAGGATGAGCTACAGGTACTGAGGGATGCTGGGTGAACTGGGAGGAGCCACAGGTACTGAGGAATGCTGGGAGAAGTAGGAGGAGCCACAGGTACTGAGGAATGCTGGGAGAAGTAGGAGGAGCCACAGGTACTGAGGGATACTGCCATTGCTGCCCAGTGTCCTGTGTTAATAGTTAGCCATTTGTCCTGGGTTTCTGCAACCTAACAGAAATCCTCTCAGTTGTAGTCAAGGAAATATAAACTGAAACAAGACACCCAGTCTTTCAGGAAGTGTATGAGTGTGGTACGGTTTGTTACTTCTCCCTCTCATTAATTTAAAAAGCAACACTGAGCAATGGCCATTGACATGTGATGCCTCCGGGAACATCAACTCTCCATCCTTCCAGAGTTTGGAGACTGAACATAGTAATAAAAAGAGAATTCGTATAATGTTTTCATTTGCTTTCTGTCACTGTAACCAAAGGCAGCATGCAGAGGGAAGGATATGTATGTTTGACTTACAGGTTACAGTTCACCACAGAAGGAAGCTCGGATAGAGACTCAAGGCAGGAACCTGGAGGTGGGAACTGAAGCAGAGGTGGAAGGAATGTTTCTTACCGGCTTGCTCAGCTACATTCCTTACACAGCCCAGACCCACCTGCCTAGGGGATGACACCGCCCACAGTGGGCTGCATCCAACATCTATTAACAAGGCAATGTTTCCATAGATGTGGCCATAAGCCAATTTGATGGAGATAATTCCCCAACAGATACACTTCCTAGGTGTATCAAGTTGACAGCTGAAGCCAATGAACAGCATGGTATATGGTCCATTAGTGATATCTATTAAGATAAAAATTTAAGACAGAGCAGGACATGAAATTAATGGAGATGTGTGTGAATTTCCATTTTTAAGTAAGACTGACCAAAGGAGATGTTGCTGGGAAAATAACTGCAGAGAGCAACAGGGATGGCTCAGTTGGTAACAGTGCTCGCTTTGTGCCTGTGAGGGACTGAGTGTAGGCACCTAGAACCCATGTAAAACATCATGTATGGTGGCATGTGACTGTTACCTCAATGATGGAGAGATGGGAGTTGGAGGCAGGAGGAATCCTGCTCACAGGCCAGTCAGCCTGGCCAACTTGTTGAAGTCATGAGCCAATGACAGACTGTCTCAAACTGAAGGTACGAGTTCTTGAGGACCCATCTCAGATGTCATCCTCTGACCTCCACCTTTGTGCATATGTGTGCCCACACTCATAAGAATGAGCATGCATACACATGCTTACACACACACACACACACACACACACACACACACACACACCTGGAGGAATCAGACATGATTCATGTAACATCTAAGAAGTATCTTCAGTGAGGAGATGGGCTAATGCAGGGGTCCTAAAGCAGAAATTCACCTCTGTCCTCCATCAAAGATCAGGGAAGAAGTTCAATGCGGTGGCTGTCGTTTGTGATCCCTGCACCCCAGAAGCAAGAGGACCAGGAGACCCTGTCTAGGACAGAACAAAGAAGAGAATAGTGGCTGGAATGTTGGGGGTGGGGGACGACCTCAGAGAAACACAGTAGAGACCATCTTTGGGGCCCAGTGAGGACTTTGAGTTTTCCCTGATAAATCCCCAACGTCCATTTGAGTGTCCAACATATAGCCGGTCAACAAACAGTTGTAAAAATAGATGAATAGTGTGTGGTAAAAGGCTGTGAAATAGTTATGCCGAGAGGCTCGGTGGGGCTTTTACAGGCACTTTACAGAAGACTATAAAGGGCAAGCTCTCAAGCTGATATCCATGGCTGCCCCACCCTCCACCCCCTATGCCCTGTCCCCCATCCTCATCCTGCACCTTCCTGGATTCTCCATCCCCCATCCTTTATCCCCCACCCCATCCCCATTCCCATCCCTCATCCCCTAACTCCCATCCATCATCCTCCAGCCTCTATCCCCCGTCTCTCCTTCTCTTACACACACACACACACACACACACACACACACACACACACACACTCAGAGGCCCATCTTCCTTCCCTGCAGCATTCCAGGCAGATGCCCATCAGCCCCTGCTGTCCCGTGCCCCACCCCCTCCCCCAGCCACAGTGTCTGCTGCTTGCAAACCCGCAGAGTCGTCCCTTACTAATTCCAAACCCCACTCCCCACCAAAAAAAACAACGGCTCATCCTCAGGAGAAAGAACAGAACTGGCTCAACCAAGAGCTCCATGCTCATGCAGAGAGCCCCCCCACACTGAGACACACAGAAATTGCAAGAGGTGGGTCTCACATGACCAGAAAGCCCACTGCCCCCAGGTAGCCTGTGTGGTCCAATGACCATAACAGTCCCTTGACTGACTTTCTGGAGACTGTATGTTAATCTCTCTCGTATAGTGTGAAACCAGACCTCTAGAGGTTAAGAGAAGTAGCCACAAATATCTTGACTGTTATTAACTGTGTGGCCTTGGGAGAACCACACTGCCTCTCTGAGCCATTTCTATAAAGATGAAAGCATCGTAGGGGAGGGCAAAGGCTGCATGAGTAGGAGCCCCTGATGCTTGCAGACATCCCTTGCCTGTGTATCTTTCTTTCATCCTGTCTATAGCCCATTATTTCCTAGTCCTATCCCTCAGGCTACATTGACCAGTCACCTCCTGGCCATGCCTTCCCTGTCCCTCACTGCCTGATAAAAGTGCCCTGACCACGTACCCCAGTGTACACCCCATTCAATATAGGTTGGGCTCATTGGTCATGAGAGACCTGGACAGCTCCAGCCGATGTGAAGCAACATGGCAGCGTATGAGAGGTTATCAGAAGTCATGGTGAGAGCAGGGACCGTGTTATGATAGGGAAGTAGAAGGAGAGAGAGAGAGAGAGAGAGAGAGAGAGAGAGAGAGAGACCACTGGAGAGATGGAAATGGAGTTCGTGTCAACCCCCAGACACATGCAGGACCCTCTCTTCCCAGAGCGTGGGCTGAACATTGCATTCTAGCAGGAACAAGTCCGTTCTGCAAGCAGCAGTGACCCCCATGATGCTGTTTGCAATGGGTATTGGTCACCCCAGTGAAGGCCCTGGCCTGGACAGTAAGCGTGGGTGCTAATCAGTGAGTTCATGCTTAATTCATCCAGGGTCCCCAATCCCAACCGTTTGAGACTCCAGCACTGTGTCCAGGATCTCATGAAATGAAGCATACATGTGTGGTGGGTAGTTGGATGAATGGGTAGATGGTAGAGAAGCCGTCTGTACAGCAAGTGGTACAAGGAGCCCAGAAGAGCCTTGGCTGCATGATGGTCAAAAATAGATCTAGGGGCTGCAGGTATGGCTCAGTGGTTAGAGCACTGACTGCTCTTCCAGAGGTCCTGAGTTCAATTCCCAGCAACCACATGGTGGCTCACAACCATCTGTAATGGGATCCAATGCCCTCATCTGGTGTGTCTGAAGACAGCAACAGTGTATTCACATACATAAAATAAATAAATCTTTAAAATAAAAAAAAAAAAAAAGACTAGACTTAGGAGTTGTGTGACTAGGAAATAATCTCTCTGTGGGATTCAGCTTGTTTCCCTGTAAAATGCTCATAGTTAGCCTTTCTGCTACGTTATGCTGTGTCTAGGGCACAGCGCATGCGCAGAAAACTACTCTGTGAATACCCGGAGCCTTTGTTGTGTTACTGTGAGATGGAGAGAGGAACTGATCTACTGACTCTGGGAGAAGCCACTGTGATGTGAGGTACTGTGGGGGCCCTAGACAAGCAAGGTAGGGGCTTCACCTTGCAGGGCCTCCGAGTTGGGTCTAAGGTGGTAGATAACTCCTCAGCTGGGTTGAAGTGTGTGAGACCACATGAAGGGGCTGGAGAGGTGGGTCAGTGGGTAAACAACTTTCCTGACATGGATACAGACCTGAGCTTCATCCCCCAAGTCCACTTAAAAAGCTAGGCATGGTGGTTCATTCTTGTGATCCCAGTTCCGAGCAGGCTGAGAGAGAGAGAGATCTCTGGGATTTCCTCACCAGCCAACATATCTTACTTGGTTAGCTCCAATAAGATACCCTGTCTCAAAAAAAATAACAAAACAGCTGTCCTCTGGCCTCTGCATACCAACACTCACATACCCTCACATACACAAAAAGAAACCAACCAATCGAGAGAGGACCCAACCACTGACCTAATTAATTCTGTTTTTCACAACCCTCTCGTCTGCTTGGTTCTGAGTTATTCTTTCTTCTTTGTATCTTGGCCTTCAGGGTCACAGGATAAACATCTTCAAAGCGGAGATTTAAAAATGAAAATTTTCCTATCCGCAAGTGAAAGGGATTTCTTTAACCGTGTAAAACTGTCTTAAGTGAATTTGTTTGTTTGGATTTGATTTCTTTTTTTAATTGACAGAGAATTAACTGTAGGGTATAATGCAATGTTCTGAGACACGTACACATTTTGCCAGGATCAACAGAGTTCTCCAGGTTTTCCCACATCTCAAATACTTGCTATTTCTTTGTGATGAGGACATCCAAAAATCTTACTTTCTGGCTACCTTGAATTATCCCATAAATTATCATTAACTATACCAGGCTCCGATGCTTGAGGTCTAACCAAACTCAGGAATGAATTCTTCCTTTCTGCCTGTGATGTTGACTGGCGGTGACAGGAATGGACCCGAGACTGTGTTGTAATAAAAATTAATCCAGGGACAGACAGACAGACATCACATGACTTCAGCTGTAGAGCCTGAGAGAACTGAGTTCACAGGAGCAGCACAGGATGCCACTGTGAACCTGGGAAGGGTAGAGACAGGAGGCATAGGAGGGACGGATTGGTGAATGGGTGATGGCCCCATGTCAGGTGACTCTAGCCTCACTGACTGGAGAGCTGAGGATCAATGCTCTCCAAGTTCATGCACCTCACTCAGAGTCACCTCTGGGTCATCTAACTCCACAGATCTGAGCATGGGCATCTTCATGTTTAATGAAGATCGTTTATTTTAATTGTATGTCTAAAGCAATCTCTGATAAAAAGCGACCCACACAGCACTCTGTAAGAAAAGGTGGCTTCAGAGAAGGTTGGGGGGTGGGGTGGGGGGGCTGGAGGGATGGGCTCATCCGTTAGCACACACCACTCTTGCAGAAGACCAAGTTCAGTTCTTAGCACCCACATCTGACAGCGCACATCTGCCTGCAACTCCTGCTGCGGGGGGTAAGACACCCCTTTCTGGCTTCCAAGGGTACCTTTACTTACATGCATATTGATGCAAGAGCGTACACACACACACACACACACAGAGAGAGAGAGAGAGAGAGAGAGAGAGAGAGAGAGAGAGAGAGAGAGAGA